>OZ017738.1:445542981-445845481 GCA_963969285.1 Odontomyia ornata
AATCGGCCATCTCGGGGTTTTACGTGCAGTGCCTGCTGTTGTGGTATTTATCGAGGCTTCTTAGTCTCCCGTGTCGTATCAGGTATTTTTTGTTGTTAGGCGTCCGTGAGAAATTTATTTTCTTGCACTTTTTGAACGAGTTTCTCTGCGACTTTCTTCGTTCCTTTTGCCTACACTGTTTAAAAGCCCTGATCTGGTATTCCATGCTCATCAAGTGCCTTTTTCTCCAATCTTTTGTGATTGGACTTGAAGCTTTCCTTTTGTTGATGTTTGATAGTGAAGCTCTCAGCACGCACCCTATAGGCTTAGCGCTCAGCACTTCTTTAGCTTTGATCACTTTGTGGACTTTAGAATGGTTCGTTATTATTTCGGAATTCAATCCCTCTACTTTGGTCGCTTCAGTAGCGATCCAGCAGTAACCATTGAATTCTCGATGTCTTTTATATATTTCCCCACCGTTTGAATATCTGGCGCGTCCTGCAGAGTTTTCCGCTCTTTGTTTTTATGATATTCTGGCATTTGGATCATTTTTTCCTACGCCTGAATGCCACAGGAATCTCAGTCTGGACAAAACTGTCTGGTAGTCCCCGTCTTTTGTCAGTCATCACTGTCATTGTATTCGTCGTCATTCCTGTCATCGTTAGTGACTGCG
This sequence comes from Odontomyia ornata, assembly GCA_963969285.1. NCBI lineage: Eukaryota > Metazoa > Arthropoda > Insecta > Diptera > Stratiomyidae > Odontomyia > Odontomyia ornata. Next base: position 445,543,634 of record OZ017738.1, read on the forward strand.
TTTAAAAATTTGATTCTGTACTATATTAAAACAACTTATGAAATTTTTTATTTTATTATAGTTTGCAATAAGTGAAGACCAAATGAGATGGGAAGTTTTGTCATTTATCCTAACAAATAATAATTTTTGAAATAGTTAACTTATCAAATAGCAAATTTCAACTTCACAACTATGTCTCTAAAAGTGAAATTCAGTGTACAGTGTTTTGAGTGCAATAAAAGCATTCTAAACAAAAGTAATTCGCTGAAATATATGAGCTGCAATTAACAGTATCATTTCTATTGGGCGAATTTCTTCTTCTTCTTCTTTGTCGCACTACAGCCCCTCTCGAGCCTTCAATTAGAGATAGTTAGAGTATCTCCTTTTTATGACCGTATTGATTTTTTCGGAAGTTGGTTTGGTCAGTACCATGCTCCCGTGTGCTTGCTTGGGTATGATATGATCTGATTAAATCAGTACATATCACCACCGAGTGAACACTCGTAGTCTATCCGAAAAAACCCCTGAACTAAATCACGTTGCTCCCAACGAGATTTGAGCCTAGAACCTTCGGCTTATGCGTTCATGCTCTAACCACTAGACCACACAGACGAATTTCAGTAGAACGAATTACAGAAAACTCACCAAAGAAAGAAAACGCACTTGGCTCTGCAAAAATTGCAAAAATAAAACTGATGCAGCTACTTAAAATTGAAATGAAATGAACGGTGACATTAATGAGTACTTGAGCGCGATGAAAATTTCTTGAATTGTGTAAATTCTGAAAAGAGGAGCCGGCAGAATATAAAACATCGTTAAAATACTGCTGCAACAAAATCGATGATTTCAACTCTGTGGTACTGAAATATGGGAAAAAATAGACACTTTTTGGTGGTCCGGAGTTGGATGCAATTTAACGCTGAGTGTTGCGCTCCTATCCTCAGAAACAACTGTACTACCCACTAAATACCTGCCCTGTTAATCTGAGAACCCTGCCTGAAAACGTTTTATACAATATTTCGGGCCAGGCCTCATTTTGTTACACCGTGAGCTACCTTCAAGCTTAGGGATCCATCCTCCAGCAGGGAAGGAGACGACAAGATGTATTTCCTGGTAAGCGATCCCCAAGCCCGAACTGCTGCGAGTCTCTTTTATCTTTTAGGGCTGCCAAAACATTATGTGCCACATGATTCCGTTTGTCGACCGATCCAGACTATACTACCTGTGGTGAGCTCCTTTGTCTCTACGTAGAGGTCTAATTGCAGCTTGTCCTACTTTTGCATGCAAAAAATTTGTCGCAGGCATCGTTTTCGTCTCCTGAGCAAACAGACCATCGGGGAACCATGACGTACTAATCTTATCCAGGTGAGACTGAAAACACCCATGCCCGCTCAAAAGCTGCGTCAGATGGAAGTCAATTTCACCCTACCTTGAGTTTAGCCACGGTCTTAAATCCAGGATGAAGCGTAGATTCCACCTTCCCTTCGTGCAATTCATCCAAGACTGCTGCCAATCGTTGAGTGTGCACTATCTCTCCTCGTGGGTAACCAACTCCCTCGCATCCTCACTTCGACGCGAGTTAATAGGGTGGCACTCTCTAGCAAGTAGGGCAATAAGTATCATGTCTACAATAACTCTCATCATCAAATCAGAGACTGTTGGATACCAAGATGCAATCATCAGTGCTCCCTTCTCTGAACCTATGCCAAGCGTTTTCGATGTACTTCCTTACTGCGTCACACTCTACCTCTACTCCTTACAGTAGCACTGACCCAACAGCACTCATTAAGAGGCATCTTCTTGATCGGTTTGGACCTCCTACGTTTGCCATAAGTCAACTCAGAGCCAATACTCCCGAAGCAGCATCCTCAGCCGTTGCCCTGATTTACTCAGAGAAACTCATCTTTGAGTTGATCAGTCGCCCCAAGTACTTCACTGCTGGCTTCGATTCGATTAGCATGTCTCCAATTCTGGTCATCTTTTCTCTACGAACTCTCTTTTATATCTAGATGACCACTTGGGTTTTCTCCAGCGCTAGATAGATCCCATGAGCAGTCACCCAGTCTCTCACTCGGCGCATTAGCATACCTGGCCTAAGTTGCGCTTGTTTAATGGTGCGTTCAACCACTGGGCCGCAATATCATCCACAAAACACGACTTACTTGGCATCTCCAGTTTCAGTAGCCTGGTCCTTCAGGTACTTCCTCAGAAGCCGCATTAGATATTCTGTAACTTTTAAAGGGTTTTCCATCGTATCCAGAATATCCACCCATCTAGTGGAGTTGAATGCATTCTTAAGGTCAAGTTTCGCCAACAGGACGATCCGTCGCTTGGTGAAGTTATTTATATCTGCCTTATGGACCGCCTTCACCACCACTGCAATCGCATCAATGGTGGAGCTTCCTACTCCAAAGCCATAGGGCCGAGGATATAGGTCCCCAGCAGCACGAATTGCGTCAGTCAGCTTACTCTTGATGAGTTTCTCTAGCACTTTCTCAGCTGTCTCTAGCAAGCATAACGGGATGTATGTAAACAGCAATCCAGGGTTTCCCTTCCCCTTACAGATCGAAACTAGCCTCGCCACCTTCCACCGTGCCGGGAATATCCCATCCTGTAGACAAAGGTTGAATATAATGAGCAACAAGTCAAGACGGTGGTGATAGTCAATTTGCAATGCCTCAGCTGGAACACCATCTAAGCCTGGAGCCTTTCTCACCCTCAATGAAAGGACTGCATCTTCAAGTTTTGGCTGGGTGAAGAGTAGACACTCAGTGGACAGCGTCAACACAGATGGGCTGGGCGAGGAACAGTACCGACAATATCTTGTCCATCTTTTCTGCTTCCGCATATCTGGCTTCTAGCTAAGCCCCACGGATCCCTGTTCACATTTTCCACTTGATCTTGGCTACAGCCAGCCTTGCTGTTGTTAGGCATTTCCTGACCAACTTATATGCTGTGATCCGGTTGCATTCCTCATCACGTTTTTGTGCTCGTTGAGCCTCACGTGGAGGCTTGCGACACTCACTTCGCTTTTCAGCAATTTCAGTCGATCACCAGTAAACTTTGGGCTTGCCGTGCCGGGCATGGAAGCATTGAAATTAGTCGTTAGATGCTCATAGTTGAGTTCAACACATCTTGAGTTGCCAGTTCGTCTGTCCACTGCGTGTCAGCCTGCAGCGGAGCACCTGCCATGAGCACCTCGACGTACCTCTTGATGTCCATCCTTCCGATGTTCCACCCAAATGTAGAAGATCAAAAGCACGGGCGTCGGGAGATAACATCACTAATCGCAAGTAAAATGCACTGATTATTACTGGCTAAATAGTCCTCTCCAGTTGTGTATCCTCCGTACTAAGGACGCCGAGGTAAATGTCCGCCGAGGTAAATGTCACGTCCGGTATAGTTCTTTTGTAACCAACACATTGGAAAGAAGGCATATTTCCGGTGTTTAGCGCTATCCTGGTCGTCATTTCTAGGATTCGTTTTCTTTGCGCATCTGTATGAGGTATGTCCCATTTGATTACTTTAGCATTTAAGTCTCCCCCAACGAGCACGTTGCCATTTGCATTCGAGACAGTGCCCTCCAAAGCATTAAACTTGGCTTCGAAAGATGATATTGATTCGTTTGGCACTAGGTACGCACTAAATAAGGTGGTCCCTAGGCACCGAGCTCACACAAAATCATACTCCGACCACAGATTTTCGCCTGAAAATCACTGCTCCAAACTTGGAAGGCAACAGTACCAGTTCCATCAGGATACCATGATGTTGAACGTTTGCCCTATTGCTGCTCACTTAGCAGCCACATATTGGCTTTCGTGTCCCTCGCAAATTGTTCAAGCAGATTTTTGATGGTTGAACTGCAGTGTAGGTTTACCTGCAGGATATGGGTCATCGAAGTTCTGATTTTGCCTTGGCTAGAGCTTCCTGGAAGATGTGCACAAGATCTGGTCTTGGATCAGCATCGTTGCAAAGGATACAGTGTGCCTCCTTTACACACTCTTTTCTTACATGTCCCATTCCATCACATTTGTAGCATAGGGGACTTCTTTTGGTTCCTTTGCATACTTGTGCAATTTGATCATAGCCAAGGCATGTAAAACATTGAAGAGGCACTGCTCTTTGTCATATCCTGCAGACAACCCACCGAATGCTTGCTTTGCCCTTATTTAGAAATTATTCGAGGTTCTTTTCGGTCAAGTTAATGATGGCCATGGGTTGTTCCCTATGGTTTTCTGGTGTAAGTTTCGCTTTGATCCTGCCCACGCTAGGGAACTCCCTTTTGATGGCCTTTTCTACCTCGGCTAGGTCCGTGACGCAGTCAAGTCTCTTATTTTGGTCATTGTCATCGGCTCGAGCGAGGCTACAGTTGGGTTTTCTACTGCATCGCAAAATGCTTCTATATTGTCCATCTCTGCTGCAGATTCGATCAGTATGTAGCCCGACCGCATTTGTTATACTACTTAACTGGCAGTGTTAGTTTCTTTAGACCTTACATTTCCACTGATATCCCACACTAGTCCTGCGTAGGATCGGGTTTTATGAGCAGCGTATGCTGGGGGTCTTCATTGGGCATTCCGTCCCTCTTGTTCTGCATCATGTCTTTTTTCTTATTGAACGTACTTGCGAACCTTATTTTCTGGCACTCGTTGAAGGATTTTCTTTGCAGCTTTCTACGCTTCTTTTGTCTGCACTGTCGGAAACCCCTGATTTGGCACTCCCCACCCATCAAGTGCCTCTGCTAGACGCTATTGTTTGTTTATGTTTGATGGTAGAGCTATCCACACTGCCCTTTAGGCTTGGCCCTCAGCGTTTCTTTAGCCTTCTTCTCTTCTTTGGCCTTCTGGTCCTGTTTGACCCCTAACTAGCCCTTCCAGAGCTAGATCCTAATCTGAACTCCTTTCCTGATTTTTAGCAAGTACCATGCAGATTTTATTCTTTTTAGAACATCTCCCGCTTTCCAGATTAGCCTTTTTTCTTTGTGGCACTTGGCAGCAGTTATACTTTGCGAACACCTTTCTTGGGAGAGGCAGAGGGATCTGCGCCTTGTTTCGAGTACAGTACTTCCACCTCATTTTCAATGGTAGCGGTGAAATCACACAATGGTGCTTTATTTGTCTGTTTACTCCTTTCTTTTCCTGCCATGATCACTTTGTGGACTTCAAAATGGTTTGTTATTATTTCGGGATACAATCCCTTTGCTTTGATTGCTTCAGTAGCGATTGCGGCAGTTCTCAATGTTCTTTATATTTTTCCCAACTGCTCAAATATCAGGCGCGTCCTGCAAAGTTTCCCGCTCTTGCAACGGGAATCTTAATCTGGACAAGACTGTTTGTTAATCTCCGTCTTTTGCCCATCATCATTGTCAGAGTATCCATTGTCGTTTCTGTCGTCGTTAGTACCACTCCTGATATGCTGTAAACATTGTGACTGCAGCCGCTAGTTGCGCTGTCACTGTTGTTATTTTTGCTTTCTTTATTTTGAATTTTTTTATCTTTTTTTATGGTTTTAGTTGCTCCAGTTTTATTGGGTCCCCGTGGAGCCACTATTTTCATTTGTATGTGGAATCCCCCTAATTATCCCAAGGTTATCTCTGCAAAACAGGAAGGCCTTGCGAGAGTTGGCTTAAGCCCTTATGCAGACAAGTGCTCAGAACCAGACCAGCGTTAATCGTGAGTCCGTCTGAACTGAACGTACACCACCAATTCAATGGTGCTAACTTTGAACATGCTTCGAGGCTTTCCATTGTTTCATCGGACGGAGATGGTATGATAGTTGAATTCGAGCTGTTCGTGCACGAGTGTCACCTCGGCACTACCGTGCAAAGCAACTTGATCCAAACCATCATATCAGCCAGCCCAAAGCACCAATTCTAGTTCGCTGTCCAAAGCGTAGACTAGATTCTGTCAGGTTTGTTACCTTTCATTCCAGGAGGAACCTCAAAGTCACCTCCATACCCTCAGTTCCGTAATGGTGGCGTTCATAAAGAATGTTTGCATTTAAGGGTACTCCTGTCGACCCGCATTCCCCCTGCGGGGATTTTGGTGGGTGGATTAGGGTGGCACTCCACAAAGAATGCTAACTTCCAAGACTATTCGTGTTGGCTGGCATTCCTTTTTTGGGGGGCACCTTAAACGTTGAGCTTATAGGCAATAAATTATTCGCTGAAAATTTACTCTTTGACAAACAAGTGAGAAAATCAGTGGGAAGACAGATACAACAGGTTAATCAATTACAGCAAACCAAATTAACTATACAACAAAGAAATATCTGAGATCCGAATAACCCCAAATCAAGATAAGTCTGCCATTGTTTCAAAAATAGGAGGAATCTTTTGCATTGAAGGTGATCAGGGTCTACCGACTTACGCAAAATGAAAATTAACGAGGCAGCAACGACCCAACTCATGACCATCAATTGTGATTCGCTTTGCTACAGAGGATGCAAGGGATCGATGGCTAAGAGATGTGCCAATTAAGTAATGAGACTGATTTCATGAACGGTATATTTAAAAATTATTCTATAACTCTACCATCTCCTTCAAAATAGTCCCTTTGAGCAGCTATATAACGATTCCAGCGCATTTTCCATGCTTCGTAACATTTCCGGAACGCTTCAACTGGATTGTCTGCAAGTTTCCTCACCACGGCTGCCTGAATGTCCATAATCGACTCAAAATGGGCTTCTTTGACCACCGATTTCGTTAAAAGGAACAAAAACAAAAGTCACAGGGTGACATATCGGGCGAATAAGGCGGCTGTTGCAACACGGTGATCCCTTTAGAGGCTCAAATACTGGAACACGCTGAGGACGGTGTGGTGTGGTTTTTTGGAACCATCTTCGCACACAACTTTTTCATCCCATAATCGTCGGTTAAAATTTGTATGATCGTTTCACGGTTCATACCCAGCTCCGAGGCCAACATTCGAACTGTTACATGCCGATCTTCACGGATTAGGGCACGCACATGCTGCGCAATCACGTTAGTCTGCACCTTGACTGGTTTTCTGCTCCACGCCTCATCTTCCACGTTTTCACGCCCCTCCTTAAACTCTCTATGCCATCGAAACACCTGGGCACGACTAAGAACACTATCACCATGCACTTTTTTAATTTTAGCGTACGTTTCCGAAGCTGTTTCGCCCAATCTGACGCAAAATTTTATCGCAACGCGTTGCTTTTGATTTCATTTCCCCATTTCTGTGACAAGCACCACCAACCCACGTCTACTCAACATGACGCAGCAGGCGACCAAAATAAGTAAGAGCAATGGTAAATATATCAATGGAGAGGAAAAAGATCCCAAGGAAGGGGAAAGGAATTGTAAGGTCGAAGGTTAACCACAAGCATGGTGATAAAATCAGCCTCATCACCTAATTGTCACACCTCGTAGTAGCAGCCAAAACTAAACGAGATCAAATATCTTGTTCCCTACTCTTCTAAAATTTCATAATGTTCTCTCTTTGAATTGGTTTTCCAACGCAATCTGGCACTCATCATCGAACTAATCATTTCTTTTGCACAGGTCTGAATTGTTGCTTTAACTATCACCAATAGCTCATTGCTTCTTTTAATTGGTGTATCTAATATGATGGGAGCTAGCTGATTGTCGAGGATCGTTGTAAAATTTCTTACCACAGACGCCGTTTAGAGATTTTCAATGTCAAAATTTGGTTGAGGGCTGGGCTTCGCCAAATACACTTTTGGCATACGACATTGATAAGTTAATTTCATCAAATAATGATCCGAGCTCCAATTGGCCCCTCGGTATGTACGGGCGTCAAGTATGCTCGAGTCCAAACGTTATTGGATGAGGTCATGGTCGATCTGATTTTGTATGCTGCCATCCCAAATCATTTTGTGCTAAGATTAATAAGAACTGGATGGGCTAAGCTCATATAAAATGCATGAGAGAGCATGCGACCAGTTTCTGTTCTCTTCCAAGTGAACAGTCTGTCATTTCCTCCCCGTCTGCCTCTTGCTGGTCACTTTCTTGTTCCAAAAGCTAACTAGGTGTGAACTGACTGTCAAGTTGACTGATGCAAATTGGACGCCAAATTGGCCAATTTGCAAGTTTCGTCGCGAATTTTATCCGATATTAAAACTATGGAAAGTGTTCGCGATCTAAATTCGTACCAAGTGTTTAAACATTCGATTGGAGTTTGTGATTCAAGTTACTTTAACGTGTGACACTGTGTAATTAAGTTAGAATTTCAAAATGAAATGTGTAGTGCCTTCGTGAAAAAATCATAGTGGAAAAGTATCTGTAGGTGTTTCCTTTCACAAGTGAGTAGTTATTATATTAATGTTTTGCATGTTTTTCATACAATGCTGAAGGTTTTTCAAATAGAAAGCAAATTTTTGGTATTGTATGAAAATTTGTTTACATTGAGCAGCAGCCATGTTTGCTTGTGCAATTTGGCTCTCTCTAAGGTTGTAAACAAGAGCGTAGCAGTAGAAAAAGTGGTCGCAGGGGTTGTTGCAACCATATTGTCACGTGATTGTCCACTCCAGTATTATTTAATTACTCAATGATTTTGTGTATGCATCAATTTGAGAAGCAAGTCAAATATATGATTCAATTCCTGCTACATGCAAGGACAGTCAGTTGCTGGCCATTGCCATTCGTTTTATCGTGGAGGCCATATCCTCCATTCGTTGAGATAGCTCATTTCCAACCTTAGCGTCGAAATCATCCAGAATATTTTTGTGCCGCTTGTTGGCAATCAGTCAACTAGTCTTTCCAGATGATTATCGAAAATTCCATTCGTTTCTTTGCCCTTTTCTTCGATTAGGACGTATCCATTTTTTAACCAAATTTTTAAAGAATTTCGCTTTTGTACAGATTGCACCCAACCGTTCATTCATTGCCTTGAAATCAGTAGCGTGCGATTTGAACTCCCCATCCCAAATAAAAGTAACTTTAAATTTTCGCTTTCCAGCAGGCTTTCCACTTTTGAATATTGTGCGCAATCTCATATCTTTAATATCACTTCTAGTCCAGTTTGATTCCTGGATTGCCAGTATGTTAAATGTGAATTGGCTGGCCTGTTGTGAAAGCTCCTTAACAGCGCTAGGGTAGTTGAGTGAACACGACGGGTCCTGAGGCGAATAATCGGAGCGAAGTTGCACGGAGACCAATGGCGAATTCGAAACAACCATGAGCTGTATGAAATTTTCAACGAGCCGGAGGTCCTAATGATTGTAAGTTTGCGGAAGCTACAATAGGCTGGCCACATGAATCGTTTGGATGAACAATAGACACCCAAAAACATATTCTTTGGGAGAACTGAAAGGCGGAAACTAGTGGGAAAATTGAGGAAATGCTGGTTTAACTCAGACGATGAAGGCAGCTCATCGCTGCTTGGATTTCGAAATTGGAGGATGCGGTCGATGGACCGAGACATTTGAAGGGCCTATTAGCTGGAAGCGAAGGCCCACAAGGAGCTGTAGTGCTATGAAGAAGAAGAAAAAATTGAATCTTCTGAGATTCCAAGATGCAATGCCATAGTCTATTCTTCGGTTGTGAGAACGTTGTCGTAGATCCACATTCCGATACTCTGTTCCAGGTTTCGATGAAAATGTTAAATTTACAAATCTTAATATTATTAACAAAGTACAACGAATTTTACCATCTAAACTATTTTTTGTGTAATCTATCTCCATGATTGTTCACTTGTAAGCCAAAAAACACAAATGTATTCAATATTTTTTTTTACCTGGCCCTCATTTTGATTTACGATTACTGATGTCATTCAACAAATCCTCAAAGATATTTATGACATATGTTTTTCTTGAAACGTTCATGTAGCTCTTAGCAAAGCCATAGTGTCTCAGTCAATAAAAAGTGCATTTAGATCCATAGCCCTGTATTATTATTACAATACAATAATTCTAGCTCATCATCAAATTTTCAGTATTGATCAAAATTAAGAATAGCCATATGTTTATCGAATCTTATTGAATTCAAGGGTTGGATTGGGATTTTATTCGAGAAAATGAAAAATTGATAAACCAGACTATTACTTACAAAGTTGACCGAGTTTAACTTCTGACTTCTGTTGTATTTGTACCAAAAAGGTCTAATCCTATGACTTTTGCAAAATTTTCGGGTAAAAGTTGTCTAATCAAGAGGGATGCATGCGGAAATGTCGTTTAATTCGCCCCTTTTCAGCCTCTCTTGACCCATATTATGGAATTTAAAGACCTGTTTTCAAAAGCTCTCATTGAGATTTTTCATGTGATATATCACTCGACTATTTTCGATGAAAAAAATTTGCTTGATGGTCAACCCCCTGGACGGAAAGACCCTCCTTAAAAGTCTCTGAAAAGTTTTTTCACCCCAAAAATTTAAATAAATGATCACTTTTGTCCTTTCCACAGATTTTGAAGGCTGTAGCTTCAGGATTTGTAGGGTAACGTCTTGCAAGCAGTAAGTACAGCAAGATCCTAGGACTTACTGTTGAAATATAAGATGACCCAGAATAACTGCAAAGAATCCACCTTTATCATAATGCCATGTGTAACTATGTTACTATAGCCCACGTGGTGGTTAGAACACTCACCCTGAAGGTCCCTGGTTTGAGTCTCGTTGGCGGCAAGGAGATTTGTTTTGGATGATTCGTTTGATAGACTATAAGCCCGTTCAGTTATGATACGTACTGGTTTCAAATCATAGCGTATCGTAGGTGGGTGGACTTACATACTGGCAAAGCGTGGTACTGACCATATCACCTCCCGAGTACCGAAACATTTGATCAAGATAATGATAATATAATAATTTGATACTCCAATCATCTCTAAGCGTAGGGCCGCAATGGGCTGCAGTGCTAAAGCAAAAACTATGGAGACTACCAAAATATTCATTCACAAAGGTACTTCACTAGTTCTGGTACCCAGGATTGGAACACACCTGTTACAAAACCAGTATATCTTATGTATACTGGCATGAACTGGGAGCTCGGTTTGATGCGTATCCTATACACACCATCAAGACTCCCAAGGAGAGAGAGCTTCCTGCATGATACTTTCCACCTGCTGTTCCCATCCAAACTAAATCAACAAAGGCAAAAGTTGATTTTAAGGAATTAATTTTATGTATTTGTTAACTCTGTTGTCAATTTTACATTGCTTAAATTCTTGTGTATCCTTTGAAAGCTTATCAAGTTCGATATTGATTGAAACGCTTTTGATTTTGCTTGATCTTTCCTGAGGTCCAATGTGAGCGCCAGCCTGTAGAAGGAAACAAGAAGGCGCGTTAATGGATCGGGGTGACCACACAGCGTGAACGCTAAAAGCCCGGGTGTGATTCATGACTCAAGCCAATACCTCGCCCCTTACCATTGGTTAGCACCACACATTGTGCAGCCGAAAACTTTAATCGCGAATGTCACAAAACTCGATAGATTCGAACGCAAACTGACCTCAACAGTTCGCCCAAGAACTTCAAATATTGTACCATCGGAAGCCTCAATTCTCCTAAAAAGTGCTGAATAGCCGAACGCATGCGTTCTCGTTCCCTTTTCCTTCCCACTGCATTTCGCTTATTCGGATGGTGAGAGTCAGTAAACAAATAGGCAAAACTGGGGATACGGAGCAAGGGAGTGCTTTTCACTTAAGCTTTCAGCTTTCTCACGATCTTTCAAGGCTAATTGGGGAAACTGGGGATATTGAACGAGAGAGCGTTTTCGCCTGAACTGTTAGCTTTCTCTTCATCTTCAATCTGCTGGAAGCACACCCAAAGCTTGTCGTCAACGATGTGGTAGCTCTTATGAAGCTTATTGCGGATTGATCTTTGCGTATTTACCTTTTGTTTGCTCATTCGACCACAAGTATATGCTTCAATGACAATGGGCATATGTGCTTGCTTGTATAATTTCATTGGCAAAGCGCGAGTTTATAGGCAGTGTTTGCTCGCTTGCAACCACTTCATTGTCGAAGCGTAAATACATAGAGGGTCCTTGTTCCCTCACGACACCCCATGCTTGAAACACAACCAATCCATGCAGCAAATGTGTTGACAATAATCCCCTCTTCCAGTAAAAATTTCACTCCACTTTCTCTTGCAATTAACTTTTTCTAATCGCCCATACTCCCTATGACACTGCTCGTTGATTTTGGTGAACGATTTGAACACGTAGACTATTCCAGCATCACATATTCTTCCTACCATGCCAAAAGTTCCCCTCCGCAAGTGGCCTTGTAGTAAGCCAAATCCGGTTTCAATAACGGCAAATTCATCAAGCTAGTTTTCTTTGTTCTTGTAGCAAAATAAGGTTTGCATTTTTCCCATAAAAAAAGAGTGATGACTAAAATGAATGAAACAGACAATCTTTTTGCCTTTTGGCATATTTCCCGGTGGACCATATTCTTCACTTGGTTCCATCTTACTGCTTTTCTAACAACTCAAGAATTTAAAGGGTTAACCATACGAGTGTGTGCTGGTACAGCTATAGTATTTAACTCCCCCTTACCGCAAAAATATTTTCAAGAACAGTTTGCCCTATCCCCGCTTTTTTCTCACCGCCGTTAGCTTTGAACTACAACTTGCCTACTAGCCTGATCGAAGCTTACCTCAACCCAATGACATTCTTGGAGTAATTTAATTCAAACAAAGGTACTTTGCTGAGCTGTTTGATGCCAAAGTTACAGCATTTTTTCGTGCCTAGAAACTCTCTAACTAGAGCGTTATTTTCCTTCATTTTTTCCCCAACAGCTTCCAAGATAATGACTGTACCCAGTGGTTTCGAGCCCTTAGCTCATATCCGAGACCATCTTTGAAAGAAGAGTGGAAAGACCGCACATTACTGAGTCCATGTGCAAAATTTTTAACAGGCAAACTGGTTAAAAAAGTACGTCAACGCAATAATTTATTCAACGTGACGAAATTAAGTCAGCCACTGCCAATTATTCGGGTTAACTATTAAAGATGGTGGTCATGCACAAAATTGGAAGAAATCGTTTCTGCAGCAATTTTGTCCCATTGAATTAAATATTCACACTTTTAAACTAGTATTTATACAAAGTACTAAAAAAGCATTAAAATAAATGCAATTCACTGAGAACTATCATAACAAGCTTGAGTAAACTTTTCAGAATCAAGAAAAAACTGCAACCAACTCTACCCACTCAAATTTTAATAATTACATTTCCATGCCACTTTTATAAATAGCCTAAACTTTTAGAAAGTTGCTATAAAAGAATTAGAGGAAGCAATACTAAATATACAAGAACTCCTACGGGAAAAAATTATAAGAAACAGTCTGAAAAGTTTCTTTTCGGAGCTGCTTCAACAGCAAAGCAGAAGTTATATGATGGCCATCTCTTCGGTTCGCATGTCAAATTTATCTCGTTAAAGGACTTGGTTGAACTACTTGAAAGTAGTAGCCCTGAAGATGAAGAAAATAGAAAAGGCAAGCATCATTTTCCAATAAGAAACTTTGTTTTTCGAGTTCACCAACAATGACCATCATCATCCACATATTATTGTGTGTTGCCCTTGTACACATCTACACAAACTTAACTTTAAGGACTTGTTTGTTATTATATCCCATGTTACCTTGTCTCATTTGGAAATGGCACGTCCTTTTCTCCAATATTAGGCTCTATCCAAACCGGCGAACAGATGACACAACATGAACAGGATTTTTATGTTTCGATTTTTTTTTTGTGTGCTAAAGCATACAGCAGTATCTAATATATAGGAATCATTGCGTGTGTTATAAGATGGGATCATAGTACTGAAGGATTATTGAAGAAATGTCCTGCCATCAGAATAAGAACGGGGTGGGGAGATGAGAACATCATAGCAGTAGTTGAGTGTTGAAAGTTTGTATACTTTAGGATATGAAGGATGTTTTTAAGAGTCTTGGAAACTTTCATTGAACTAATTCGAAAGTTTAGATGGAATTTATGAGATACAATGGGGATACTAACTCTGCCACTCAACAATCTTTTGAATTAATGTTGTGTTGGAAAATTTTGTATAGGTTGTATTTGTTTGCTTGCTGAAAACAACATTTATGAAGATATTAAGTTTGAGCCTCGTTAGCTTGGGTTGTATTTGCTTGAACACAAAATTTAAATACTTTCACATATAGTACAACTAATAGATCCTTGATGTAATTAATGTTTGCTTGTTTGTCTGAAAAGTTTTTTGTCAATATTTTAGATGTTATTTTTAATAAATGATTCTTACAATGTGTGATGTTTATTAGACCAAACTTATTTGTAAATGGTCTTAGCCAACTAATTTCCACCCAAGAAGATCTTGTTGTATGCATAAGACTTCTAAAACTAGTATCTGACTATGATACCATGTATAAACCCACAGGGCCCATGATTATGAGTTACTTATTTTGCAAGAAGTCTCGAGTGAAGGTATCGAATTTTGAAGTCGCTAATGATGAGATAAATCTTCTCAATGAGGCTGATAGCGAAATTGCTAGTACTGCTCCGGAGAGAAATGGGAACAGGATTATATGCAATGGTTTCCATAAACGTGCCCTGATTGAAACTCATTTTGAGTTGGTTCGTCTACTAAACACCGAGAGAGGGAATCAAATACTTTCAGAGGTCGTTGAAACAATAGTTTCTGACTTCAAATCAAGCCTCAACCGTGAACCAATTCTTCATTCCAACGAAATATTAACATCTGACGTCATACCAAGCTTGATCCTTATTGATTATTTTATCAGCTATGAAGACTTGTGTCTCATATTTGGCAGGACAAACAACAAGGAGACATGTGGTATGGACGGTATTCCAAATGTAGCTCTCCGACATTTGCCTGAGGTTGCTATTAGGAATTATTGCATATTGTTCAACAACATGTTGAGCAGTCAATAATTTTGTTTATTTGATATCCGCAGGCCAATTCTCTTTTTTCTTTAAAAGCCGTCTACTTGGTATAATTTAGCACTTGAGTAATTTACTTCCTGACCTCATTACCCATCCACTAATTACGCATCCGCTAATTACCCATTCGCTAATTACCCATCCGCTTAACCCGTCCTACGACTATATAAAGTCGTTCCCTTCAACACATCCTTTAGACACTGAAGATGACTCAAAGTAGTCGAAACACGTCTGCTCACACAACCAAGCAAGGCCCGACGGCTTTTAAAGAAAAAAAAACTTGTTCAGCAATTCATATTTGAAATAAGTGAAAAAAGGCCAAGTTATTTCCGACCTATCACTATCGCCCAATCAGCTTGCTGCCTAACAACAGCAAGGTGTTTGAAGTGATACTGAACAAAGCATTAAACGCCCATGTTAAAAAATATAAGCTGATACCAAATTGCCAAATAGTTTTTCGTGCCAGACATTCCACCATATATGCGATAACGAAAGTAACATTACACACCTGTTGGAAACTAAACAACAGAGAATGTGTTGGAGCGTGTATCATTTACATGGAGAAAGCCTTCGATACGGTGTGGTTAGATGGATTAATTTTTAAACTCCTTCAGAGCAGGTGCCCCAGACATCTGGTCACCATGATGTGTAATACATTATATGGGAAATCATTTGTTGTTACTGATAGAAATGTGACAATAATGCGCGAATTCAAGGTCTCGAATGGTCTACAGTAGGGAACAGTTACTGCGCCTCCTCTTTTCTCAACATTCAGCCGCAAGCTATTGAACGGTTTTGAGTTTAACGTCTCGCAAATGAGATGATTAGACCTTCTTTATGGTAGACCGAGAAGCTACAATAGTTCAGAGCAATCTTCAAAAAAATGTTCAATGATGTGCAGTTGTATACCGACAATTGGCGAATGAAAATCAATGAACGGAAGTGCGAAACAATTTTGTTTCGAACAACGCTGCAGGGGTCAGTCAAACCCTGAAACGTGATTGGAAGTATTTCCACATTATGGCTGGTGAGGGTAGTTCAGAACGGGTTCCATATAAATCCTGGGTTCGATACATTGATGTTCATCTCGATCAGTATACATACTATCTTGAATATGTCAAAATCATGCTCAGTGAAGCACAAAAAGTAGTTATGGCCCTTCAACGACAGATACGTCTATCAAAAGATCAAAGTTATCTGTCATAAGACCTGATTAAACCAGTTTTGACATATGGATGTCAGATCTGGTACAACCAGAGTGCTTGTACTATGAAAGGTTAAGAGTTTGCCACATAAACCATTTGCACTCCCCCATGCAGTCGTTAAGATGCCGCCCGAGCCAAACTTGTAAATTTTAAAGAGAAAAAAATCAATGAATACATTACACAAGTAAAAAAAAACCAAAATAAAATCGAGTAACGAAGTAGGAAAACAGATTAAGTTGGAGTAGCAGAAGTGAGGAATTCTGGCGGAGACTTTATCGTTGGGAAAGAAATTCATCATTCAGGATTTGAATGAGTCACTTGTTTTCATCTCTCCCGTCAAGGACACATGAATGCTTTAAAGGACAAAATTATTTTCTCGTTCCAAGAATAGGAAAGTAATCCTTAAATGAGATGACGCCGGATGTTCGAATAACATATGAAAAAATATCATCATAGCTGCTAAGTAAAGCTCTACAATTGATAAAAAAATCAGGTGTCGACAACGGACTTGGAAAACGAAAAACGTAATTGATGCAAGTATTAAAATAAGTTGAGTTATTTTCAACGGTCGCCACTTTGTTGCAAACCAACAAAAATCACTAGAATCATGAATTCCCAAAAGTCCATCAAATACCAAAATCATGTGCTATTGTTGTTGTAATTGGGGAAATTTCAAATGGCTATAACTTCCGTGTATATTATTCGATTTTCATCAAACTTACAAAGTTTGGGGATCTTTTGTAGGACTCCTTAAATATCAAATTTTGTACAGTTCAAGGGTACCTATACAATTTGTTTGGGGAAAATGTGAAATTCGAACATCATACTATTATTAATAAAGTTGGGCGAATTTTTACTTCTAAGGTATTTGATGTTGTTCTACTTATAAAAACCTATCTTCATAACTATTTCCATATTTTTCAGATCACAGGTGTCTTAACGCGAGGGAGGGACACCAATTTTTCGTGTATTTCTCCTCCCTGTGTGCCCCTTGAACCAAAAAGTATCAAATTAAGACCTGTTTTGAAAAGTTCTAATTAAGACCTTTCATGTGATACCCATATCGGCTACCTTTGATGGAATTTTTTTTTTCGGAAGACACTCCCCTATATGGGGAGACACCCCTGAAATATATTATAAAATTTTTTTATAGTTAAACTTTAAAGAGAGCACCACTTTACACCTGCATACAAAATTTGATGTTTCTAGCGTTGGTAGTTTGCGAGAAAAAGTGCTGCGACACACGGACGGACGGACGATGGACAGACAGGACGTGATTTTAGAAGGGCTTTGTAGAATTATTTTACAACCCTAAAAAGAAAGGCATACAGGGACTACAGGAAGAACAACGGAAACCAAGCTTTCAAGTTTGTATAATGCAAGCAAAAAAAGAATCGAAACGAGTGGTGAAAGAGGCTAAATTCTCATATTTCTCAAGAAGAATGGAAACAGCGGCTGACAACTCCCATGAAATATGAAAAATAATTAATTAGGTAAATGATAACTCTTTACCTCAGGGTATATCACAAAACTTTCAACTGAACCCTCATGGGCCCTCTAATACATCGTGTCCACGTGACGCGGCAAACTCATTAAATAACTTTTTTTCAACAATTGGTGGAAGAATCACCAAAAAAATCGTTGCCGGTTCAGAAAGCAATTGCAATACTACAAATATCTCCATAAATTCCATCCTTCACATTCATCAAACAAACAAAAGGTAAGTCTTAAATGTAATCAATGGATTGAAAAAGAATAAGGCGCCAGGCATCGATACCATCACGGTGAATGAGATTAGTATAATCAAGGAGTACATAGCCGAGCTTATGGGAAATCTTATAAACGTTCATCTGTAGTGAAAAACGGTATCCGTACAGGACTGCAGTGATGGTCTGCTGCCTCGGCGGAAGAGGATGTTGAGATCCACCGAGATTAGCCTTGTCTGGGGACACGTGAATGCGCTGGCAGGCTAGCGTTGTGGTGTCGTGGGGCGGGTTTTTCCCCCTAGCACAAGGACCCACTACAAAAATATTTCGCATTCACTAATTAAAAGGGTCGAATGCCGATCGACTGGTTTCGAGGCCGAGGTAACCTACTAAGGGTTGGTATGTTTGTTCGAAGAACAAATTGGGCCGAGGAAAAACGGACGGACTTACGAGAATTCGCCGTTACTGGCGCTTCTTATAGTCCACAAATAAGAGTGGGGTATCCAGACGGAGGTGGTGCCCCCTCGTACCTTTGCAACCGGATTAACATCCAAATGAAGACGTGGCCATATATTTCGCATTTGAGTGAAAAACTCATACAAACATAATTTGCATGAACTTTTCCATTAAATGAGAAATATAGACATGACCAATTTATATCATAGAACTATGTATCTGAATCACATAAATCTATACCATAAAAGGACACGTGAGTGGAAGGCTACTCTACCCGGTAAGAGCACCTGTTAACAACAAAAAAAACGGAGGAGCGCGCCCGATGGCTAGCCCATATTAGACGAGGAGCCTGCCATCGTTGCGGGGCCTATACCTGGTCAGGTAAAACGAAATGGAAAGAATGAGTTTAAATGTTTAACAATTCGTTGTATTCTTTTGAACTCTACTGCAACTAATATTAACAAAAGAGATTATTGATATTCGATCTGACATTAAATTAGATGAAAGTGAAATACCATCGCAATTATGGACGATACGTACATTATTTTACTTGTTTGAAAAGATGTACGAGTTAATCTTGTAATTTAGAAAATGCTACGTATGCTTTTTGGCGAAAAAGAAAAACGCTTGCCTATTTGTTCTGTTCATGAAGTATTTACTACGGTTATTTTTACTAGCTCCAGTAATTGCAAATAACATATTTTTTTGCTGGTTTCTATTCACCGAAATCTTCAGCAGCAGCCAACGTATTTTATCAAAATGATCAATGAAAAAGCTACAAGGTTTTCAGTCTAGACAGATCACATCATGGATAATAGAAAATTGTCAACTAAAATGTCGCCAAATTGGATTTTTGATCCCTGTGTTAAGTTAAAAGCATTCACAAATTGAACACATCTAGATTTTATGTAGCGGAGCATATGAAAAAAGGCTTACTCGGTTTCGTTCCCCAAAATACCTGCGCACTAGCAAAATTTCAACAAAAAAGTGTTCCTTTGCTTCTCATTTAAAATCTCAAGTGGAAAAGTCATGAATGCGATGATGATCGTGGAGACAATTGCCTACAAAATTGCCGTTGATGGAAATTTAGAGCAAGGAAGATTTGATTACGAGTTTTTCATGCAGGAACCATGTTCGTCGGCACCAAAATTAACTTAGCGGTTACTTGTGACGCATTTAATAGTTCTCTGGAAGCAGCCAACATTCAGTGACATTGGAGACAAACACACTGATATCAGGACTTATTTTCGATTGCTGACGGAATTATAAAACACATTCAAAACAACACCTTTGAATTACAAGCCCCTGAAGCATTAAAAAATTGCATTGGAGGCAATATTATTATTCGTGAATTTTGATTTGTCGATGAAATCATAATGTTGCATTAACGGTTAAATACAGAGTACCAAGTTGGAATCTTGACAGTTATCGCGTTGGGGAAGATAATATCGGATATGTGTATTATTTTGCGGATTACCTAGGTAGCTGTTTCGTAAAAGTTGATATTCCGGATACGATATGACACGATTCGGTGAAATTTGTGCGAATTAGAATGGTAAAACAATTCGTTTCGTACAAAGTCAGTGGTGCTAAAAGCACAGTGAATGTGTAAATTACTTTGTGAGAATCCATTGGTCATTCCTATGTGTGGTTCGCATTCGTTGACGCCAATAGTGCCCGGTAGTCAATCGGCACGAGGAGCTAGCGGTAACCGAATGATCACCAGAGTTCCCAAAGGAAGAGATACCGCCATGAATGAAACAAATATGTATGATGCGAAATTTAGCCTTATCTCTGAAAAATTAATTAGAAAAAACAGGAATTCATATTTCTATTTGGAAAGAAGCATTGTTCTCGATCTTCATGCACGCCTCATCGATGGAAATGAAAAAGAGTGTTCAACACTAGAGATAACTGTGATAACGATAAACAGAAAATAGTGGAAATGAACCAAATAGTGACATGCGACAGTGCTGATGAAAGAGTTTATCCATGGAGTTTAAATAATAAAAATCAAAGGGGGGAACTTTGAACTAATGTTGTAGTGTATTGATTATCGGATAAAGTTATTGTGCAAATTGTGAGGGCGAAAAGTGGAATGAACCTCGGGGGCTCATCAACATGTGTGGTGGAAGTGTTTTTGCTTGGGTGTGCAAAGGTTTTTCCCTCCCTTAAACCATCTGCTAAAAAGTTAGTCTTTAGCTCCCAGAAATAATCAGATCCCCAAAGAAGAACAAGAAATACGGAAACAACTGCAACGACATTCCAAAGTTAAAGCTTCTTGGCTATCTGATGAGCTCAAGTCTAGTAAAAGTTGCGAGCATCGCAATAATTTGTCTACGTTGCTTTAAGTAGCAAAAGTCGAGGACGTGGAAATGCCGGATAATATTGAGAAAGTGATGTAATAATATCTGAATGAACTGGATGCTGTTTATTTTACGAACCAATGTTGGATACGGTGTGTTCGAAAGAGATAAGTGGCTAAAAAGGAAATAACTCGATACCAACGTCTCACGGAATTTTCACGGCCTTAGCCCCAAACTCGCTTCAGTTTCTTGCATTGCGATGAATAATTCGTATTTTAATTTTGGCTAGGGAAAGGGTCTTTTCAAAATCAGGCATGGCACAACAACGCCATTAGTGAGACGGGAGTAGCCAACCATACGTGTATGATCTTGCCAAGAACGTGTATTAAAGTGGAGTAGTTTTTAGAGCTCATCACTATAACGAGCCTTCAATTTTATTTGTTTTAATGGAACATAGTGGCGTTAAGACCACGGATTGTAAACATTTATATTGCAGCAAATTCATCTTTATCAGCAACTCACCACATCGTCAACGGGCACTCGTGGAGAATGCCGATGAAAATACATTTAGTCTTTTCCTTTTTTTTTTATTTTTCGTAAATATATACACACACATATATATATATATATATATATATATATATATATATATATATATATATATATATATATGTGTGTGTGTGCATATATATATATATACATATATATAAATGTATATATATATATATATATATATATATATATATATATATATATATATATATATATATATATATATATATAAATAAATGTGTGTATATATATATATATATATATATATATATATATATATATATATATATATATATATATATTCCACGGCACACAAGTCACGATAATAATTACAAGGGAGTCTCAAATTTATCTAAATACTGATGCTGTTTAAATTCTATTGTAGTTAGTTATGTAAATGAAAACACTTTTTTGATGATTTTCCTTTGAATTAAAATTTGACGCGTTATGTATATCATACAAATGAGTCCCCAAAATCAAAAAGACAATAAAACCTCCCTTATCCCCAACATTGACATAAGTGAAATCCTTATCGACCTTCCATAGTGAAGCCCTGGAAACACTACTATATTATCTTTACTTCCAGTCCATTCAACATTTTACATTTTCATACATATTTAGATCTTTTATGTATTTTTATAGTTCTTTTAGCTAATATTCTTGCAAATTGAGTTATAGTCATACCTAGTTTAGTTTTTATTTAGCTTTAGAAATCATTTTCGGTTCGTATGACTTTCTGTGGTAAATATGACACGAAAAGGGGTGAATAGAAAGCAGATATAAAAAAATAATTAAATTATCCTGAGAAATATTTAGTCGTCTTGCAAAAAAAAACTGAATTTAATTAATTGAAAAAATAATGAACTGTGAATTTAATTAATTGAAAAAAATAATGAATTGCTAAACATACAAACTCGATTTTTCCATTTGGTTATACCTGACCGGGTATAGGACTTACATCAATGGCAGGCTCCTCCGCTCATATGGGCTACCCATCGGGCGCGCTCCTCTGTTTTTAGGGTTTTGTACTAAAATACAAAACCCTATTGCAATCACGACCTGGGTCCGTCTGTCTGTCCGTCCGCCCGTCCGTCTGTATGTCACAGCGCTTTTTCTCCGAAACTATAGAGGCTACAGCCATTAAACTTTGTAGAAAGGTCAGAAGTGGTGACCTCTTGAAAGTTCAAGGGTGGAAAAATTTTTCAAAGGCGTTTAAGGGGGGTCTCCCCATATAGGGAGGTGACCCCTCAAAAAAATTGTTCATCATTGGTAGTCGAATAGGATGTCATTGGAAAGGCCTCAATGAGATCTTTTCAAAACAAGTCTTAAAATTGCCTTATAAGTACCGAGGAGGGCAGTGGAAGGGGAAATGTAAGAACTCTTCGCGTACCCCCCCCCCCCCCCCCGCGATTGGACACCTTCCATCCGAAAAATCTGAAAAAATCATGAATGTAGGCCTTCATGACTACAACAACAACAAATACATGAAAAGTCGAAATTCACTCAACTTCGTTAGTAATAGTATGATTTATCGATTTTATGTTTTCTTGAATAAAATCTAAACGGTACCTTTAAACTCCATAACTATTTAGAAGATTGATCTTTTCTGAAAGTTTCATAAAGATCGAATAGTATTTACCGAAGTTATAGCGACTTTAATTTTCCTGTATTACTATGGAGCAATATGCCCTGTATTACTATGGAAACATATGGCTATGGAGCCATATGCGCTTTTTACCGACTTAGACACTACAGCTTTGCTAGAATTTGCATGAAATTTTCAGGAGTGATAAATATCATGAAGATGAGTACATAAAATTGAAACAAGTCGAAGAGAGCTCCTAGCAAAAGGGCTTTGTAACGCATTCTAGGATTTGAAAAAATAGGCCATAAATCGATGAATACAGTACAGAGGCGTGGCCCCTGAAAAAACATTTCATGAAAGGTAGCCAATATGAGTATCAACTGAAAGTTCTCTATGAGAGCTTTTCAAAACAGTTCTTAAACTGACAGTTTTTGCTTCAGTGGGGGCACAGGGGGGGAAATACATGACAAATGTGTTTCTTCCCTCGCGAATGGACACCCGTGATCTAAAAAATCTGGAAAAATTATCGAAGGAGATATTTATGGGTATAACTATAACAAATGCCTCAGAAGTCAAAATTCGTTCATCTTTGTTAATAATAGTATGATCCTCGAATTTCACATTTTCTCCAATAAAATCGTCTTTGACATGTTTCTTGATTTTATTCGTTGCTGGTTACTGCATTTTGTAAGTTGAGTACAAAACCCTTCTGAGATGAGCATAGGTCTGTCTACTCAACTTGTTTGTTGTTACTACGGGCTCTTGCCGGGTAGAGTGGCCTTCCGCCCACGTGCCCTTTTATGGTATAGGGTTATGTGAATCGATCACATAATTCTATAACATAAAGGGTATTTCATAACAAGTGTACACATTTTTGTCGAAAAAAGAACATAGTTTTTGTGAAGATTGAGCTGTAATGTTTATTTATTATGAAAATTTGGTCCCTTACAATTAAATATGAAACATTGTATTCAGTGAAAGCGAACAAGCAAGAAGTGCATTGCAAACGCTATTTATAATCCGTAATTTATCATTTTGTTTGATTTTGATTTATTAAAAATAAGTTGTTAACTACGAAGTGCTCCTCATGTAAAGTTTAATGCGGTGATGGTGCTCAGTATTCGGTGTGCCATAATGAGTTTGATTTTTCGTGAGCGGGAATAACGGAATCAAGCTTTAGGAAGCTGGGAGCCAAAAGATCTTCTTGGAAATGTGCTCTCTGCCGTAATTCTTCACAGAGTACGTCCTTTCATGATAATTCAACTCTAAATGGTATTGTTAGAAAGCTGGAAACATTAACTGCTCGATTGTCTGACCTGCCAATCTTAATTGGTAGTATGAAAGCAGTTAAATCTGACATTGAAGATTTAAAAACTGCTATCAACTTTTCGGATTCTAAGATCGATGAATTCATGAAAAGAGTTGATTTAATAGATAAACGTGTTGCACAGCTAGAAGGTTTGAATTTCGAGATAGCCGCGTTAAAAGAATCAGTAAATTCGATTAACCTCGAGACTACTAAGCGAGACCAGTGGGCGAGACTAAATAATGTTGAAATTAAAGGCATACCGCAAAAGAAAAATGAGAATTTGTTCAAAATAATTGAAAATGTAAGTAATTACGTTGGATATGATATTCCCAAAACGCAAATTAACTACATTTCTCGCATTCCGTCGTTCCACTCTAACGACAAATCAATACTCGTCAGCTTCATAAATCGGTATATGAAGGAGGAATTTATAGCTGCTGCAAGAAGCAAAAAAGAAATTCTGGCGTCTTCAATCGGCTTTTAGAATGAGGCAAAGCGTGTGTATATCAACGACCATCTCTCACAAGACAATAAGAAGCTATTGACTGAAACCAATGTGCTCGCTAGAAGTAATGGATATCAGCACATTTGGATAAAATGCTTATGGCAACAAACATGATGAATACTGCAAAATTCACGTCAGAAAAAACGACACATCTCCTGTCATAGTTATTAATTCATCCTTGGATTTAAACAAACTGCGTTAATTTGTTTCATTATCTGTTTTATTTTGCTTACTATTTCTCTAAACCAGTTTTCCTTTAAGACTTTTTTAATCATGGATTTGAATTTGTTCCAAGTATTTATGTTGCCTGACTCATTAGCAACTGTTTATGACTTAATAATTTTTTATTTTCTCATTTTTCATTACACAGCTGTACTCATGTTGCTGTATTTTGGCTTTTTTACCCCATTCTACTTAAATTCCATTTTACGCATTTTGCTTTTGGATTATTCAAGGTATTTTCTGACATTTTCAAACTTACTAGTCAGACTGATTGCTTTAACTTATGTGCTTCTTACAGTTAATTACTATAACCTTCAGAATTGTCCCTAGTTGAATTTACACTTACCTATTCATTATTTTTTATCCTACAATAATGCTAAAAAATTACCTTTACAATGGTTGGCTTGAGTGATGCTCTTAATATATATTACCAAAACGTTCGGGGGTTGCGTACCAAAACCAATATCTTTAAGCGTAACATATATCTAAATAATCATAGCATTATTGCTTTGACGGAAACATGGTTAGTGGATAGTATATCTGATTGCGAATTGTTTGACGATAGGTATATGATATGGAGGCGGGATAGACAATACGAGGAAACTGGACAGACCCGGGGTGGAGGCGGGCTACTAGCAACTAAGAGGAGTCTGGATGCAACATCTAAACCAGATTGGAATACGTCAGCCGAGGATCAATGGATTACCCTAAAGCTTGATAAAATACGTGATCATAGTTCTCCATATCTTCATGTATGTATTCTTTATCTTTGCAAAGAGAATAATGGAAACTTTTTTTCTCAACAATTAAATAATTTCCTAAGTAATTTAAATTTTTTGATCACTTCTCATCCATATGATCGATTTCTTGTTCTAGGAGACTTCAATTTGGGTGGTATTTCTTGGGTTCTGGATAGTAATAATTTGCTGCGTCCCACTAACGTACGTTGCCCGGACAAATTGTCGTTGGTGGATGAGATTGCATGTAGTAACTTAAATCAATACAATAATGTACGAAATGGCTTCAACCGAATTTTAGATTTAGTTTTGAGCAATGACTTTGTTGATGTTTCTGATTGCCGGCAACCACTAGTTCCCCTTGATGCCCATCACAATGTGCTTATAATTGCAATACGTAACCTTTCAGTGAACTTATTTAAACCAGCACCACGGATAGTATTTTCATTTAAGTCAGCTGATTATGGTCCAATTAATGAAGAACTATCCAATATAGATTGGACATCAGAGTTTTCAGATATGACTGTCCAAGAAACAGTTCAGGCATTTTATGATGAAATCTTTACTATTCGGGATAAATATATACACAAACGGCAATTCCATACTAGCTGTTTTCCTCCATGGTACTCACAGGCCTTGAAGAAAATTTTAGAAGAAAAATATAAGTATTATAAAAAATTCAAAACTTATGGCAACAAACATGATGAATTATCTTTAGATATTTTGAATAAAAGAGCAAAACTGGAAGAGGCTGCTTGTTATGAAAAATACTTGCTGAGTTCTGAAAGACTATTATCAAGTAATCCAAAACACCTTTGGAGTTATTTTAAGTCAAAAAAAAAACAAATTCACTTCCATCTACAATGGGACATGGTTCTTCAACATCTAGCAGCGGGGCTGAAATTTGTGAGTTTTTTTCGAGTTATTTTCATTCTACTTTTCTTCAGCCTGACTCTAATATCAACGCTGGTTTAAGTGATCATTCAGATCCATTTCCCTTTGACGTTGACATTTCCACAATTGAAGTTAATGTTGACTTGGTTCAAGAACAATTACGTAAACTTGACCTTAACTAATCAGCAGGCCCAGACGGCATTCCCCCAATATTTTTGTATAAGTGTATAGACACCTTGTCAATCCCCTTGACAATCCTTTTTCATAAATCTATAGCTGAAGGTATTGTATCAAATGCATGGAAATCAGCTTTTATATCCCCTGTACACAAAAACGGTGCCAAAACAGACGTATGTAACTATCGTCCCATTTCTAAATTGTGTATTATTGCTAAAATATTTGAAAAATTAGTCTATAATGAGCTGTATTCTTAAATAAAATCAAAATTACTAACTCTCAGCATGGCTTCTTGAAAGGGCGTTCAACTGTGACCAACCTAATACTTCTAAATGAGCACCTAACAGACAACATGGAGCTTGGGGTTCAAACTGATGTCATCTATACAGATTACAGCAGAGCATTTGATCGCATTGACAGTAATATTTTAATAAAGAACCTTCATAGTGCGGGTATCAGGGGCAATTTGTTTCGCTGGTTCGACTCCTATATTCGTAATAGGTCTCAGGCCGTGGTTTGCAGCAATTTCATGTCTGGTTGGATGAACGTACCTAGTGGTGTTCCACAAGGTTCGCTGCTTGGTCCATTGTTATTTATCATTTTTATCTCAGATATTGACATGTGCTTTCAAAACTCAACTGTTTTATCATTTGCCGATGATATGAAAATATTTCGATCTATTTCTTCCCTTAATGAAGCCGAACTCCTACAAGAAGACCTAAATAGACTTGATGCTTATTGTGTTCGCAACAAATTAGACCTCAATCCCATGAAATGCACTTGTCTATCGTTCACACGTAAGCGAGATCCAATAAAATTTACGAATTTAATTAAGAATCAACCTGTTACAAGGTCCTCGTCAGTGAAAGATCTTGGAGTTCAACATGACTCTAAACTTTTGTTCGATGAACATATGAATAAAATTGCTAACAAAGCAAGCAGATCACTCGGTTTTGTTATAAGAGCAGCATCAGAATTTAACAATATTGCTACACTGAAAATCTTATACAATACGTTTGTTAGGAGTAACTAAGGGATGCATCAGACTACGACTATATAGTCGCACTTCTGTCGCAGGTTACACATGGTTAAATGGAAGCCCGCACACTGCGATTTTCGACAATTTAGTCTAGGTCGGCAGTCGCAGGAATGGGCGATTTTTCCTAAAATTAGTTTAGTAGGTAGTTTTTGTGATACTCGCACAGGCGCACATCATTTGGACATTTGACGCTGACGTGCACGGAAGTTTCTTGCATAGCGCACAAATGAGTTAGGGATGCATCAGACTACGACTATATATACGCACTTCTGTCGCAAGTTACACATGGTTAAATGGAAGCCCGCACACTGCAATTTTCGACAATTTCGTCCAGGTCGGCAGTCGCAGGAATTTGCGATTTTTCCTAAAAGCCGTAACAGACGACCGGATTTGGTCCGGCCGGACCTACTGAGGTTCGGTCCACTCTTTTGCAACACACGATCGGACCAGCCAGTCGTTCTTCAGTTTTTGGTGCACGAAGATGGCAAACGAAGTGGCATCGATTATGTCCAACAAACATAAAATCGCTTTTGCGGCAGCAGTAATTGTTGCTACATCGCCACCGCTACGCAACTTATTGCGATTTGTCCGGTCGTTCTGTCCACACACGCAGATTTGGTCCGGAGCGAACCGAGTCGGATTTGGTCCGGTGGAAAATCCATCGAACTTGATCGGGCTCAATTTTGGTCCGCGGACTGCTCTCCAGACGACCGGATTTGGTACGGAGCGGACCAAATCTGGTGGTCCGCCCGGACCAAATCCGGCCGTGTATTAGCACTATAAAACCAGTTTAGTAGGTAGTTTTTGTGATACTCGCGCAGGCGCACATTATTTGGACATTTGACGCTGACGTGCACGGAAGTTACTTGCATAGCGCACAAATGAGTTAGCGCATGTGTTCCTGGCAAAGACATAACTTCAAATGAGCATATTAGTTCTGCGCATGCCTGAAGTTCCTGTGCAAATCTTGTCGCAAAATGTTCGCATTTGCGTCTAAAAATCGCTGGTTACGACAGGAAAATCGCAATATGGCCGAACCCTTAGAGTATGCATCGCAGGTCTGGAATCCAAGGTACGGCGTATATATTGATCAAATTGAACAAATTCAAAAAAAATTTATTCGTTATCTTAATTTCCGCTTTAGGGCAGGGAATCGTAGTTACATTGATTCCTGCAAAGTTTTTCATATACTACCTCTAAAACAAAGACGTGACATGGCTGATTTAATATTCCTCTTCAAAATTGTTAATGGTTTTCTAAATAGTTCTCATTTGTTATCTAAGATCTCATTTGCAATTCCTAGACTATCATCTAGAGCACCAGCTGTCTTCAACCTACCTCTTGTATCCTCAAACTTTAAGCAAAATCCATATGTTTACAGAGTCACTAGTGCCTATAATGTCTTGACGCGTAAATATTTGGAACTTGACATATTTTCCACAAGCATATATTCAATCAGAGTAGTTTTAAATGATGAATTCTTTTTATCCAGTTAGTATACTGTCTTATCATCTTAATTGCAAGTACATTTCATAATCATTATCTTATTACTTTATCATAATATATTTATATTTAATATTTCACAATTTTTTTGTTACTTTTATTATCTGTATTTCTTTCTTCTTGTTCTCTACCTCTTTTCAGATTTGTATTTATATGATTCATACCATTTCTATTTGTAGAAACTTTTTAATGACTTTCTGCTTTTATTATATAACTTGTTATTATTATTGTAATGTCGATAGTTTCTCTAAAATAAATAAAATAAATAAAACATTACTTTGGGCATATGTGCACCTCGTGCTGCTTTACAGACTATCAAATTTTCGAAGACATTTTCGCACATTTCCGGCGTTATTAGGCGTATGTTGGCTCGAATATTGTGTTTTAATTCTTCAGTAGTTTGGGGAGCATCAGCGTAAACACGATCCTGCAGAAATCCCCAAGGAAGAAGTCACAAGGAGTCAAATCACACGATCTCGCCGGCCAATTTATGGGTCCATTTCGTAAAATTATTCGATTGCCAAACTTCCAAACTGGCAATACATTATTTTTGTAAAAAGTTTTAACAATAATAAAACGTTTGGCTGATGTGTATGACGCCATGATTAAAATTGTAAAAAACCAAACTGTCATAATCTGTCAATATATGGACCTGAAATTGTGATAAATAAGAGTTAAGGCTCATTCACATGTGTACACTTGTTATGAATCACCCTTTACATTGGTCGTGTCTATATTAGTTCATGCAAATTATGTTTGTATGAGTTTTCCACTCAAATGCGAAAAATATGGCCACGTCTACGTTTGGATCTTGATCCAGTTGGGAGGGTGCAAGGGGGCATCACCTCCATCTGGATGCTACACGCTTATTTGTGGGCTATGAGAATCGTCGCTACACGCTTATTTGTGGGCCATCCGTCTGCCTTCCCCAGGTCCAGTTTGTCCTTTGAGTCAGCAATTTCCTTTGACCCTTAGTTAGTGACCCCCTTTTCGACTTCGGTCGACCCCAAGAGTTCGTGAATTCGAAATATTTCTGAGAGAACGAACCCGCCCACGACACCCCAACGCTAGCCTGCCAGTGCATTTACCGTCCCCAGACAAGGCCAATCTCACAGGATCCCAACATCCTCTTCCGCTGAGGTAGCAGACAATCGCTGCAATCCTTAACGGACGTTTATCTACCTATTTCACTACAAGACGATCAGCAACAGGGGAATGTTCGATAAGTCAGAGCCGAATATACTCAGAACAAAGTTTATCTGGGCAAATCAAAGTAATAGCTAATAAGACTGCAGTGGACGTATTAGCTCTCAGTCAATTCAGGGCCAACAATGAAGAACTTATCTGATCAAGAATTAAACTATTGATGAGCGCCAGATATTTGGAACTACTGTACAAATCTGATATATCGAGCAATGTTCTCAATAAGAATTAGTAACGACAACGCCTGGCACAAGGATGGAACAAGAAGAACTGCTAATTGCATCCCCTTACAAAAAGAGTCACACAAAGCTCACTAATCAGTTCTGGGTGTTTAACTACACTACAGTCTTGGATATTTAAAACGTAGGGATGATGGACCACGTACTTCATTGCTGATTGATGGCCATAAGTTTATTCATTGGTGGAGTAAGATAAGGTCCCCATTTCATTGGCTTAGTACAAAGTCCTTGTGGAGGAGCATAATCCTGGAAATTCAAGCTTAGTGATTTTTTATAGTATTAACTTATCACAAAAAAATTAATGAAATGCTTTCCTACATCCAATCAAGAAATGTTTTTGAATGATTTATCGGAAAAATGCTCAATTACCAATAAAGACGATACCAGATTCACCGAACGAAATCTGGTATCGAAAAGGAAAATATAAACTGCAATCATTTTCTTTTTTCCTCAAAATCATACACGAACTCAATTCTGAATAAAAAGGAAACGAGCGACGTCAAGTCGTCCACAACAAAACTTAATCCAATTGTATGTGGAACGACTTACAAGGATGCTGCATACAGCATTGCGAAGTGTAGAGAACAGTGAAATCAGTTTAAATGGAGTTTTCCTATGATTTTCTTCAAGTTGTTGTATAAATTCATCCTCCTATTTCATGCATCCTGAATGCACATACACTCCATAACTACAATACAAGCTCCGAGGACATCCAACAAAACGAGATTTTGTCGTCTGCATACCTTCTACGTTCCATCCAAACATCGCCACAAGCTTATATATGAATGTTGGCGAGACTTCTCATCCTGGAAGTACCTACTTGTGAAAACCGTATATTTTGCCTTGACCATATTGTCATATTATGGTCCAGATGTACTTTTCGGATTTCGTGCTGACAGAGAATGAATAGTGGGGACGCAAGTCTTAAAGGAGATGATTCTTGCGGACAATAAGAACATTCCTGGAAGAAATTATAAAGAAAATGGTTGAAGTAGGGTTGGGTGCTTTGAGGAAATTTATGAGCATATTTATTGGGAAGAACAGCTTTCAAAAAAAAAAAAAAATAATAAAAACATGCTTAATGTACATGTCGATGAAACAAAACCTAACCAGCGTGACCTGTTAATTCAAAATTTACGGAAGCGACAAAACATGCTGTCCTTAGTTTTAAGGTGCACTATGATTTTATAAAAACTAGAAAGACATCACAATAAACAACAATTTTTTGTTTTTCGATTCATCTCATATATTTATCCACCCTCAGAAGAAAATACCGATATACAATGCTACACCGCAATATCACGGAACAAATAAGAGCCAAAGCACACTTCTCTATTAGAGTATTCTGCTGCTGCTTTAGGGAATTAATTCTAGTGAGTTCATGTTCCCTAGGCCACATTATTCCAAGTACCAACAACATCACCATTCACCGCCTCCAAACGAGAATGCAAAAACCTCTCTCTGTCACGGACAATGGTGTCATCTTCCTCAAGATCTTGGTATTCACGAACGTTGATATTCCGAGGTGGAAACTGGTAGCAAAGATGAAAGAGATTTGCTTCTTCGACTCATCCTCGAATTGCAAACAGGACAACGACTTCTACTGCTAGTTGATAATAGGAAACCCGTTATTTGACATTAAACTACTCTTGTCGAGGATTAAATTATGTCATGTAAATGGACTTAGTTTTTTGGTCGATCGGCTGCTGTTTGTTCGGATCCAGTCTATGTTTGGATATTCACTTGCTGGTCCTGTTTCTTCATAATATGGTATTCGTTGTCAACTAGGATTAAAATCCATGAACATTTGTCCTATGGATAGGAATAAGTATGGTTTTGATAAATGACTATCGGTCGTTTATTGAGTAGATATTAAGTTCTTATATGGACTCAAGGATTTCAAGAACGGAAGAAATATGAAGATGAACAAGTCAAAGCTTATGTCAAAGCTTCTCATTTTTCTGACCCAATTCGCTAGAGACAGAATAGATAAATGAACCAATATGTCTGAAAAAAATAAGAAAAACTAACGAAATTAACTTGAACATAACTGTACTATCGAAACGAGGAGAGTGATTTAATATCGTTTCCTTTTAACTTTCATGCTTGGTTCCTTTTTTCAACAACTCGGTGAGATAATTGTAGTGAAATGGGTTGGATGTAAATGTCCGTGAAAGACTGCAGCGATGGTTTGCCGCCTCAGCGAGAGAGGATGGTGGTGTTCGCCAGATTGGCATTGTCTGAGGACGCGTGAATGTACTGGTAGGCTAGCATTGCGGTGCGGGTTTTTCCCCAGCACAAGGGCCCACTACAAACAAATTTTGCATTAACGAATTAACAGATAAAATCCGGATCAACAGGTGTCAAAGCCGAGGTAACCTACTAAGGGTGGGAATTGCCAAAGCAAACAACAAACTGGGCCTGGCGAAAACAGATGAGACTTGGGAGTATTTCGTCTTTATCGCCGATACTTATGGCCCCCAAATAAGAGTGGGGCATCCAGGTGAAGCGATGCCCCCTCTTGACACCCTCCTCCCTCATCTGGATCAAGATTCATTGTAGACATGGCCAAATGTTTTTCATTTGAATGAAAAACTCGTGCAAATATAGTTCGCATTGCCTTTCCCCTCAAATGGAAACCATCTAAGTTGCAAATTTATGGTATAGTCTTATGTGATGGAATCACATAATACTAAAGGGTTTCCAATAAGAGGTGTTATTTTTAATAGCCCGCTATTACGGTAGCTGTCACTTTTGAAGCCTTCATTTTTTGACATTTGACAAGTAAAAACTACGTCATTGATAAAA
The DNA here is from genome assembly GCA_963969285.1 of Odontomyia ornata. Taxonomy (NCBI): domain Eukaryota; kingdom Metazoa; phylum Arthropoda; class Insecta; order Diptera; family Stratiomyidae; genus Odontomyia; species Odontomyia ornata. The sequence continues at coordinate 445,576,915 of OZ017738.1, forward strand.
ATGAAATGATACACGCTTCAACAACGCACTGAAATTATTGAAATTCACTATGAAAATGATGAAAATTTGGCAGAGATGGTTCGCAAAACTCGAACATTTTTGGGTCGTCGTGAAGCACCTTGTCGGACCGCAATACAGGAATTGGTGGACAAATTCGAGCATTCGGGACAACTTACTGATGTGAAGAATAAAGTCCGTGCACGTCACTCAAGAACAGCCGAGAATATTGCTGCTGTAGCCGAAAGTGTTGAAGAAAATCCAGGTTTGTCCATTCCTCGTCGTTCTTTGGAATTAGGCACTCCACAAACGTCAGTACACCGTATTTTGCATAAAAATTTATGTCTAAAGGCCTATAAAGCTCAGTCAACACAAGAACTCAAGCCGGCTGATCATCAACAATGTTAAATTATCCGGAGTTCCATCGAAAAATCATCTTGAGTGATGAGGCCCATTTCCACCTCGGTGGCTTCGTCAACAAGCAAAATTGTCGCATCTGAGGCTCGGAAAACCCAAGAGTTATTGTTGAAAAGCCTCTCTATCCTCAACGTGTGACTGTTTGGTGCGGTTTATGATCCGGCGGAGTCATCGGACCTTACTTTTTCGAAAATGAGGCTGAAGCAACAGTAACGGTGAATGGATTATCCTATCGATAGAAGATTAATGATTTTTTGTACCCGGAATTGGATGTTATTGATCTGGACAAAGTTTACTTTCAACAAGATGGCACCACGTGACACACAAGCAACGAAACCATTGATCTTTTACGGGAAAAGTTTTCGGACCGTGTTATCTCTCGAAAAGGTGGTCACAATTGGCCACCAAGATCTTGTGATTTAACACCTTGTGACTTCTTCCTTTGGGGCCACGTGAAAAAAAAAGGTCGACGCCAACAGCTCAGCATCGATTCAAGACCTCAAAGATGGAATTCGTGAGGCTATCGAGGACATAGGGCAGCCAATTTGCGATTTGGGTATGGAAAATTTTATAAAAAGGATATGGATATTATTTTTTACTATTAACGGCATAACTTTTTCTTTATAATGAAATAAACATCCGATCATTTATATTAAAAATGGCATTTTTCTTTTAATATCAACATAACACCTCTTATTGGAAAGCCCTGTAGTATTGAAACGACGAGAGTGATTCAATATCGTTTACTTTTAAATTTCATGCTTGATTTCTTTTTTTTTACAACTTAGTGAGATGAATTTGGAAGATATGAATGTTACCAAAAGACCACCAATCGTTGAACCATATTATAGAATAGCGGTTTATAGGCAATGCCAATCATATGAAGTCAAAATAAACTGTGCAATTCCGTGCCAAATTCAACAACTGACGCAGCAACTGGTGCCACCAATTCAACTTCGTGTTGTGACGTCACAGATGAAACTCATGATCCAACCTTTGTATTTAACAGTTAAGAACTTCAGTTGCTAACTAAGTCTGATCTTAATGGTCTGGTCCATGATTTACAATTGTCAACAAGCTGTGTAGACAGATCTACGCTCATGTCAGAAGGGTTTTGCACCCAATTTCTCCATTTTGGCGCCTAGATTCACAAATAGGCTTACAGTTTCTATATGTACTCACCAAGTGTGATACTTTGTGGGCTTGAGATATTTTTCCTCAACTGCGTCAAGAGCTTTGTTTTATTTTCGTTGATTTGTAGCCTTACTAGTTTTGCTTCACTGTTGAGTTCCTTGGCGGTTGTTAATGACCGCGACAAAATGTTGGTGTTGTCCGCATAGGCTACTACTTGGCTCGACTTGTGTAGTAACGTACCTTGTGTATCGACAGGTAGCTTCCTCATGACCTACTCCAGAGCCAAATAGAATAGTAATGCGGCCAGCCCATCTCCCTGTTTAAGTCTGATGTTTGTGTCAAAGGCATCGGTGAGTTGGTTATTGATGCGGACTTGGGAGGCCGTCGACGTCATTTTCATTTTGGTAAGACGGACTAATTTGGCTGGGATGCCGAAGCTAAGCATTATTTGGTACAACACGTTGCGATGAATACTATCGTGTGCTTGCTTAAAGTCAACGAAAATTTGGTGCACGTATATGTTGAACTCCCACCACCTGCTTGACTGTGAACAATTGGTCTATTGACGATCTATCTACTCTAAAACCACCTTAATACTCCCCAATAATACTGTTGGCGTATGATCTGATTTTATTTTCAAAGATCTTTGAAATTTTTGGTAGTTTGGTAGTGATATGCCTCTCTATATTTTGTACGGCAACTTGTCACCTTTTTTGTGGATAGGGAATTTAATTGATTGGCTACACTCCTTCCGCATATGTTCTTGTTGCCAAATGCACTGGATGACTTTGTGAATAATACTACTGCCACCATATTTGATGAGCTCTACTGGAATCTCATCAATACCCGGGGCTTTATTATTCTTTTGGGCTTTGATGATGGAACAAACTTCATCTAGAGTTGGTGGGGCCAGTTGAAGCTCCCCGCAGACATCTATAGGCTCCGATGCTCTGGAGCTGTGTGGAGGATTAAGGAGTTTCTTGTAATACGATGCCCATCTTTCCTTAATCTTAAGCCATCTGTCCTTAACCTTAACGCATTTTGGCACTCATCATCGAACCAATCATTTCTCTTGCGCCGAGCTTGATGTCCGATTGTCTGTTCTGTCACGGTCTTAATAACCGCTTTTACTTTCATCCAGAGCTCATTGCTTGTCTTTAACGAGGCATCTGATTAGATGGGAGCCAGCTTATTGTCGAGGGTCTCCGTGAAATGTTTGGCCACAGACGCCGTTTGGAGCCTTCCGATGTCAAATTTTTGCAGCGGGCTGGTCTTCACCGGATATGCCTTTGACATACGACATCGATATGTTAATTTGATCAAGTAATGATCTGAGCTACAATTGGCTCCTCGGTTTGTACAGACGTCAAGTATGCTCGAGGCCCAACGTTTTTGGATCAGAACATGATCGATCTGGTTTTGTGTTTTGCCATCCAGTGATACCCAGGTGATTTTATGAATGCGTCAATGTGGGAAAAAAGTGGAACGTATGACTAGATTTCTGCTACATGTAAAGTCAATATCATTTATTTCAATGTGGAGGCTATATCCTCCAGTCGTTCCCCGATGAGATATCTCACTGTCAACCTCAGCCTCAAAACCACCCAGAATTATTTTTGTGTCATTTGCAGGCAATGAGTCGATGAGTCTTTCCAGTTGATTGTAGAACGTTTCTTTCGTTTCTTCGTTCTTTTCTTCGGTCGGGAGGTGAACATTAATCAACCAGATTTTGAAGAGTTTTGCTTAGATATGGATCGAACACAACCGTTCGTTTATTGCCTTAAAATCAATAATGTGCGATTTGAACTCCGTATCCACAATAAAGGCTACTCTGAATTCCCATTTTCCAGTAGGCTTCCCGCTTTTGAATATTGTGTGCAATCTTTGAATCCATTATCATGCGCGGAAGATTCGCCTTTATCCTCTTTCGTCCTCACAAAGGAGGTGTAAGTAGGATTTAGCAGCAGAGCTGTAGTCATTTTTACAGTTATTAGCATTTCTCGTCTCTTAATGTCCCATTATTATGGAACCAGTAAGCCCAACGTGCGACCCCGAGAGCATTTACTACCGTTTAATTGGGGGGATGGGATGAGAAATCATGGAAGCCGTAGGTTGGGGAAAGAAGGAAGTTCTCTACTCCATTCTCAAATGGGCTTGGGACCGTCTACGGCAAAGTTAACTCTTACACTCCTATTCGAATTTAATTTTTTGGTGTAATTGTGCAGCACAACGCAACCGATTGGAAAATATCACCTCAAGGGGTGGATTTATGGCCGAGTTTTTCGTCGGAAAGTTTTGAAATAATATTGCTTTAATGGAAAATAATGTACACATATCGAGCAAAGTAGGCATCGTCAGAAGATTTTATTTGGATGGAAAGCCCCATGAAGCTAGTAGATGCGTGTGGCGTGTAAAAAGAGAAAAGTAATATTTCATAGAATCATTTACATACCACGTTCCCTGAAAAAATCCTGACAAATAAACCTTAAAAAATATTCATATAAGCTCGGGTCTATGCTGTCGATTGCAAAAAAACAAATGTGTATGCGTGGAAGGTACCGTAAATAAACACGGTCCGAAGTACTTTAAATAATCGCAGATGAGTACAATTTCAGTTGTTAAAAGTCTGAGTTGTTTATTGTTTCGTGACAATTTGAACTATTAAAAATTTGAATCATTGATGACTTTGTTACAATTTGGGCTCTGTATCCACCAACAACAAAAAAATTGAGTTATTCATTTTCTATGATTTTGTTTGGGGAAATTCTTGTTGTTTTTCCTTTTTTTGCTTCAATTTAAACTTTTGATTTTTATTTCCATGCTGCAGTAGAGCCCTTACATTTAATTTTCCGAACTTGTCTTTTTTCCTCCAAAAAACTTCTGGAAAAACCCATGAAATGACTGAGCGCTAGCCAGCTTCAGTACGCAACCCAGGGTATAATGACTCCCTCTACCAAACTTGATGTAGGTGACTGCAGTGCATACCACAGTCGTAACAAGCCTTTATCACTCATACTACCCTCACAACTTAACATCATTTTAAGGGTCCAATTCATGAACCACTCGTTTGAATCAGGTTTCTGAGGTATCATTCACACATTGATTAAACATCACATGGGCTTTTAAGTGAAGTTCTTTTAACTGTAGGTGTTTGCCATCTTGCATTCTTCATGGATTGGTGTCCTTCAAGTAAGTGAATTTTTTAGCTGAAAGAGGCTGAGTAAGCTCCTCAGTTGAAGAAAACCACTGCAGACACTTCTTGGTGATCTATGCTTTGTACTCTATTTTAAGGTAATAGCATAACTTGTGGCAGCTTCAAGAGGTTCTGCAATCCTTTTTTCTGCAAGCATTTTTGACTACTTCATTTTTTGAACAGACTGACCTATCAATCCCTCCCTCTCTCTTTTTTTCTTCAGATAGGTTGAGTGTATTTTAACCAATCTTCTGCTTTTACAAGTGCAGATGGTACTGGTCTCCCTTTTACTTATCTGAGGAAGAATTATCTGCATGTCAGGTAAAGAAGAAAAAAAAATAACTAAAGACTGCAATGAAAAGCTACTTCAGTAGCTTGGAGAGTTCACTTATGGCGAATAATGTGAAACCATTCTGATCATACATTAGATCCTTCAAGTCCTCCTCTTCTGTTTCTCCTTCGCTCAACTGGAATAATATCGTTAGCTCTTCTCCGCAAAATATTTTTTATGTTTGAAGTCATTGTCTTCGTTATATTTAAACGTATTTAAAATGCCTGTTTTCGTGGCATCTTTTCGCAAATTTTCGTTCAAGAGTATCTGAGTGTCGACGGAAATCCATGATACTATGAATAAATATAATTGGCCAACACCGCCACTAGGCCATTGTAGGCCTGAAGTTCTTCGGAGTCAATTCATCGTTGGGCTTGCACCACACCATAGCACGTCTATCCGAATCAGAGACATGAATTTGCTTTCATTGGCAAATATTACTTCATTCTAATAATCAGCATGCTTCAGCATATATTCCTTAGCGAAATCGAAATTATTTTTCTATTCACTTTGCTGATGACTGGCTTTTTGCGTGCAATACCCCCATGATATTGAGCATTTCTCAAAATTTGGTGTACTGTTTCACATCCCTTTTTTTTAATTCTACGAAAACTTGACTTACAATTTTCGCAGCACTCAATTTAGGGTTCTTCTTGATTTTCTGGACAATAGCGCGTTCTTCAAACATCGCTAGAACCTTTCGACGGCCAATATTATGCTTTAAGTTTATTCTGCCTTCCTCTTAATACCTCCGGAGAATATAAAAAATCCCCGTTGGCAGCACCAGTCGGAAAGGTAAATTTCTCGTATGTAGCGTAAGGTTTCGGAAAAAAAATTTGGCTTGCCTACTACTTAACTTCTTACTGCAATTTCGGTAGCACTACATGGGTTTTTAGCAACAAAAAGGATCTGCCGCCGTTTGTGTATGGAGACACCCCATAGAGGCGCAAATATTTTGCCAATTAAATTGAGTTACACACGTATGGATCACATATTGAAAATCGGCGGGTAGTAAATTGTTATAAACATATTTATACTCGTTTCGCCCTTCTCACATTTGCTGTTTATACATTTCATAGTGGCTACCACCCAAAGGTGATAACTTGTCGGCTTTAATAGCTCAAATAGTTAATTTCAAAAGATTTCCATAAAAGTTTAATCAGCACTTGCATTGCCATTAATATATACATTTTCAATTTTTTTCTGAACTATGAGGGCCGTCATTTCGATTTTTATTGAAATCGGCTGCTAAGAATATTAAGCTGTAAATTTTTAACTTTCTTATTTGTCATTCGATTTGCATAATTAAATTAAATTAACTTGCCTTAATAACTTATAATTTCAAGTTTCAAAGGAATCTGTTGAGAATCTTGGCTGCTAGAGGGCTACAGAAATAAAAAAAATTGCTTGCCGCCCCCCTGTATGGGAAGACCCGCCTGTATGGAGAGACCCCCCTTAAATACCTTAAAATATTTTCTTGCACTGCAAATTTCAAGAGGCACCACTTTTGACCTACGTAGAAAATTTCCTCATTCTAGCTCATGTGGTTTGCGAGAAAACTTGTTATGACGCACGAAAAAACGGGCGGACGGACGGACAGACAGACAAGTCGCGATTTTATAATTTTTTTAGGGTATTGTTAAAAATATTTTACAATATCTCAAAAATGATCTGGTTTATAAGTTCTTTCAAGTAAACTCATTTAAAAGGTTTTAATGAAAAATATTCATTATTTCAGTTGGCACTAAAATAGCGAATTGCGCTTGCCTTCAGACCTTTGGGGGCCGCCATTTTGAATGCATGCATTTGATTTTGGATTATTTTAAATCTTTGTATGCTAGGACCTCACCAATCAATGTACTATCTCGTTCAAATAGGAGTTTCAGTCTAGACAGGGCAAAATAATTCAATTTTTAAAGAAAATGGCAGCTAAAAATATTAGGCTTTCAATTTTCGACTTTTTTATTTTTCATTCAATTTTAATAACTTCCTGCAAAATACAAGAACATAGTACAGAAATTCATAATCTCAAGTTTCATCAAAATCCGTTGGAAAATGTGACCGCTAGAGGGCCACAAAAACATGAAAAAAACGCATATTTAAACGGCCGCCATTTTGCAATTTGCAAATGCATGATCATCAAAATATCAAAGACTGTAGGTCTAAGTAATGTCTATCTCGGAACCAAGTTTCATATATGTCGGATCAAAATTGCGACTTTTAGAAGCCTTTGAAGTTTTGAGTTTTAACTGGCCGCCATTTTGTTTTTTGCAACCTGACCTCCAATTTTTTTACGTAATTCTTTAGATACTTATAATTTCTATGCAACTGCCGAGTTTCATGAAAATCTGTTGAAACCTTTGACCACTATTACAACAACAAAATTTTGCACGTTTTTCGGCCTTTTAGCGGCCGCCATTTTGTTTCTGCCGTACCGACTTTGGATTTTTTATTGTGAGATTCATCACATACATCAGTGAACCTTCGTACCAAATTTCATCCAAATCGGAGCTATACTTTGGTCAGAACAGAAATCACGATTTTTCGTCTAAAATGGCCGCCATTTTGTTTTTGATCAGCCGATATAGCTGGTTCACAAACTTAACCGAGATAATTACCCAATACACCTTTCCTGAAAATTTGGTGAAAATCGAAGCAAAATTGCAACCTCTAGCGTGGTCACAAATTTCGTTATATCCCATATATATATATATATATATATATATATATATATATATATATATATATATATATATATATATATATATATATTATATATATATATATATATATATATATATATATATATATATATATATATATATATATATATATATATATATATATATGATGCTCTACGCAATAGGTAAATGTCTCTCGAGAAATTTACTTAAAAAACAGTTCTGCATTTCATGTTGAGGATCGAACATATTCCCGCCACAGTTTTAACCTTCCACACGATTAGAAACCACCAATTGGACCTTCACTGGGGAGGTGTATTTGCCCATTTTGCAGTAACGCAAGCACAAAGTTTTTTGAAGCTACCAAAAACACGCTGTTTCAAGAAAATATTAGAAATGATGCACCCGGATTTACTACGACGTTATCACTGAAGCCAATATCACACAAACAAGTCATGCACATGCGTTTATATTGCTTAAAAATGCACGCGTTTGCCCAAATTTCATCGTTGTGCGGATCTTTTTGGGGCATCTTGTTTTTAGTTTTTTGCTTTAGCCATTCTATTCCTTCCTATTTTGGGATAGATTTTCTATTTTTTTATGTTAAGTGATCGCGTGGATGTATTATACAATAAATAATTTTAAGTTTTCTTTTTGTGTCATTGATGAAAGAATAAATTGAGAAAGAAGGGAAATTTCAAGCTTGTGCGGATCTTCTTGGGAGTCACTGCACGTCTGACATACCAGCCAAGTTTGATGTCCTTAGCTGCTTTAGTTTTAGAGAAGAAGTGTAGTGACGCGCAGATGAACCTATTCGACTTATGGCAGATCGCGATTTAAACAGAGTTTTTAAGCTGGTACAAAATACTAAAAACTGAGAGAAAACACCTTTGATTCTCTCCTATTCCCATCATTACAGGAAACCTCCAGGTATTCAGTAGGCGTTGATCAAGGGAGCTCCCTTACACGTCCCTGAAAGTTTTGAAAATATGGCTAAATCATAACTTAATTAGACATCTAAATTGAATTGAAAATTTTAAATGTATCTACTACAATAGATATTTTTGACCAATGACAAGCAGATAACTCCATTTCTATCATATTAAGGTTCATCTGGCGTATTTAAAAGACATCTCTCTCGGACTTTTTTAGCTTTAACTAAGAAATTACTTAACTCAACAGCAATTTTTTTGATGTTTTTCAGTTGAGGTGCATTCAGAAGATACCAATATGCTATATTTTAGCTCTAACTAATTTAGTTATTTTAGATGACTTGTTTGACAACTTTCCGTTATATATATCAGAGTGTGATCTGACTGTAGGATAAGTCCGATCACACTCTGATTTAACATTAATATAACTCTTATCGTAAGTATCATAAGTTGATAAAGCACTTCTAATTTGAATTCTCATATCCTAGAGTCCAACCATACTCTACAAAGTTTCCTTTGCTAACGTGTGCAGACATGCAGACACACATGGAGGTGCAAAAAGACAAGATTGATTATACAAGTCAGTATGCAGCCAACCAACAGTCACTCACTATTAAATTCTATTGTGTATATCAGCACAGATCTCAAACAGGAATCCGACAGTCCTTTCAAAGACATCCCTAGAGATCTGCGCCCGGGACAATGTTGTATGTACATTATACGAAGACTAGTGGCACACACGACTTAAAGTAATCATTCTTCTGAAGACAATTTACACAAACCGATGACTACTCTGCTTCTTATTCTGCTTCTTTCACTACTACCGCGCTACTATATCTTTGAACGGAGACAGCGTGTGCGATGGTCGCAATATCATCAGGGAAACACGTCTCGTATCACCACATTCCTTTTCATATAAATGGCTACGACTCAAACCATATACTGATACATATAATAGGAGTATGTATGCTAGAAAAAAAAGTTAGCCCAGCTTACAAATAAAATTTACGAACAGACGGACAAGGAAGCGAAAGGACGAACGGACATGTTGGGTGGATGGATGGGAACGTATAATACATTTAGTGAAGATTCTTGGGTGGCACAGAGTCGATATATTTATGTTCGTACGTTAGTATCCTTAACAGGATAAAGTATCCAAACTTGAAGCGGAGAGTGCAAGTGAGAAAGAGTGAGAGTGTATAAATAACTTGAAAAATTATTCTTGCCAAAGGGTGCGTAAAGAATATAAATTGGTTTTTCTAATACTTGACTTTGGAGCACTCTTGACTCCATCACAAAACGATATATATTGCTTGTATGCACACGTGTTTGTCTTTCATGTCGTCAGTAAGTAAGTCTTGATAAAGTTTTGCCATTGTACTACATCTGAAATTTTAAGTCCTGCATCATAGAATAATTAAATATTCTTGACATCTTCCCTGAATCATTCATTGACAAAATCTTCCTTCGAAATATTGAGCACAACCAACCAACTTTCTTAAATTTACTTTTTATAACAGCAACCCAGCAATCAAAGAAGTTTTCACGTATGAAAAATGAATTTGCCATTGTTACCCTTTTTAAGCCTATTCAAAAGTAATTTTATAAAACTAAATAAACCCTAACCCATCCAACAAATTGTCAGGCTAATGCGAACGTTACAGCAAAAATAAGGACTTTGACCGCAAGGATTTTTGAAAGCCTATCAGTATTCTTTGGGTAACCTCTTAACGAGAGTCTTGTTACCCAGCTTATATGAAAAGCAGATTCACTTTTTGGGGATGGGTTACTGATACTGGGTAACGTTTTGTCAAATTCAAATGCGCTTTATTGATTCAATCGTTATAAATTTTATAAAAACAAAGCAAGGATTTAAACAATATTCAGTCAAAAGACAATATCAAATGCTAACAAATGAAAAGCACTAAACATCCTCAATCAATTGAAACAAGTTGGGTAGACAGACCTATGCTCATGTCAGAAGGGTTTTGTACTTAACTTACAAAATGCAGTAACCAGCAACGAATAAAATCATGAAACATGTCAAAGACGATTTAATTGGAGAAAATGTGAAATTCGAGGATCATACTATTATTAACAAAGTTGAACGAATTTTGACTTCTGAGGTATTTGTTATAGTTATACCCATAAATATCTCCTTTGATAATTTTTTCAGATTTTTCAGATCACGGGTGTCCATTCGCGAGGGAGGAAACACATTTTTCATGTATTCCCCCCCTGTGCCCCCACTGAAGCAAAAACTGTCAGTTTAAGAACTGTTTTGAAAAGCACTCATAGAGAACTTTCAATTGATACTCATATCGTCTACCTTTCATGAATTTTTTTTTCAGGGGCCACTCTTCTGTACTGTAATCATCGATTCATGGCCTATTTTTTCGAATCTTAGAATGGTTACAAAGCCCTTTAGCTAGGAGCTCTCTCCTGCCTCTTCGACTTGTTTCAATTGTATGTAGTCATCTTCATGATATCTATCACTCCTGAAATTTTCATGCAAATTCTAGCAAAGCTGTAGTGTCTAAGTCCGTAAAAAGCGCATATGGCTCCATAGCCATATGTTTCCATAGTAATACAGGGCATATTGCTCCATAGTAATACAGGAAAATTCAACTCGCTATAACTTCGGTAAATAACATTCGATCTTTATGAAACTTTCAGAAAAGATCAATCTTATAAATAGTCATCTGTTTGTTGAATTTTATCGAATTTAAGGGTACCGTTTAGATTTTATTCAAGAAAACACAAAATCGATAAATCATACTATTACTAACAAAGTTGAGTGAATTTCGACTTCTCATGTATTTGTTGTTGTTGTACTCATGAAGGCCTACATACATGATTTTTTTCAGATTTTTCGGATGGAAGGTGTCCAATCGCGAGGGGGGGGTTTACGCGAAAAGTTCGTACATTTCCCCTGCCCCTGCTCCCCTCGGTACTTATAAGGCAATTTTAAAACTTGTTTGGAAAAGATCTCATTGAGACCTTTCCAACGAGACCCTAATCAACTACCAATGGTGAAAATTTTTTTTTGAGGGGTCACCTCCCTATATGGAGAGACCCCCCTTAAACTCCTTGGAAAAATTTTTCCCCCCTTGAACTTTCAAGAGGTCACCACTTTTGACCTTTCTACAAAGTTTCATGGCTGTAGCCTCTATAGTTTCGGAGAAAAAGTGCTGTGACATACAGACGGACGGACGGACGGACGGACAGACGGACAGACGGACACAGGTCGTGATTGCAATAGGGTTTTGTATTTTAGTACAAAACCCTAAAAAGGGAGAAAAAACAACCAACTCCACTAAAAATTAACTAAAGAACATAACAAAAGAGACAATCAACAAAATAACTCCAACTTATTCTAACAGCACAACTTTACAATGTTGCTAACCTGCATGTTATACTTATCTCTAGTTGTTCAAAACAACAAAACCAACAAATTATAGTAGTAATTAACGTAGCAATAATGAGCTGCAACAAGAACGAAAACCACAAGTGACCACGAGTAATTTAGCCACCAAAACCTAGACTGCTCCGTCTAAGTTTGACCATCCTCAATGTACCTCGCAAATGAATATCTTCATTGAAACCGTTGATTCTGCGACCTCAATATTCATTTTTTTAAGTGGGGACCTGCCTTTATATATAACATAATATCGGGGTACCATCAAAATCAAAAACATATCGATTCATGTCCACATACTCGAATGCTTCTGGAATTATTACGCCAATGATGAGACAAATCTCAATGCAGGGTGGAACGGTTTCAAAATCTTGGGATTATCACTCACAGCTAGAGACTTTGCGACACGGTTTTGAACAACCTTCAATATTAATGCATCGACTCTCATCGCTTAAGTAGTTTGATAAATTTTTGGTACATTTTGCCACTCCCTGTACCGTCTGATGCATAAAATGACCTTTTTCTTACAAATTCTAATAGTTCTAACGAAGACCTTTCATTTGATACCCAACTCGACTACATTTGATTAACCAAATTTTTTTAGGGCTACTCCGTTATTAGGGGGGACCCCCCTTAAAAAAATTTTAAATTTTTGGTAAGACCTAGACTTTTGAGAGACTATCATTTCTGACCTTTCCACAAAGTTTGAGCATTCTAGCTTTTATAGTTTCTGAGGAAACTTGCTGTGACGTACGGACAGACGGACGGACAGTAGGGCTAGTAGGTCTTAGTAAAAAATTTTTTTTACAAAAACTTAAAAATCGTCGAAGGGACATGAACACTATACGCGCTTTACTGAGCATGATTTTGACATACCAGTTACAGTACAGATACTGATCAAGATAAACACCGAGGTATCAAACACATTCAAGTCCAATGTCATAGAGTTTACCATGGCGTCAGGCTCGTGTGCGTGGTTTTGTAGATTTGACGCATAATTGGAGTCTGCCTTGTTGTGTAAGAAAGATTCTAAGTACTCTTTGTATCTTTTCATCAGTTTCCGTGTTGTCCTTCCTATGTTTACCATGTCCCAGTCCTTGCATGCTAGTTTGTATATGCCGCTGTTTTCGTGTATCGATGTATCATTCAGTTTGTTTTTGTTAGTTATGAATGCAGTTTGTATTTCTTAGGGAAGTTTGATAGTTTGTATGTCTCTTTACCTGCATATGTTGACGAAGTTATTCAAGGATGGTCAGTGTTTCATCGACGGATATAGACGTATAGAGGTTAGTGATATCTAGCGATAACAGCCGACTAGTGTCAGTCAATTTTGAACAGTTGGTAGAGTTTGCTAGACCATGGCTATTCTTTAATGTATACGAGTATTTGTCGTCAAGATGCATGACATCAGACATTATTGTTGCCAAGTACCACGGTCATTGGTATGCAGAAGCTGGAAGGTGATTTCCCTTCAACAAATTCTTTGGACACTGAAAATGACTCAAAATAGCCAAAACGCATCTATTCATACAATAAAGCAACGCCTGACGGCTTTTCAAGAAAACAGAGAGTTGGCCTGTGGACACCAAATAAACAAAAACTTAGTTCAAATATTTTATTTGTGAATCGTATGCTTCGACGTATTTCATCTCTTTCATTAACGGTTCTCGTTATTTTTGGCCCCTACATACACAAATTTGCTCACATTTCTGATATCGTATTCGCCAAGTGTGATATGTTGTGCAACTGAGATATTTTTATTGAGCAGTGTCATGGGTTTGTTGTATTCTCATTTATTTGTAGCTCTACTAGCTTGACTTCAAGTTCAAGTTTCAGGAAAAGTTATTTTTCGGTTGTCACCAACCATGAACGAATGTTGATGTCATCTGTATAAGCTATTTGTGCCAAAGACATCAGTGAGTTGGTTATTGATGCGAACTTGGGGGGGTTGTCGTCGTCATTGTCATTTTGGTAAGACGGACTAATTTGAATGAGATGCCTAGGCAAAGCATTATTTGGTATAGTCAGTTGCAATCAATACTGTCATATGCTTGCTTAAGGTCAACAGAAATTTGGTGTTCATCTATGTTGAACTGACAGTATTTCTCATGCACTTGCTTGACTGTAAATAATTGGTCTTTTGTCGATCTACCTGCTATATGGTCTGGACTTTTTTTCTAAGATCATTGAAAATATTTTGTATGGCGTATATTACAAAATAGTGATATGCCTCTATAGTTTTTGCACTGTTGCTTGTCACCTTTTTCGTGGATAGGGAATATAATTAATTCTTCATCGTAGCACTACAGCCCCTTTTGGGCCCTCATTTCCTGCAAATAGTGCCTCCAACTGTCTTGGTTCACTGACCACGTCCTCCAACTTTGAAATCCGAGCAGCGATGAACTGTCTCCGTTGACCGAGTCAGACCAGCGTTTCCTCGATTTCCCCACTGGTCTCCGGCCTTCATTTCTACCAATGAACACCTTTTTTTCGTCCATATGATTCATGTGGCCAGCCCATTGCAGCTTTCGCAGTCTCACAATCTTTGAGACCTTCGGCTCGTCCGAAATTCCATACAGCTCATGGTTGTATCGAATTTCCCATTGGGACCCATCTAACTTCGCTCCGATTATTCACATCAGGACCCGTCGCTCAAAGGTGTTCAATACATTCGCGGATGCTTGGGTTAGAGTCCATGTCTCACATCCATAGCGTCACACAGGTTTTATCACAGATTTTATTCCCCTGTATGAAATTTCGTGTAGTTGAGTCATTTGTGGAGTTTTGGAGTTTTGGAAGAGTTTTTTCGCAGCTGTTAATGACCGTGACAAAATATTGACGTCGTCCGCATAGACTACTACTTAGCTTGACTTGTATAGTAATGTACCTCGTGTGTCAACAGATACTTATGACGTACTCCAGAGCCAAATTGAATAGCAATGGGGCCAGCCCATCTCCCTGCTTTAATCCGATATTTGTGTTAAAGGCGTTTGTAAGTTAGTTATTGATGCGGACTTGAGAATTCGTTGACGTCATCGTCATTATGGTGAGACTGACTAATTTGGCTGGGAGGCCAAAGCAAAACATTTTTTGGAACTGTACGTTACGATCAATACTGTGGTATGCTTGCATAAAGTCAACGAAAATTTGGTGTACGTGTATGTTAAACTCCCAGCATTTTTCAAGCACCTGCTTGACTGTAAAGAATCGTTCTATTGTCGATCTACTTACTCTAAAGCCATCTTGATACTCCCCAATAATACTGTTAACGTATGATCCGATGTTATTTTCATAGATCTTTGATATGGTTAATTGGCCCCACTTATTTAGTAAATGTTCTTGTTATCAAATGTGCTGGATGACTTTACGAATAGCTTCCAGAACACCGCTGCTACCATATTTAATGAGCTCCACTGGAATCTCTTCTATGTCTGACACTAAATTATTTCTTGGGCGTTAGTGTTGGAACAAACTTAGTCCAGAGTTGATAGAGCCAATGGAAACTCCCCGGGAATCTATATATAATATATATATATATATATATATATATATATATATATATATATATATATATATATATATAGACATATAGATATATATAGGCATATATATATATATATATAGACATATAGATATATATAGACATATATATATATATATATATATATATATATATATATATATATATATAGGACATATAGATATATATATAGATATATTTATATATATATATATATATATATATATATATATATATATATATATATGGACATATAGATATATAAAGATATATATATATATATATATATATATATATATATATATATATATATATATATATATATATATATATATTGTCGCATGTTATGGTTCACGGGCAATAATTTTAATTTTCCGGGAAAGCGGAAACGCAATGTCTTTTAAATTAAGTTAAAAGAGTTTATTTACTAAAAAATGCACAATCATTAATTTAACACTTTCACTAATTTTACTTCTCACTTTTTCTATGAATCTTTACTTCAAGTGTCTATCACTTCACAATCAATATCGCTTTTAATTCGCACACCTCACTATCGCAGTTTTGCTATATTGTGGCTGTAATAATAATCCCCTCATTCATTCAGCTCACCTTTATATAGGGTCTCTAGTCATTCAATCCATTTCTCGTACATTGGCGAACTAACTGGAATATTCGAGCAATACTGAATGGGCAGTGACGTCACTTTCAGATGTTGATCTTGCTTGGCGGGCTTTCGACTACATTCATTTTGTTGATCATGATGGTTGTGAAAACAACTGCGACAGTAGTTCGCAGAATTATTTGTACATGTATCAATATATATATATATATATATATATATATATATATATATATATATATATGTAAAGATTGGTTTATAGATTAATTCAAATTCACTTTATTTTAGTAATTAAATTATTGCGAAAAAGATTTACAATAGATGTAAGATGTGAAAGGTTAAACCACGTCCACGCTTTACGGCGGTTGGATACCAACTGCCCGGTTCGTAGTATCTCGTTTGACAGTCGTATTTCATTCCACACTCGGTCATCCATATTACTCGTCTGCCTCAGGCGAGCCATCTGCGTCTTGTGGTGAAAGGGTGAGGTCGTCATTGTCGTCGAATTCGGCCCATAGTTTCATCCTGTCTGCGCTCGTATTGGTAACCTTTGGGCCTTCGTGTTCGCCAACCTTCTGCACACCATACCGATCGAATCCCTTGATTGAAACAACCCGACAGGGACCAAGAAACTTTGGTCTGATCTTCAGTCCCGTACCAAACTGCACTCGCTCTATCGCAACCAGGTCCCCAACTTTGTAGATGGTAGCTTTCTTTCGCTTCTTGTTGAAATTTCTCGAATTTTCATCCTGCATCTTCGCTATAGCCTCTTTCGCCTGCTTGCGTAATTCTGCTCGAGCTTCGTCATACTGTTGAGATATAACTTCCTCTAAAATCTCCATAAGCCGAATGTCCTTTCCAGAATTCATCTTAGTACCGACCATTAATTGAAATGGTGACATTCTTATCGATCGATGATACGTAGAGTTAGTAGCTCTCTGAATATTTTTTACATTTTTGAACCATTCATCAGGTGTGTCAATAGAATACTTCGTAAGTGCCGATATGACAACCGCATGAAGACGCTTGATCTGCCCATTTCCCCTAGGCACGCCAGTTGTCACAAGATGCAACTCAATATCGTGGTCGATGCAATACTTCTTGAAGTTTTGCAATGCAAATGCTCCTCCTCGGTCGGAAATTAAATGAAGAGGATAACCAAACGATTCAGCAATTACCTCCATCTTCTGCAGGACTTCATCGCACGCAAGTGTTTTTGTCGGGAAAAGTCAACAAAATTTTGTGAATCCATTGATAATAGCCAAAATATAACGATAACCTTTCTTCGTGTCTTGCATAGGGCCCAGATGATGTCTTGCATAGGGCCCAGATGATGGAACGCAGCGAGGGGGACATCGCCTTTCGGAATCGGGTACAAAAATCCATCTGTTTTGCCTCGTTTTCTATCGGATAAGAGGCATCTCACACAACTGGAAATGCAACGTTCAATGCGACGATCCATATCGGGGATATAAAACTCTTGCAGCATATACTTCATTTTCTGGAAACGAAAATGCCCTTTTTCGTGGACTTCCCGAACTAATGCTGATTTCATTAATTCTGGAACGACAAACAAACTATTATTATTTGAAATTTTACATAAAATACCATGATGCATCGTATAATTTTTGTAAGGCTTATCTCTCAGTATTTCGATGATAGGTAGCAACGCCTCGTCACTATGTTGTGCTTCGCTCAATCGTTTCAGAAAGTCGTCATTTTGTATCATCATAACAACCGGATTGCGGCTTAAGGCAGCGACATGTCGTATGCCAGTTCCAGCACGGTGCTCCACTTCAAAATCGAACTCTTCAAGCAGCATGACCCATCTGGCAACCCGCGTCGCCAAATCCGTCTTTTCCATGGTGCATTTAAACGCTTTACAATCGGTGACAAGTTTGAAGCGCTGTCCAATCAGATAAATCCTAAACTTCTTCAATGCTTTAACGACAGCCAACACGTCGATTTCGTAGCTTGAATATTTTTTCTCAGGTTCGGTCGTAGACTTGCTCATATAGAAAACAGGATGCATCGAGTTGTCTTCCGCATCCCTCTGGAGAAGAACCGCTCCATATCCTTGTTTGCTGGTGTCAGTATGTAACTCCGTAGGAACGCCATATTTGAAGATTTTCAGCACAGGATTTGATGTCAACGCATTTTTCAAGTCGTGTAGGGCTTCCAGCTCAAGCTCTCCTAAATCGATGACAGCCTCCTTTTTCGTAAGTTTGGTCAACGGTCGCGCTCGTGTTGCGAAATTCGGAATAAATTTCCGAAAATATCCGGCAAGTCCAAGGAAGCTTTGTAGTTGCTTCAACGTCTTTGGAATCGGGAAATTAATAACGGCTTTTGATTTACCAATCGACGGCTTGACGGTTCCTTTTGAAATTCGATGGATTAAGTATTCTATTTCTTCCTGCAGGAATCGGCATTTATTCCACTTTATATTCAGTCCATTATCAGCAGCCACTTTTAGGGTTCGTTTTAAACTAATTAAGCCTTCTTCAATGGTCGGTGAGGGTACAACGATGTCGTCAATTTAAATTATTACAACGTTTTCGCGAATCAGATCTCGGAATGTATGATTTATAAACTTTTGAAATACGCTGGGCGAATCGCATAATCCAAATGGTACCTTCGTAAACTCATATTGTCCAGTTTGAGTGACAAACGATGTAAATTTGCGACTCTCTTCATCCACCGTCACATGGAAAAAGCCATTTTCAAAATCGAGGGTACTAAAAAATGCTGCATCTCCAATTTTGTCGATTTGGTCTTCGATCACCGGTAGCGGGTATCGATCTTTGTAAATTTTCTTATTGATGGCTCGGTAGTCGACACACAATCTGTGTTTGCCGTCCCTTTTCCTTACCAGAACCACTGAGAGACACTTTCGCGTACCACTCCGTTTTTCAACCAAGACTCCACTTGTTCGTCGATTATCTTTCGTTCGGTTGGCGAAAATCTTCTTGGCAGACAACAGACCGGTTCGTTATCAATTACAGCGATTTTCATATTTATCGGCGATTCTTTCGGTTGTGTCGGTGAATATTTCGAGATAATATTTTTAACTTCAGAACGAAACTTCATGTTGCAAACGTCTGCACTAAGCTCATCTTCGTTCAACGCTTCCGTGTTTATTTGCTCGAGAAAACATTCTATTGGGTTGCATGCTTCATCCATCGTTTCTTTACTATCAGGCTCCGCATCGACTTTCGTAATTGTCATTTTACCATTGCGAATTTCCACTATTGCGCTAGCGAGTAGATTCATTCCTATGATGACGTCGGGATTAACATTCATGTTATCAACTATGTTGAACTCGACATTTTCGAATAAGATACCGTTAATTTTCACATCGCCAGTACACAGCCCATGCGTAATTATACTGGAACCGAGACCCGTTAACGTACGACGCGAAGATTCTGATACGTCTCGTGGCTTTATTTTACTGAGGTACGACTTTTTCACAATGCACACGTCGCTTCCAGTATCGATAAGGCCGGAAAAAGTCACCTTGTTAATCAATACAAAACAAAATGATGGTCCAGATTTTCGTATGCAATTGGTTGCCTTTCCATTCGGGCAACCAGTGCGTTTGTGACCAAATAGATTGCACCCGAAACACTTTGGGCCATTCATCTTGTCCGGACAACCATGCCGTTCGTGGTCAGACAATCCGCAATTGTAACAGTATCGTGATTTCTGCATTGCTTCGTTTTTTCCCGTTTTTGGTTTCTTTACGTTGAGGCCACTTGGAATTTCGGGATCGCTTTTCATTTGTTCGTAGGTTAAGAGTTTTTCTTTGAGTTCCGCTGTCGTTTTCGCGCCGTAAAAAAAAACTTATTCACTTTCGAGTTTTTAATGCCATCGATCACATACCGAAACACCGAGACATCTTCCACCTGTGCATGACTGCCTATTTCAAGCATTCGGTACAAATATTCACGGTACGATTCATTGTTCCGTTTTTTCACCTCTCGAAGCCTCTGGTGAACGTCGCAATCAGCTATCTGTGCTTTAAGCTCTTCGATTAGGGCACTTTTTAGTTGGAAATAGGACACCGGTTTTGCCTCGCAGTCTACGAACATTCGAGCCGCACCCGACAGCGATTTTTTAAGGAATACGAATTTCTGAATTTCCGTCCATCTGAACGCGGTTGCATACGCTTCAAATTTGTTCAGATATGCTACCACATTCATATCCTCGCCATGAAATTTTCGAATCACGCTTTCCACATCATGCATGTTAAAATTTGATGCGCGATCGTCACCGCCTCTCATCGTTTCCAAAACGTCCACGCTTGCGTCACTGCGTTGCAGTGATCTACGATGCCGCGCACTCATTTCGGTTATAGCAAAAGCGAAATGTTCGATCACCGTTATCACTAACTGCTTTGTTCTTCTGTCCGTTTTTCTTTATTTCGCACGGCACATGCGTATTTAATTACTATTTATTTATCGGTAGCTCTGTTCACAATCCCGGTTGAGCCCCCATGTAAAAATTGGTTTATAGATTAATTCAAATTCACTTTATTTTAGCAATTAAATTATTGCGAAAAAGATTTACAATAGATGTAAGATGTGAAAGGTTAAACCACGTCCACGCTCTACGGTGGTTGGATACCAATTGCCCGGTACATAGTATCTCGTTTGACAGTCGTATTTCATTCCATATATATATATATATATATATATATATATATATATATATATATATATATATATATATATATATATATATATATATATATATATATACATTATATATATATATATATATATATATATATATATATATATATATATATATATATATATATATATATATAGAGGAGCTAGTTGGCGGAGTAAGGACGTTTTTGTTATATGATATCCATCTTTCCTTAATCCTGTTTTCATCAGCTATATTGCCGATGTCATCACGACAGATAACCACGTTTCAGACTATTCACTAATTTTGTATGCTTGGCTTGTGTTGTTGCTCGCTAGACTTACATCAATGCTTCTCAATTGGTTGTATAGGTATTTTCTCATCTTAATTCCACTTATCTGATTCACTATTCTTTTGGAATTTTCAAAGTGTTCTCTCTTGATCCTAGTTTTCCTACCTATATATTCTTTTTACGCCTGATTCTTTGTATCTAACGCATTTTGACACTCATCATCGAACTAACCATTTTTTTTGCACCAAGCTTTATGTTCGATCGTCTGTCCTCCAACGGTCCTAATTGTCGCTTTCACTTCCACCCATAGCTCGTTGCTTGCTTTCAGCGATGTATCTTATAGGATGGGAGATAGCTGGTTGTCAAAGGTCTCCTCCTATTTTTTGCCGCAGATGCCGTTTGGAATCGTTCAATGTCGAATTTCTGTAAAGGACTCGTCTTCGCCCAACATGCTTTTGACATCGATAAGCCAATTTAATCAATTAATGATCCAAGTTACAATCGGCTCCTCGCTTGCCGGAGGCCCATCGTTGTTAGATCAGAACATGGTCGATCTGGTTTTGTGTGTTGCCATTCGGTGAAACCGAGGAGATTATATGCATGTGCCCATCCGAGAAGCATGTTGAACGTATGGTCAGATTGTTGCTACATGCAAAGTAAATCAGGCGCTGACCATTTTAATTTGTTTCATTCCGGAGGCTATATCCTACAGTCACTCTCCGATGAGACAGCTCATTGTCAAGCTTAGCGTTGAAATCATTCAAAATTATTTTTGTATTGTTTGTGAATAGTGGGTCAATTAGTCTTTCTAGTTAATTGTAGAACGTTTGTTTCAATTCTTCATCCTATTCTTCTACGTTTATCAGCCAAATTTCGAAGAACTTCGTTTTTATAGGCATCGCACACATTCGTTTATTGACTGCCTCAAAATCAATAACGGGCAATTTGAACTCCCCATCCACAATAAAAGCCACTTTGATTTTTTTTAGGCATGCTTCCCACTTTTGAATATTGTGCATGATCTAATATCTTGAATATCAGTTCCAGTCCAGTTGGTTTACCGGGTTGGTACTGTATTTAATTTATATTGACTGGCCTGTTCAAAAAGGTCCTTTACAGAAACCATTACTTTAATCCTTTTTTCAGTTGCTACGTCGTTGCCCCAGGCCCAATCCATTATGTAGGTCTGTTACAGGTTTCGAGATAATGTTGGACTTTCCAGGGATAGAGAGTTAACCCCGCACCCAACTTTTGATTCTAGATTCTGACTTGGAAGACTCGCTTTCATGCTCTTATGTCAGGATTAAACAGGATTTAGTAGCAGAGTTGTAGTTGCATTGGCGGTTATTGGCATTTCTCGGCATTTAATGTCCCATCTTTGGGGAACCAGAAAACCCAATACACGACCCTAAGACTATTTATTACTATTTAGTCGTGGCACTCAGGATGAGGAATCAAGGAAATTCCTTCTGCTTTGTGAAACGGGCTTGGGACCGTCTGCGGTGGAGTTTTTTTCCTTGTTTCACTGAGCACTTTGTGCTTAATGTGTCTTTTGCCTTTTCGGATTTGCTCGTCAGAGTCCATATTTTACTTCCATATAGCAGCACAGGTTTGAATTGTAAATACGGAACTTATTTTGCCTGTGCACCACTCTAGACCTTAGAATGAGAAGAACGGAGTAACAGGCTTCATTTTTGGCGTTCATTTGGCGTCCAATATTTTCCATTTTGGCACTCTTTCTATTCAGGTTTGATCCAATAGAAACATGCAGGCTGGGCAATTAAGTGGTTTATTTTTAAAAATTCAATAAAATGAATATAAAATGCAATAAAATGAAAAAACTAATCCAATAAAATGAGCAAAAATACTGACTCACTAACGTAATTTTGGGCATCTTTAGTAAACAACAAGTGGGTTAAAAATAAACTTGAGAATATACAATCGAAGAGAGCATTATCGACATATTTTATTGCTTAAATATACTTCACCAAACATATTAACATATGCGCCTCTTTGCTGAATCGTAACCAAAACGACTCATTTCTAAAAAGAATCATAACGGGTGATGAAAAATGGATTGCTTACGATAACGTAGTCGGAAAACGTTCATGAACAATGCACGATTAGCCCTCTCAATCAACATTCAAAGGCAATATTCACCAAAAGAAGATTATGCTTTCTGTGTGGTGGTATTACAAGGATATAGTCTACTTCGAGCTGCTTTCAAGAAAGCAAACTATTGACTAAAATGACTACTGTCTTCAGTTATCGAAATTTAACGGAGAAATCAAGAGAAACGGCTTGAACTGGCCAACCACAAAGGCGTGATATTCTATCATGCTAACGCTAGACCCCACACCTCTTTGATAACCCGTCAAAAACTAATGGAGCTCAATTGGGAACTGATGTCACATCGACCCTAAAGCCCTGACTTAGCACCATCAGACTAAAATTTGTTTTGCTCCCTTCAAAACCATTTGAATGATAAAACTTTTGATTCCGATCAGGCTGTTAAAAATAAGTTTGACAAGTTCTTTGCTTCTAAAAACCAAGGCTTCTTCGAACGTGGAATTTTTCAACTTACCGAAAGATCCCAAAGGTCATCTAACAAAATGGTCAGTATATCATTGATTAATGTTTGTTGTTGATACAAATAAATTTACTTTGAAAATGACATTGATTATGGAACAATTTAATATAATACTTTCCGCAATGGCTAAATTCCCTCAAGAAATTCACCTTAAAGGTCAATTAGGCTTAGTTTTTTTTCCAGAGGTACATATGAAAAGCGTATTTCCTACCCTTGGCGTAGCTGTATTACGTTGCAAAGACTTGTTTTGTATTAATTTTAAAGATCGGTTTGAGTCGGATAACACTTAAATATTCAGCAATTATTAAAAGCCATTATTTAGCAACATACACGGGAAATTTGATTATCTAAAAAGCTCTTTACTATTCCATACAAACACTGTTAAAGGATATGAAATTGCAAGCAATTTTATCATCAAAAGATAATAAGGCAACCAAACCTTCTTAGCTTTTCCAATCCTTCCACTCACAAGCATCGTATTGATATTCGACATCCTTAATTCCTTTCGCGAGTTTTAGGTAAGCAGAGGCATGCCAGCAAGCGCCTGGAACACGACTCGCATCATTCCCACTACCACCAATGCCTGCGGAAATTTTTAGTCTGTTCCTTGAGAAAAACGTCTGGAGCTAGTAATCGCTTTCACTGCAGGTTTTGACTAGTAAAATAAAGTAAAGATTTTCGCTTGCAGATAGCATGTTTGCTCCGTTTGGTTGCAATGTATTTCTCGGCAAAACGCCAAGTGGTAATATCGTTTCAGTTCGTAATGCCTCGTTTGCCGCGTTGTGAAAAAGCACAAGGAGCAGCGATAGGATGAGCTCTTGGTAATATGGAACCTCAGCAATGCTGTTCGCTTCAGGGCTTAAGTCTTGTATATATCTAGTTTTCATATATTTTCCAGGTTTTTTTTTTTTTCAATTCATCTGCTTGCAGTCATGATTCGATCGGAGAGAATGGTTTAAAATATAGAAACGTATACGATAGTCTTTTTAATTTTCATTTCAATTTGCAATCGCACTGAGAGCTAGTGTATGAGGGATTTTGGTAAAGGGTTCGTCATTAGATATCGGATTTAAATAACTTTTTGGAGGACCATTAAGAGCGATTATCTTCATTTCTTAAGTTTGGTATGAATTTAGTCATTCCAAATTCCACACTATCTAAAAAGTAGTCGAAGTCAGTGTGTCTGTATTTTTTGTTGAGCATTAAAGTCTCATGTTACACTCTTTAAAATCGATCCTTTTAAATTGAAACACACTCCTACACTTTTGACTTGATAATAATTTTTTCATGACTCCCATCGACTTTTCCTTTTGACTTTCTTTTCGATATCAGAATATTGTCTTCGGATGTTCTCCTGTAATCTTCCAACATTTTGAAATGTCTTCCTGTAATCGAAACTCCCGACTCGTGTAATCGGATACGGGTTTTGTGTGTGCTAACAGGAGGAATGTAATAAGAATGGAATGTCGAGACTGTTTGTTCCCGAGAATTTTAAAGATGTCAACAGTTTATCCCCAAACCGAGTACAATTTCACTATTATATTGTATCTGTGCAGCTCACATTGAATCTTGTTCTGGCTCGTTGCTGCTTCTGTATTTTACACTTGAGTTTATTTCTTCTATTTTCCCTGTCTTTTTCTCGTTTATCGAGAGATTTTTCCTTCCACGACCTACTGTCGTTTTATCAAGTATTGTACCCTGAAGCGATTTGCCATCACTCGTTATATTTAAGGAGTATTTACTTTCACACTGAACATTTTAAACATAAAAAAAGTTTCCGATGGCAATATCACGAATGGTTTTAATATCGCACGCGATGTAAAGTGAGAAATTATTACAATTGACATTTTGATGTGTTCTGGCTGATGGTGAGGTTGACAGCCATTGTTCTATAAACTTTCTTTTGATTCAGCATGAAATGAAATTTGATGCGGTTGGTGTGGTTTTACGATCAGACAGAACTATGTTTTAGTTGTCAAGAGTTGAAAGATGTAGCATTTCATTTGTTGATAAACAATCCGTATTACAATACAAAGTAAATAAGTTGGTAGTAAAAGTCCGCAAAGTTTAGTGTTAGAGTACTCGCTGCCTAAACCAAAGGTCCCTGGTTCAAATCCCGATGGTGACAACGAGATTTGTTTTGAGTGATTCCTTGGATGAACTGTAAGCCCGCAGTTGGATGAACGGACATATGGTCAAAGCATGATCCTGGCTATATCACCTTCCCAGGTGCCAATAGATTCGATCAAGATAATGAGATACTCTAACTATCTCTAAGTGAAGGCCCAAAAGGAAAGCTGAGTTTAAGCGAGGTCATACGAGCTGCCAAGATGAACACCGCAGTGATCGACTAAATGAGGTCACTACGTCAGAAAATATGACTAAATTCCACAAAATGGTAATGGTTGACCGTCGATAAAAGTGCGCGAGGTATCAGACATGGCAGGCATTTCAAAATGTGCTGTGCATCGCATTTTTACCAAAAATTATGAGAAAGCTGTGCGCAAGATGGGTGTCGCGTTTGCTCACAATGGAGTACAAACAGCAACGTGAGGATGTTTCCATCGAGTGTTTGACAATGTTTCGCAGCAATTAAGCTGAGTTTTTGCCTCGATTCATAACCATGAGCGAAACATGGGTCCACCATTTCACACCTGGGACCAAGGAGCAGTCGAAGCAGTGGACTGAAAAGGGAGAACCAGCTGCAAAGAAAGCAAAGACAGTTCAGTCAGCTGGCAAGGTCATGGTATCCGTTTTCTGGGATGCACGTGTAATAATATTTATTGATTATCTTGTAAAAGGAAAAACAATCAACGGTGCATATTATGGCTAAAATTAATGAGTTGAGTTTTGAATTGCTTCCTCGCGCACCCTATTTACCAGATCTGGCTCCCTCGGATTATTTTCTTTTTCCGAATTTGAAAAAATGGTTCGGCAGCAAAAGATTTGCCAACAATGAATAGGTAGAGTCTACACTTAATAGCTATTTTGAGGAGCTTCACGGTTCCTACTCTAAAGCAGGTATCGAAGCTATTGAACATCATTGGAAAAAGTGTATCGAGCTAAAAGGAGAATATGTTGAAAAATGTGATAATTCATAAGCGCTGTAGGCTCAATGAAAGTCACGCGTTGTGTTTTCACAAAGTTCGCATGACGAAGTGTCATTCGTATCTAAAAATAATTATTGCATGCCTGTAAAAATTACAATGAAACAGGATTGACTGGAGTTATCAAGTCAGACCTTCACGTTTTGCTGTAACAGGACAATCGATTTAGATGATTAGTTTGCTAAAATTAGTGTTCTCGACAATTTGCTTAACGAAAAGTTTCTGCAGGTTGGCATTTTTGCTCATCACTTATCAATAGATGTACAAATGATTCCATATTATGGGCGCCACTCCGCGAAAATGTTTACCAGAGGCAAACCAAGACGTTTTGACAACAAATGTCGGAATTTCTGTTCAAATGAAGATTATTCCAATTTATTCCTTATGGTGGCACAACTTGTGAAATTTTTTTAAATTTCGCCTACATCGTATCACAGCAGTCCGTTTTGGGCCTTGTTTTTGCACAGGAGTTGCTTCCAAGTTGGCTCAATCTATTGAACGCGTCCTCCAATTTCAAAATTCAAGAAGCAATTCACTGTCCTTATCTACTAAGTTGGACCAGCGCTTTTTGGGTTTTCCAACTGATCTTGATTAGTTGCTCGCCCTTCGCCAATTAGTTGTAAGTACAAAGCCAACACATTGCATCGCTAGCAGATTCACCTTAGTAGAGACCTCTGGCTTGTTAAAAAATTTATACAACTCACAAATACACCACATTTGCCATCGATCACCTTCTTGTTTGGCACTTTGAATGCAAATTGAGTGAAGATCCGTGTCTCACATTCATAGCATAGTATACCTCTTATTAGAGATTTGTAGACTAAGGTTTTGGTTTTCCTGTCTACGCAGCTGGCCTTCAGGATACTCAAAGCTGATTAAAAAGTCTTATACTGCATTCTATTTATGCTGTTTCACATTTTATTTATGCTGTTTCACAACTATCCTTGAACAACTTAACGCCAAACTCCGCTATAGATGGTCTCAAGCCCAGTTGAGAAAGAAGGCGGGATTCCTATTGTCTCCCAAATCAACAGCGTCCAAGACTCCCCCCTCTTTCTTTACCGGTTCTGGTTATTTTGTTACGTAAAAACACAAACTTGCCTACATTTTTAATACTGTTTTTCTCGTCATGAGCTTTGCTTTATTTTCATTAATTTGTAGCCCTGCTTGTTTTATTTCACTGTCGAAAGAGGTGTTTAGCGGCTGATAACGACCATGACAAAATATTGATATCATCGGCATAGGCTACTACTTGGCTCAACTTTTATTATAACAAACCTCTTATATCAACAGACAGCTTTCTTATGACATATTCTAAAGCCGATTTGAATGACAATGGAGCCAGCGAATCTCCCTACGTCAGTCCGATATTTGTATCAAAGGCATTGGTGCGTTGGTTTTGTTACGGGCTTGGGTGCTGGTCAACTTCATTGTCATTTTGGTAAGACGGATTTATTTGGTGGGATACCGAAGCAAAGCATTATTTGGGGTAATACATTACAATCAATACTTTCGTGTGCTTGCTGAAATTTAAAGAATAATTGGTGTACGTCAATTTTGAACTCCTTGCATTTCTCAAGTGTCTGCTGGACTGTGGACAATCAGTCTATCGTTGATCTAACTGCTCTAAATACATTTTGATACTATACAATAATGCTGTTGGGGCATGATCCGATTTTAGTTTCTAAGAGTTTTGAAAATATTTTGTACACCGCACAAAGTAATGATATTTTCTTCTTCTTTTCTGTTGCACTTCAATCCCTCTCGGGCCTTTGCTTCCAGCAACAAGAGATGGGGACCAATGGTCAATTCGATACAAACATGAGCTGTTTGAAAATTTTGACCAGCCGCAGGTCTCAATGATTGTAAGACTGCAGAAGCTGCAATGGGCTGGCCACATGAAGCGAATGGACGAACAACGGATACCCAAAAAGGTATTTGTTGGGAGAACTGAAGGCTGGAGACCAGTGGAGAAACTAAAACAAGTTGGGTAGACAGACCTATGCTCATGTCAGAAGGGTTTTGTACTCAACTTACAAAATGCAGTAACCAGCAACGAATAAAATCAAGAAACATGTCAAAGACGATTTAATTGGAGAAAATGTGAAATTCGAGGATCATACTATTATTAACAAAGTTGAACGAATTTTGACTTCTGAGGTATTTGTTATAGTTATACCCATAAATATCTCCTTTGATATTTTTTTCAGATTTTTTAGATCACTGGTGTCCATTCGCGAGGGAGGAAACACATTTTTCATGTATTTCCCCCCCTGTGCTCCCACTGAAGCAAAAACTGTCAGTTTAAGAACTGTTTTGAAAAGCTCTCATAGAGAACTTTCAGTTGATACTCATATCGGCTATCTTTCATGAAACTTTTTTCAGGGGCCACTCCTCTGTACTGTAATCATCGATTCATGGCCAATTTTTTCGAATCCTAGAATGGTTACAAAGCCCTTTTGCTAGGAGCTCTCTCCTGCCTCTTCGACTTGTTTCAATTGTATGTACTCATCTTCATGATACCTATCACTCCTGAAATTTTCATGCAAATTCTAGCAAAGCTGTAGTGTCTAAGTCGGTAAAAAGCGCAATTGGCTCCATAGCAATATGTTTCCATAGTAATACAGGGCATATTGTTCCATAGTAATACACGAAAATTCAAACCGCTATAACTTCGGTAAATACAAATCGATCTTTATGAAACTTTCAGAAAAGATCAATCTTATAAATAGTCATCTCTTTGCTAAATTTTATTGAGTTTAAGGGTACCGTTTAGATTTTATTCAAGAAAACACAAAATCGATAAATCATACTATTACTAACAAAGTTGAGTGAATTTAGACTTCTCATGTATTTGTTGTTGTTGTACTCATTAAGGCCTACATTCATGATTTTTTTCAGATTTTTCGGATGGAAGGTGTCCAATCGCGAGGGGGGGGTACGCGAAAAGTTCGTACATTTCCCCTTCCCCTGCCCCTCTCGGTACTTATAAGACAATTTTAAGACTTGTTTTGAAAAGATCTCATTGAGACCTTTCCAATGACATCCTACTCGACTACCAATGGTGAAAAATTTTTTTTGAGGGGTCACCCCCTTATATGGGGAGACCCCCCTTAAACGCCTTTGAAAAATTTTTCCACCCTTGAACTTTCAAGAAGTCACCACTTCTGACCTTTCTACAAAGTTTCATGGCTGGAGCCTCTATAGTTTCGGAGAAAAAGTGCTGTGACATACAGACGGACGGACAGACGGACACAGGTCATGATTGCAATAGGGTTTTGTATTTTAGTACAAAACCCTAAAAATGCTGCTCTGACTTAGTCGACGAAAATAGTTCATCACCGCTCGGATTCCAAAATTTGAGGACGTGGTCAATGGACAGAAATAGTTAGAGGTGCTATTCGTAGGAAGCGATGACCTGAGAGGGACTGTAGTGCTACGAAGAAGAAGAAGATATTGAATATCAATGGCGCCAGCCCATCTCCCTTCTTCAGTCCGATATTTGTGTCAGTCATCGGGGATTTGGTTATCGATGCGGACTCGGGAGATTGTAAACGTCATTGTCATTTTCGTAAGATGGACTAATTTGGCTAGGATACCAAAGGAAAGTATTATTTGGTACAGTGCGTTACGATCAATATTGTCGTATGCTTGCTTAAAGTCGACAAAAATTTATATAATAAATAATAAATGCTTTGATGTTCTTGAGCTGTGCAGAGGATTTAGGAGATTTTTGAAATTTGATGCCCATCTTTCTTTAATCCTGTTTTCATCAGCGATGATATTGCCGATGTGATCTTTGTAGAGTATGGTCTTGAGCTGATAGCCTGTTTCGTAACTTCCACTACTTTGTATGCTTGTCTTGTACTGTTGCTCGGTCGACTTATATGGAAGCTTCTCAATAAGTCATTCACTCACTTTGATGCTTGTCTGAAGTCATATCGCGAAGCCTGTAACTCTATGCAATAGCCCTTAATCTCACAGCCGTTTCACCCGAACTGTGGGTACATTGAACCTTGTATCACCACTGGATTTATTTCTCAAGACGCATTCATGTATGGGAAAATGGAGCAGTATATTTTTTGGTTTTGATGGTGCGCTAATTGTAAAGTGTTTTCCATTATGAACATAACAATTTCATCTATTGATAAAATGTGTTTCCTCCCTCGCGAATGGACACCCGTGATCTTAAAAAATCTGAAATAATTATCAAGGGAGATATTTGTGGGTATAACTATAACAAATACCTCAGAAGTCAAAATTCTTTCAACTCTGCTAATAATAGTATGATCCTCGAACATGACATCTTTCTTGATTTTATTCGTTACTGGGTACTGCATTTTGTAAGTTGAGTACAAAACCCTTCTGACATGAGCATAGGTCTGTCTACCCAACTTGTTTTTAAATTAGAAACGAATGTTTAGTTTTTGTTTTTTTTTTTTGTAAGCGAATCTCGCAGAGTGAAGATGTATTCAATGAGCGTGTTATAATTGTGAATTTTAAATGAATCAATGAACAATATTTTTCGACCGCAAGTCAAGGTGTCCAGATTTCATTACAATTGCCGGGATAGAGGAGTCCCGACGCAAACTTTCAAAAGTTGCTGACTTGTTAACATAGACCAGTAACTTGATATAGCCCCATAAAAATAAATCCAATGGCGTTAGATCGCATGAACGAGGCGGCCATTCGACCGGACCACATCTCGAGATAACGCGTTCACCAAATTTGTCTTTTAATAAATCGATTGTGAGGCGTGCTGTGTGGCTAGTGGCACCATCTTGTTGAAACCACATATTGTTGATGTCAACTTTATCCAATTTTAATCACAAATAATCTTCCAACACAACACGATAGTGCTCTCCATTAACGGTAACGTGACGATCCACGAAAAAATACGGCGCAATCACACCTCCGGCACGAAATACCAAACAATAATTTTTTTGCGGATGCAACAGTATCTCAAGAAGCACATGTGGACTTTTTGCTGACCAATAATGCATATTTTGCTTTTTAACAAAGCCATTGAGCCGGAAATGAGCTTCATCTCTGAAGATAATTTTTTGATCAAATTCCTCATTTTCTACAAGCTTTACCAGAGCCCAATTGAAGAATTTTCGGCTTTAGTTCTAGATTGAGTTTGATTTTTAATCATGTAGACTAAGACGTTTTCACGAAATACACCATAGTTTTGTTTGAGTGATGCTCAATTCATGAGAACGACGTGGAATAGACTGATTTGGCTTATTTTGAATCGATGCACATACGGCTGCGATATTTCCTTCACATCGAGCAGCACGACGTCTTTTTGGCACCGAAATATGCAATAGTAAAAATTTCGACTCAAACTAGCCTCTATAGTATGCACCACCTGTCGGGTGGGACGATTATTATGGTCGAAAATTCGAATAAGCGCTCTTAAAGTTGCGTCCACCGACTCAGAATTTTGATAGTAATTTTTAATGATTTTCAAACGTTGCTGGCTTGCAAACTTCCCAACGATGAAAATGTTAACTTTAACTAACGTTTTGACATTGACAGTTCATTGAAAAAGTTAAAGGATGCGTTGATATCAAATATGAAACTGACAGTTCATTGAAAAAGTTAAAGGATGCGTTGATATCAAATATGAAACTGTTTTGTCGCTAATGGAAAACCCTATATATCACATGTATGGGCGGAGCATTAATAGAAGATAGAATATCGTCCGAATTCTAGCTCGCGGGATCGACGGTTTCAATGGAGATACTCTCCTGCGAGGCTTGTTAAGGCTGATCGAGTTAAGACGAAGAAGGCTTGGTTTTGGTGGCTCAGTGGTAATTACTAAATTATTCATGGTCGTTCGAGGTTTTTTGGTGTTTTCTTGGTTGCAACTCATTATTGCTATGTTACTTGTAAGAGTTATTGTTGCTTGTCTACGTTCATCATTTTAAATAATTATAGATATATTCAAGGTGTAGATTAGGAATACTCGTACCTCAATAC
Organism: Odontomyia ornata; assembly: GCA_963969285.1. Lineage (NCBI taxonomy): Eukaryota > Metazoa > Arthropoda > Insecta > Diptera > Stratiomyidae > Odontomyia > Odontomyia ornata. The sequence goes on from OZ017738.1 coordinate 445,609,781, forward strand.
TGATTTATTATGGTAAGTTAAAGGTTTTTTGATATTATTTATTAGATTTAAACTCATGTTTATTGGTTGTAAGCTCAATATTCACTCATTTGTTGTGCTCTTTAGTCATAAGTAATTTTTAATTCAGTTGGTTGATTTCCTGGGTAGGCTACCCAGGAATTCAAGACTTATGCCCTTTTATCAACCCAGACACTACAGTTTTGACTAGCTCTGCTAAAAATTTTCAAATAGCAAAAATATCTTTAAGATCCCGTTTAGTCAATGATATTAGATATATTGCAACAAATGGCAACTGGCTAAATGGAGGAACAATGGTTTATCTTAGAAACTCATTATTACATGTACATCTAATTGAATTTTTTCTTGGGTTTATTCTACTTTTTTGATTTTTTTTTTTTTTTTGCTCTAACACTATAGCCACGTTCGGGCCTTTTCCTAGAGATAGTTATAGTATCTCATTATCTTGATCCAATGTATTGGTACTCGGGAAGGTGATATGGTCAGTGCCCTGCTTTGGCTGTTGATCCGTCCACCCGGCTGCGATACGTTCTGATTTTAAACAAATGCTTATCATAACTGAAAGGGCTTATAGTCCGTTCAAAGAATAACTCGAAGCAAATCTCGTTATTACCAACGGTGCTTGAACTAGGGATCTCTGGCATACGCGGCGAGTACTCTAACTATTACACTGCGTGGACTTTATGCTTCATTTGTGTTTACATATAATAGGTTGAGTACAAAACTCTTCTGATAGGAGCGTAGTTCTATCTGCCTGACTTCGTTTAAATATTTGATTGCACTGTTTTTGCGCCTTTCAGATGCAAAGTATTTTGTCTCTTGCAGTATAGCCAACGAGAACATTGCAATTAACAAACTCTCTTGCTTTGTCAAGACAAAATAAAATGGAAGTTCGTTTTAGATGTGCAACAACTTTTAAATAGAAAGAACGATCAGAAATAAAGTAAAGAAATTGTGCTTCTTAATTTGTTTATCTAAATAATGCTGTATACCTCTTATTCCTAAGGCTATTATATGATTAATCAACTTTTCACCGAACTTTATTCTTTGAAGTGCTTCCTCGTTTTTACTTGATCCTTTGTTCAAATTTTTCTTCCTGTATGAAATCCCTCAATCAAAAGATATTCTCAAGAAACTGTATCCATTGATATCAACTCCTATATTTTTCAAAAAAATAGCAGCAACCACATTCAAGACGAAACACTTGAGAACTTTCTAAGTTCAGATGCCGAAGGACATTCTGAAGTTGGCCAAAACAGTTCAATACCAAATAGTCCGGCCTTTGTATACACAGTTTTATACGCAACTACGGTTAACTGCATGGACAATATGCTGGGAAAATTTTCTTCAGTGGCTTAGGGCTATCGAAAACAACTTAAAACGGAAAACAATTTTTTTCCGAAGCAACTTTTACTGTGAAGAAGATTCAATGACGATGGATGAGCATATCCTGATGATGAGAATGAATCTCAAAATGATGAGGGTCGGAGAAGTGTGCTGCTGGTAAGTGAACTTTTGCAGACTCTTCCAATTTTTGGTCTATATAAAAAGTTTGCACTGCAGATGTAGCAAAAGTTTCATTGATGAAATTTTCTCGCAGCAATTTTAAGCGGAAAACATTTTCTGTCGATATTTGAGCGAGACTAAAAATTTCACCTGAAGGCATTATTAATAGAATAAAACGGGTTAATTACACGTCGATTAAAATTTTAAGTTGTCGATTGTAAACTTTTAAAAGGATTTAGCAAATTAAGTGAACTTTTTGTAATAACTTTTCAGCTACATTTATTTAAAGTATTAAAGTTAAAATTTCAATTGAAATTTTTAAGGAGTGTTTTAATTTTTGATGATTTTTCCTAAGCAAAAATAAAATACTATGAAAAATGCAAAGATCTCCAAAAGTACCGCATTAAATCTTTAATCGTTTTTTAGAAAGCACATCCTCTCTATGAGTTTTCTTCGTTCAGAATCGATAACATGTTTACTCAGATACCAAAAAATATGCAACGATAAAACTTGACGTGGGGAAATAAGGAAACTTCTTAAAAGATTTATGCCGACAGCTCAAGTGGTATCCGCTTGCTTTTTACTATACCCGCCTCGCTATCGGGTCTATAGTCCTTTTTATCAAAATAACAATGACTTGAAAGGAAATGAAATTCAAATTTTTCTTCGCCAAACTAAAATGAAACATACCAATGTGATACACAAGTTCAAAAAGAAGGGATACGAGGAAGGTATCATTTCAGACAGATAAAAAATAGGAATATCTCACCTTGCCATTGTAGTCACCATCCACGGTAGGATATATTGAACTGAATAAGCGAAAACATATTCCCATTTATATTCAGTTTAAGAAAGATGCCACCTAGAAGTGTAGAGACAAGAGGGGGGTAAATTTTGTGGATACCGAATTGGATTTTTCTTTCCTTTTATTCACGTTCTCACGAAAGTTGAATTCTGTGAGAAAGGATACAGCCGAGTATAAATTATCCCAAACCTCCATCTAGAGACCATTTGTCACAATCAGTATCACATATTTCTTCTTTGGTATTATTTCGGGATATTCGACGTCTACGAAAGTATCTTTCGTTCAGATTCAAAGTATCAAAAGTTCGTAACCCTATCGTTGATGTAAGACGAGAAATACCTTTCAATCTTTCCAAGAGATTTGATATTACAATTAATTTATCATTTATGCTTTGGTAGGGAATGGCATAGTGTTGTTAGTAGTGTTTTTGAAAATTTTTTATCGGAGAGTGGTGTAAGAGATAATTACGTTTTTGATTTCAACATGAGTCTAGTATGTATAAAAGATGACAAAAAGACATTCAAGCTTTGAAAATATGTACAGATTTGCATACCTTTGTAAATCAAGTATTCTGTACTGGAAATAATACAGGTGTAATTTTAAGGTTTATTTCCAAATGAAGCTGTGGATTGGCGATCCACAGATGGATGTTTTGATCCAGGGAATATTTTCTAAGAAATTTAAGGAATCTATGGCTATTAAAGAGTTGATACAATAATAAGTATATACCAATAGAGACCAATGTACATACTCTCCGATAAAACACAAATGAAGTTCTTAAAATAAAATCGAAATCATAAATTACACAAATAAACTGCACAAAAATATTGAAAAAGGTAATTTGTGATAGGATCTGTGTTAATTTAAGGTGATAAGATATAAATCCTCATCCCGGCGTCGGGAAACATATTAAGCACCGTCAAAAACTGTTTCTTGCTGGGTACATAAAATAAAGATGTCGATGGCGAATAAGATACAACCATGGTGAAGGATTTAACGAGCCAGAAGTTTCGCCAATATTAAAACTTAAACAAGTTGGCTAGACAGACCTACGCTCATGTCAGAAGGGTTTTGTAGCAATGAATAAAATCAAGGACCATGTCAAAAACGACTTCATTGGAGAAAATGTGAAATTCGAGGATCATAGTATCATTAACAAAGTTAATGATACTATGTTATGACGAGTTATGACTTTTGAGGTATTTGTTATTGTTATACTCATAAATATCTCCCTTGATAATTTTTTCAGATTTTTTATATCACAGGTGTCCATCCGCGAGGGAGAAAACACATTTTTCATGCATTTCCCCCCTGTGCCCCCACTGAAGCAAGAACTGTCAGTTTAAGAACTGTTTTGAAAAGCTCTCATAAAGAACTTTCATTTGATACTCATATCGGCTACCTTTGGTGAAATTTTTTTTTCAGGGGCCACTCTCCTGTACTGTAATCATCGATTCAGGGCCTATGTTTCCGAATCCTAGAATGGTCACAAAGCCCTTTTGCTAGGAGCTCTCTCCTGCCTCCTCGACTTGTTTCATCTATGAGTATTAATTGTAGGTACTCATCTTCAGTCATTCATTAAATTGAAGCAAGTGTTCAAAGCATGCACCTTAAACGTTGAAGTTGGGGAAAAATAACTCAAAATTATTCAATCTTCGCCTATAAAGCAGCCACCATTTTGTTTTACGATTGCTGATACCAATAACTGAACCGATTTTCAAAGATATTCATGATACCTATCATTCCTGGAATTTTCATGCAAATCCTAGCAAAGCTGTAGTGTCTGAGTCGGTAAAAAGCTCATATTGGTCCATTGCTGTATGTTTCCATAGTAAAACAGCGCATATTGTTCGATAGTAATACAGGAAAATTTAAATCGCTATAACTTCGTTAAGTACCATCCGATCTTTATGCAATTTACAGGGCAGATGTATCCTGTAAATAGTCATTTGTGTATTGAATTTCATTGAATTTTAAGGTACCTTCAAGATTTTATTCAAGAAAATGTAAAATCGATAAATAATACAATTACTAACAAAGTTGAGTGAATTTCGACTTCTCACGTATTTGTTGCTGTTGTACTCATTAAGGCCTACATCCATGATTTTTTTCAGATTTTTCGGATGAAAGGTGTCCAATCGCGAGGGGGGGGGGGGTACGCAAAAAGTTCGAACGTTTCCCCTTCCCCTGCCCCCCTCGACACCGATAAGGCAATTTTAAGACTTGTTTTGAAAAGATCTCATGGGGACCTTTCCAATGACACCCTATTCGATTGCCAATGGTGAAATTTTTTTTTTGAGGGGTCACATCCCTATATGGGGAGACCTCCCTTAAACCCCTGTGAAAAATTTTTCCACCCTTGAACTTTCAAGAAGTCACCACTTCTGACCTTCCTACAAAGTTTCATGGCTGTAGCCTCTATAGTTTCGGAGAAAAACTGCTGTGACATACAGACAGACGGACGGACAGACGGACACAGGTCGTGATTGCAATAGGGTATTGTATTTTAGTACAAAACCCTAAAAACTACAATAGGCTGGCCATCAGGGAAGGAAAACTATCGATAGGACTATTGACACAATCGATATTTTTTCACTATATTACGACTATTGATAGTTCCATGCTACTCTCAATACTTTTCGATAGTAGTGTTTATGAGAATATTTTTATTTTTTGACCTGTGTGATTCTGATTTCCAAAAATTTGCAATGGAGGATTTTCAATTTACTTTTGCTATTTTTGCTTTAGCACAACAGCCTTTTTTGGGCCATCTGTAGTGATTTACGGTGTTCAAAATGTCCATAAAGGATTGCAGCGATATACTGCCTCAGCGAGCGAAGATTTTGTAGCTCGCCGGAATCGGCCTTGTCTGAGGATGCGCTTGCAGGCTAGCAATGTAGTGTCGTGGGTTCTTTTCCTCAGCACAAGAGCCCACTACAAAAAAATTTCGCATTCACAAATTATACGATAAAAAGAAAATACTTGATCAAGCCGATTAACCAAGGACAGCTTGTCGGCCCAGGGTTCATTCCGATCCGCAAGCAGCACGTATCTTATCATGTATAGATATGGATTAACTGAGCAACTAATCACATGAAATCAAGATCCATGTACTAAAAGACACTAAGGCACCGCTTGGTTTGGGGTGTAGATCAGAATTCGCCGCGAAATGATAATATAATATAATTTGGCCTTGCTAGTCATACAATGGTAGTAATCTACAAATGTATAAATCAAAAGCAATTCCAAACGATATTAATGTCCGAAGACATCACAATGTAAGGAAGTTGTTGGAGATGCTGGGGCACGTTTCGTGCAATATCTTTCAAGAGTTACCAACCCGTCGAAAACTTTGACACCTAGTAGGGTAACGTAGAGACGATCGTCTGTCTCAGGCTCTTGACTGTTGATATAGCCGGGCTTTTCGGGCCCCAGATTGGGCGCCATTTCTAGTGTTTTAATCTGGGTTGTTAGGTCCGTTCAGGACTGCAGCGATAGACTGCTGCCTAAGCGAGCGAAGATTTTGTTCCTCAGCGGAATAGGCCTTGTCTAAGGATGCGTGAATGCGCTTGCAGGCTAGCTCTGCGGTGTCATGGGGTGGGTTGTTCTCGCCAGCATAAGGGCCTACTACAAAAAAATGTTCGTATTCACGAATGTTCATATTCACGAATCATACGAAATGCTCGATCGAACCGATAATAGGTGTCGATGGCCGAGGCAACCTACTGAAGGGATGAACTATTAAATCGACGCCGATGCTTGATTATCGCACGTGGGACGCGAGAAGATTTCGTCTTTACTATTAAAGTTTATGTGATGGAATCATATAAGACTTTAACATAAATAGGAAACCCATGTGGAAGGCCACTCTACCCAGCAAGAGCACCTGTAACATCAAAAGAAAAGGGGAGAGCTCACCTGATGGCTAGCTCATGAGTGGAGGGGCCAGCCAACGTGGTGAATTCCATACCCGGTCAGAGTTCAAACGAAATCGTAAAACTGAGTTTTTCTTTTCGTCTTTTTATATCTTTGCTTTCTTTCCCTTTAATTAACATATGATAATTTTTATTTAAAAAAATATATGATTAAAAAATGCTAAAATTTGAAAATATATACTTCTTTATATAACTAGCATTATATCCTATAATAATCTTTTCTAATTTTAAACATTATTTCTAATTATATGATTTTCTTTATAATAAATGATAAGTTAAAAAAGCAAGGGTTCCTACCTACTCCTTCGACGAGCGCTTATTGTTGGGAGGGGGTGAGGGGTCTACAAACTTTAAAAATTTGTTGTTTCTTTTTTCCATAAGAAATAGGAATTTTACTGGGACAGAAAATAGGTCTGTTGAACTCCTAGCTCCTTTATGTATTTACTCGATCCAAGCAATTGATTCAAGCGTTGTAAGTTGTAAGTGGAATGTTGGAATTACTTCGCTCATTCACGTAGCACTAGTGTTGCCATTCTCAATTTGTTTGGTCATATCGCTATTTACTAATTTTGTTAAGGATTTTCTGACCTGATTTAGAAATTCAATCTGATGTTTATTATGACCGCTTTTTAAATAACTGGGACAAGTACATTTCTGATTTTGTTGATCTCAACATTATTGTTAATTATTGAAACTTTCTTGTATGATCATTGAATGGGAATTGGAGAAACTTTTCATCGATGATGGAAGCGGTGATAATGGTGGGCTAAAGCAGAGGTATCATAAATGAACGAATCACTCGAAACAAATCTTGTTTATTCGGACGGGACTTCATATTTCAACTCCAACCAATTATTCAACTAAGAAGCCACTTCAAACTCCAATCTGAAGGGGTAACATAATATTTTCTAATGTTTTAAAAAAGTCAAATTTTGAAGAATGATATATAAGTGATTCATTTTCAGTTAGTTAAGTAAGATGCATACAAGTAAGAATGTCTAACTACTTTTGTTAAATTTTTGCGTAAAGTAACTTCTTCTTTTGGTGGAATGTACTATGGAAAATACCACTGAAATGATAAATAATAATGCGAGGAGCATGCATGAAATTAATTTGAAGAAGCAACGCTCTTACATAACTTTCCTATAACATTTAAAGTAACACCAGGATGCTTGATTTCATTTTTTTCGTCAATCTTTTAATACACAGATATGAGACTTACAAGATCAACTGGAGGTATTCCATGAAAATATTTCGATATATATTTGATATGGCTCAGGGGACAACTTTCCTTGATTGCTTTAAATAATGCTTTTTTGGGAAGGGTTTCACAAACATACTGTCCAGCATCTATTTGTTTGTGTGTCAGAGAATTTTTTAGACTTACTGTAGCTACAATAGTCAAACTTGGCTGGTAAATTGAAAGTAATGTTCTTTTAAAACGTTAAGGCTCAGAAAGCAAAATACCTGGGGTTGCTGATTGACTTGAAGATGAGTTTCTCTGAGAATATGAGGGTAACGGCTGATAAAGCTGATTCAGGCGTATCGACTCTAAATTGACTCATAGTCAACTTGTGGGGGGGCTAACCTATAAAGAAGGCAATTCTTTATGCTATCCATAAAGTTTGTGCTAGTGTATGGAGCAGAAATATGGGGCAACTTTCTTAGCAAGAGCTATACAAAAACGCTTGTCACATGTACAGAGAAGAAGAGCACTGAGGATCACATCTTTATACCATACAGTCTCTAATTTGAATGTGCTAACCATCGCAGGCGTAATACCTATCACCCTACTTACTAAAGAGTACTGTGCTATCTATCTGCGTCGACAATTCCCCATGAGGGGGGACAATGCTCACCCAACGATTGGCAGCAGTCCAGGGTAAACAGCACGAAAGGAAGATCGACTGCATGCCTCATCTCTGGTCTGAGGCCGTGGCTCAATCAAACCCATGGTGAGACTGACTTCTACCTGACCCAGCTCTTGAGCGGACATGAGCGTTTTCAGCCTTACTTGCACAAGATTGGTCAGTCGCAGTCCACTGACTGTACGTTTGATGCAGGAGAGAAAAACAATGCCTGTGACATATTTTTTGGATGCAGAAAATGGAAAAGGCTGCACCGGAGCCTATATAAGAAACAGGAGCGCTCTCCCCGGATAGTCTTAATGAGAATATGTTTGGTTCGGTTGGCAAACGGAGCCATATGGTACGTTATGTTTGGGCAGTCCTAAAAGATAAAAAAGGCTCACAGCAGCTGAGAACATTGGGGTGGTGGGATCACTTTTCTAGCAACCCCTGTTCCTCCCTCCCTCCCACTAGAGGAGAGATCCCCCAACTTGAAGGTCCCTCACGGTTTAGTTCGAAGAAATATGTCAAATAGTTTCAGGCTAGGTTCTCAAGCTTACAGGGGAGGTTTTTGATGGGTAGTTTAGATGTCTCGTATTTTTCGGCGCCCCACACTTAAATCCCAACCATAAAAGAGTGGTTTGATATCCCTTGAGTCTATGCTTGGTTATTTCACAGGTTTCAAAAAGTTACTATATTACTATTAGCATCACCATAACATATAATTATATAACAATCTCTTCTTAATGGGTTTATTCAAACATAAAGTAACAACATAAAATTTTGCGAATTGTTGTATTGTAGGTTTCAGATTGACTTCACCGTAGATGGCCTCAAGCTCATTAGAGAAAGGAAAAGAGAACCTTATATTTCCTCAAGCCACAGCATCTATGATTCCTCATCCTAAATGGCAGTAAATGTTCTCGGGGTTGCACATGGGGTTGACTGGTTCCCAATAATGGGACATTAAATGCTGAGAAACGCCAGCAACTATAAATACATGTAAAGCCCTGCTACTAAATGCTATTTTCACGTCCTTTGTGAGAACTTAAGAGGGTAAAGATGAGTCTGGATGTTAACCGCCGGAATAGAGGTGGGGCAACAGCCTAACAACCCGCTCCTGGAAAATCCTACATTGCTTCAAAACCTGGAATATAGCCTCAGAATGGATTGGACCCATCGCAATGACCTCGCAAACAAAAAAAGGACAATGGCACTGGATCCTGGAATATCAGATCCCTCAACTATCCTGGCACTGTTAAGGACTTTTTACAACGGGCCAGTCAATATAAATCAAAAATACTAACAATCCAGGAAACGATTTCTACTGGAAATGATATTCAAAACATAAGATGCACACAACATTCAAAAGTGGAAACCCTACTGGAAAACGAGAATTTGTTTTGGCCTTTAGTGTGAATAGGAAATTCAAATCGCACGTTATTGATTTCAAGGCAATCAATGAACAGTTATGTGGGAACCATTTAAAAACGAAACTCTTCAAAGTCTGGCTGGTAAATGTACGCCCACCGATCAAAGAAAAGGACAAAGAAACGAAGGAAACGCTCTAATATCACCTGGAAAACTAGTCAACTCAGCGCCTACAAATGACACAAAGATAATTCTGGGTGATTTCAATGCTAAGTCTGGCAATGAGCTATCTTATCGGGGAATGACTGGAGTATGCAGCCTTCACGGTGAAACAAACGACAACGGCCAGCGCCTGATTGACTTTACATGTAGCTGAAATCTAGTTATACATTTGACTTGCTTCCCTCATTCATGCTTACGGCAACACACAAAATCAGATCAATCATGTTATAATCTAACCCAACGTTGTTGAAGAAGAATGCTTAGGTAGGAAAACCAGGACAAACTCTAAAAATTTCAGAAGAGTAGGGAATAAGATTATAAGAATTAAGAAAAAAAAAATACCATGACGATCAATTGAGAAGTCTCGAAGTGAATCAAGCGAGCAACAACACAAAACAAGCATAAAGTAGGGGAAACCCGCAAACAAAGTTATCAGCCCAAAACCATGCTCTCTCTGATGACATCGGCAATATCATCGCTAATGAAACCAGGCTTAAAAAATATGGGCATCATATTTCAAGAAGTTCCTTAACCCTCCACTGGGCGTCAAAACAAAGGTGCATATAGATGTTTCTGGCAAGCTACCAATGGCCTTACCTACTCCGGATCAAATTTGCTCCATCATCAAAGCCCAAAAGAATCATAAAGCTCCGGGCCTCGATGAGATTCCAGTGGAACTCATTAAATATGGTAGCAGCAGTGCTCATAAATCCATCCACTGAGTCATCCAGCTCATTTGGCAACAAGAGCGTATGCCGGAAGAGTAGAGCGAATTAATTAGATTCCCCAGATCACAAAATACATTGCGAAAACTCGAGAGGAATATCACCGCTTTGTACGGCATAGAAAATATTTTCAAAGATCTTAGAAAATAAAATCGGATCATACGCCGACAGTGTTATTGAGGAGTATCAAGGTGGTTTTAAAGCAGGTAGATCGACAATAGACCAATTGTTCAATGCCAAACAAGTGCTTGAGAAATGCTGAGAGATCGACATCGCCGGAGGGACAGAAATCGGTGAGAAAACCGAGGAAATGCTAGTCTGACTCCATCAATGGAGAAAGAAAATCATTACATGATTTCAGAAATTGGAGGATTCAATCAATGGACTAAGGCAACTTGAGGTATTTACAGTGGGAAGCCAAGGTCAACTATGACGATTGAAGAAGGTAGCTCGTAATACTTATAGATATGTGACAAACATTAACAGAAACAAGTCGAATTAGCAGGAAAATGCTCCTGCTGCTGTTTTGTAAACCAATTAGTAACTCAAACAAAATCTTCTGAATATCAAAACTTGACTTATGTACATATTCCATTAATTTAGTTTGAAAAATCATGATTATTATTATACATATTTAAATTTACCGCCTTTTTTGTGTTTTTTTAAAACTCTGACTTCATTGTTTAAATAGTCATGATAAAATATTAACCATTTCTAAAATTTTCATCAACACTCCTACATATCTGTAGTGGCTTGTTCCGTAGCAAACGCGTATCTTTCGATTGTTTAGTACGAGTATTCAGTCAGCTGCAATGATTATTATGAAACTCCTAGGATACATACACTTTATAGGCGAAAACGTAAACTAATTAAACTGTACATTATTAACAAACTTGATCGAATTTTAACTTTTCAGGTATTTGTTGGCCTTATGCTTACAATTACCTGCTTCCATGATTTTATTAAAGATTTATGGGATCAACAATGTCAAAACCAGCTCCCCTTAAAGCAAAATGTGTCAGTCAAAAACCGGTATTGAAGAGTTCTCGTTAAGACCTATCATTTGATATCCATCGTGGCTACCTTTGGTGAAAATTTTTTTTATTAGAGGTCTACTCCTTGTAAGAGGAAACTCCCCTTATATACCTTGTACATTTTTTAAGTAAAACTATGAAGAAGATGCCAATTTTGATCCACTCACAAAATTTCATATTTCTAGCTTATGTGGTTTGCCAGAAAATTTGCGATGACGCACAGATTCGCGATTTTAGTAGGGGTTTGTAAAATTATTTTATAAAGCCATCAAAACATAATTGTAACTTTATCGGTTACCAAAAACAGCTTGATTGAACTCAAATTAAAATAAAACGCTCCACTTATTTCAACACTGCCTGTTGAATCAACAGACTGGCGATAACCAATCAGAATGAGTAAGATTATCACGAGAATCTCCCACTGAGAAGGCATTTTAATCAAATTAGGATACCAAAGAGTATCCGCAAAATAAAAACATAAATTGACTAACTTGACTATCTTCTCATGATTTATCAAATTCCCTTTGAAATCGTATATCTGTAGTGTCTAGCAAAAAAGTGCAGAACCTGTCTACCGTTTTAGACCACATCCACAATAGGTAGCAGTGAAGAACATAGAGACATTTTTTGTGGTAGATATCTCCGTTTTTTAGAGTTTTGTACTAAAATACAATACCCTATTCCAATCACGACCTGTGTCCATCTGTCCGTCTGTCCGTCCGTCAGTCTGTATATCATAGCACTTTTTCTCCGAAACTATAGAGGCTACAGCCATGAAACTTTGTGGAAAGGTCAAAAGTGAAGACTTCTTGAAAGTTCAAGGTCAAAAAATTTTTCAAAGGGGTTTAAGGGGGGTCTCCCCATATAGGGAGGTGACCCCTCAAAAAAATGTTTCAGCATTGGTAGTCGAGTAGGGTATCATTGGAAAGGTCTTAAAATTGCCTTATGAGTACCGAGGGGGACAGGGGAAGGGGAAATGTACGAAACTTTCGCGTACTCCCCTGGCGATTGGACACCTTCCATCCGAAAAATCTGAAAAAAATCATGAATGTAGGCCTTATGAGTACAACAAAAACAAATACATGGGAAGTCGAAATTCGCTCAACTTTGTTAGTAATAGTATGATTTATCGATTTTATATTTTCTTGAATAAAATCTAAACGGTACCCTTAAATTCAATAAAATTTAGCAAAGAGATGACTATTTATAAGATTGATCTATCCTGAAAGTTTCATAAACATCGAATAGTATTTAACGAAGTTATAGCGATTTGAATTTTCCTGCATTACTATGGAACAATATGCCCTGTATTTCTATGCAACCATATGGCTATGGAGCCATATGCGCTTTTTACCGACTGAGACGCTACAGCTTTGCTAGGATTTGCATGAAAATTTCAGGAATGATAGGTATCATGAAGATGAGTACATACAATTGAAAAAAGTCGAAGAGGCAGAAGAGAGCTCCTAACAGAAGGGCTTTGTAATCATTCTAAGATTCGAAAAAACAGGACATGAATCGATGATTACAGTACAGAGAAGTGGCCCCTGAAAAAATTTCATGAAAGGTAGCCGATATGAATATCAATTGAAAGTTCTCTATGAGAGCTTTTCAAAATAGTTCTTAAACTGACAGTTTTTGCTTCAGTGGGGGCTCAGGCGAGGAAATACATGAAAAATGTGTTTTCGCCCTCGCGAATGGACACCCGTGATCTAAAAAATCTGAAAAAATAATCAAGGGAGATATTTATGGGTATAACTATAACAAATGCCTCAGAAGTCAAAATTCTTTCAACTTTGCTAATAATAGTATGATACTCAAACATGACATATTTCTTGATTTTATTCGTTGCTGGTTACTGCATTTTGTAAGTTGAGTACAAAACCCTTCTGACAGAGCATTGATCTGTCTACCCAACTTGTTTTTGGACTAATAATATTTCATGAACTGCAAGTATCAAAATATGAGGATGATTTGAAAAGTTTCCGGCCTTACTGGCAAAACGTCATGGTACATTCAAGTTCTCTTGCCGACCACTAGTTGGCGTTTACATATGTATGCTATGTATGATCAGTACAAAACACATGGTACCCTTCCAAAATTGATAGGTAACATTTGTTTAGAATAATGAATAAAATTGAGTATCGTGCGGTGATAAAGTGCCTCTATTTGAAAGAGAAAAAAACTTGGGAAGTGAAAGAAGAGTTAAACTCCGTATATGGTGAAGCATTGTCCTAATTTACAACTTGAAACATTGAGTGGCCGAGTTCAAACGTGGTCGCAGAAGCATTTTTGACGATGAACTTTTTGGACGTCCAAAAACTGTTTCAACGGAAGATATCGTCAGTTTAATGCACATAACCGTGATGGAAGATCGCCAACTAACCATTAAAGAAATTGCTTAGGCTTGTATGATATTAGATAGATAGTAGATTTATGCATGAGAAAATTATCTACGTAATAGGTGCCGCGTTTGTTGACGATCGACCAAAAGTGCCTACGGTTGGACACGTCGCGCGAGACTCTTCAGCTGCTCCAAAAAAATTCTACGGAGTTTGTGCGCCAATTAATTACTGTTGACAAAACTTAGATCCATCACCGTACTCCGGAGACTAAACAACGGTCAATGCAGTGGATTGTGGTTAGAGAACTAGCTCCAAAGAAGGCAAAGGTTGTCCTTTCTGCCAAAAAAGTGATGACGACAGTTTTTTAGGACAACCTTGGAGTAATTATGGTTGACTACCTTCAAAAAGATATAACCATTAACCGATTCTATTACGCTACGTTGCTGGACCAATTGAAGATGGAATTCAAGAAGAAGTGACCACACTTGGCGAGGAAGAAGGTGCTGTTTCATCAAGACTACGTGCGAGTCCACACATGCATGGTTGCAATGGTGAACTTGGACGAATTGACATTCGAATTGTTTCAACACCCGCCTAACTCACCAGACCTAGCTTTGAGTGATTTTTTTTTGTTCCCCAGCTTGAAAAAATTTCTGGTTGGGCAAAAATATGGGTCAAATGCCAAGGTTGAAGAGGTAGTAAACCTGTATTTTTCAGGTTTACCTATAGAATTTTTTCCTGATAGCCTGAAAGGTTGGGAAAAGCGTTTGACTAAATGTATTAACTTGTGTGGAGAGTATGTCGAGATTTTTTATTTGGCTTGATTTATGTGTTTTTCTTTAAAAGGCCGGAAACTTTTCAAATAACGCTGGAATAGGTTTTGAAGTGGAGTTTGTCATTCAATCATGAACCGTTTAACACTCGTATAAATTTTTGTAAGGTTTATTATCAAAATCAAAGTTCGATTCGTGAAACCGTAAAATTTTGTTCAGTGATGAAGCTCATTTTTGGTTAACTGGATATGTTAACAAGCGAAATTCTGTATGTTTGAGGGACAAAAATGCAAGGCAATACCTTGAATCTACATTGCATTCATTAAAATTGACTGTATGGTGTAGTGTACATGCTAATGGCATCATCGGTCCATATTTTCTTCAAAATGCGGAAGCAGCTGCCGTTACGATAGTGGGTAGACGTTATTGAGGCACGTTCAATAAATTGTTGTTTCCAAAAGTCAATTATATGAGCACATAAAAAAAAATCGACTCATTGAAGACAAAATCTGGAGACAACATTTTTTTATGAAATGATCCAGTCAACTGGCCTACAGAATCATGTGACTTGACCCCTTCAGATTTTTTTCTTTGGGGGCACGTAGTATTTTGTATGGCTTGATTACTGTCACTGAAGGACTTGCAGCGATTTTGTGCTGTCTTAGTGAACCAGGTGCTGGTGTTCACTGGGAGTAACTCGATTCAGGAACACGTGCATGCGCTAGCAGGCTAGCACCTGCGGTGTCATGGGGTGGGTCATTTCTCCAGGCACTAAGTTCCACTAAAAATTACGAGTATTGTACGTCTTGGCATACACGGATTGTAAAAAAGAAAAGTTATTTCTTTTATACTTTTACTAAAAAACCGATAAACCCATAGTTGACAACCCTAAAATTCAACCCCTGTTTTTTGCATACGACTCTATTCAACATTATAATATCGTCAGTGTTCAAGGTAAAAATACTCAAACAATAAAAGCATAGTGATGAGACAACATACCAAGCAAGGAACGTTAAAAAAGAAAGAAGATAAATTGTCCAGTTGGTGTTTTCGTGAAAGGATATACCTACGTGATTCATTAAGTTCTTGGCATGTTAGTCCTTCTTGTGCTATTTCACCTAAGATGGAGCAAACAAGCAAAATGTATTTTATATGTACAAGTTAACTACACAACGCTCTGTCTTGTATCTTTCTTATAGTAGCTATAATGTACGTGCGCAGACGAGAAAGGTAAGTAAACGACTGCAACAATGTCCTTAATACGCAAGCAACGGTACAAAAAGAGAGAACTAGGTCCACTTAAAAACGCTGCAGGATAACGTAAGTTTTCGCTAACTGTTGGAAGTCGTCGTAATGAAACTAAAACTAGCAGCAAGATAATGTATTGCGGTGAAAATAAATGATGCAACTAAAGATAGGTGGCAATGTCCTGGAGAAAGATTACTTAGTATGAAAAAAGAAAAGTAGGAAAAAAAATACCTAAATCTTAAATCTGCAGGAATTCATTGTAGGTAAAGGAAAGCAAAGTTGGTTTTATTAATAATTCATAGCAGACCTTTTTTTCCCTCAATCTTACGTTCGAATGTGGATCAAATGTTATACTTTGTATCTATTAAGCACGAAAAGATTCGTGTCTGCTGTAGTTGAGTTGCCATTGAGACGATACATTATACCTTGGAACCACTTTTTCTAAACCAATCAATCGCTATCACTACTCACGGTTTGCGTGCTTAATTAGTTAGATGTAAAGATTTCTTTAGAAGCTCCTTGGGTGATTAGGTATCTGAAATCTCTTTCCAATTCACGGAACTGACCGTGTTAGATATATTGCATTCAGGAAAGGGTACATTTATATATAAGGAGGAATCATAACATTTGATTTTAGTTCAGATAGATATAAGGAAAGCTTCAAAAAAAATTGTTCAGATTGCCCCATGACCTTGAAATCGTTGAGATTGCGGTACGATATAAAAACTTATTTGAAACGAAAATTGAAATAGAAAAGTTACTTAATTTATTATATCTGAAATTGTGTGGTTAATTTGAGTGAAATACGAAGCTTCCTACTTAGTGTATCTATTGTGTAGTTCTGATATGTACATATTTATAAGTCACAGCACCCCATCACATGGGTGCTACCACAACACGGTAGTTGGACTTCACGAGGATCCCCATCATCCGTGATGGATGCTGAGCCGCTGAAAGTACTAACGAAAAATTAATAATCTGTGAAACGGGGTGTGAATATAGACCTAAACGTATAAGAATACTTGGCCACTGAAGAGTTTACAACTACAACTGATCAATCCATGGCGCAAATTTATTCGGTCGCTAGCCAAAACTGCTACAAAATTCGTCCTCAAAGACCGACAACATTGGATCGCTAACGTAACAAGCAATAAAAAGAACAGAATGGATGGATTATAGCGATAACGGAAGCCACGTCAGCAAAATAAGATAATGAGATTAGTAAGCATGAGACCCTCTTCGATACAATTCATCAATATTTTTGCAGATGACAGAAAATTAGTTGAAAGAGCAGAGTAAAGACAAAGTCACATTTGTAAATTTTCTTTTCAGCCAAAACGGCATAAGAATGCCGAATGACCCTTTCGAAATGAATCAGAGGACAGGAAAAGCACCTTTTGGTCTAGGTAACAAAATCTAAGCTGGCTATCAACTGGTACGCTTGAAAGCCAAACAAAAAGCAGCGATGAAGGCTGACGTCCGAACACCAAAAATGCCAGTAAGCAACTTCCTGAAAAGCCAGATACTCTAAACTCAATGTTGTAAAAATGAGACGTGAGCAGTGTAGTCACATACTGAAAGATATTCCCAAGGAAATTAGAATATTTTTGGAGCCATAGGAAATAGAAACCAGCATAAAGATGGCAAAGGTGATACGTAAATATTGTTACATATCCAAACATTTCTACGAGCTACTGTCGCAACTACCAATGACATCATGATCAACAAACGAATGTACTCGAAAGCACAAGAATCGACCAAGCATAATCAACACCTGAAAGTGACGTCACTGCTTCCATTCAGAATTGCTCGAATATTTCAGGTAGTTCGCTAATGTACGATAAATGGATTGAATGACTAGAGACCCTATATAAAGCCAAGCTGAATGAATGGGGGAGATAGTAAAACCGCCATAGTAAAACCGCGATAATAAAACTGCGATAGAGTGGAGTGTGAAGTAAAGGCGATATTGATTGAGTAATAGTGAAGTGATTTTCGTTGATATTTAAGACAGTTGAAATATTAAGTTGATAGACAGTAAAAATTAGATTGAAATGCGATTTGTGAAATAGTGAAATTCATGTTTGTGCATTTTTTGTAAACAAACTCTTTTAACTTAATTTAAAAGCAGTGTGTTTTCACTTTCCCGGAACATTAAAACTATTGGCCACGAACCATAACACGTGACAATCTATTACCTTCTCATTCACAAATGTAGTCAAAGATCTGCTCTCTTTGATAGTAATGATTTTTACTAGAAATAAAAGACACACAATATGTTCCAAAAGTTTCTGTGATAGTAAAAGGCTATTAAATAAATCCTTCCTGAAGCAAACGAAATCAGAGTGAGTTTGACAAATTTTGAAATCCTTGATCTCCATCCCAAAAAAGATGCCGCATAAATTTCGTCCAAAGAAAAATTAAAATCGATGAGGTAGTTTTTAGAATTTGCCAAAAAGCGGATCTTGTATGATGCTATAGAAACCATGTTTTAGGATAAATTTTATAGAATAAAATAAGGTAGATCACCAGGTTTTCTTTGAAAATACTCGTATTTTCAATGCTAAAACAAGATTGGTTCATCTTGACCCCTGGAGAAAGAAAATCCTAAAAAATCCCGAAGGCACCACCAGCCGGAAAGTCAAATTTCGCGTGGGTACCCTTACTTTTAAAAGCAAAAAGTTATTTTATTGGCCCACACTTTGAAAATCAATCACTGTTTGAGGACAAGTAAACGTATCAGGAAAGTCCTTCTACCAGAACAGTATTATAAAATCATTAGAAAATCAAACAACGTCTTCTGAATATCAAAACTTGGCTGACATGAATTTAGCTCGCAAAAATAATATCTGATTATTATGTATTTTGATTTGCCGCCATTTTATTTTCAGTCTGTTGACCTTAATGTTTGAGTAGTCATGATAACCAATGAATGTTTTAAAATATTCCGAAAATTGTCATCAAAACTCTTACACATCTGTAGTGTTTAGGTCCTTTGAGAACGTGTATTTACATAGTATCACGTGTAATTGTTGTTGTAATTGATAAATTTCATGCGTCTAGAACTTAATTTTTATGAAGCTTTCAGAAAGCTTTTCACATAAGAAAATTGAGGTACATATTTTTAGCAAATTTAAGGGTCATCCTTCGATTTTATAGACGAAAACGTAAAATTCATAAAATGTTGTATTATTAACAAAGTTGATCGAATTTTAACTTCTGAGGTATTTATTTGTTGGCCTGGTACTCATAAAGAGCTACTTTAGTGATTTTTTTCTGATTTTTCTGTTGAAAGTTGTTCAACTGCGAGGGGGCAGGACACGAGGATTTCGTGCATTTTCCGTCACTCTGTACCCCTCGTTGGAAACGCATCTTGTTTAGAACCTATTTTGAAAAGTTCTCACCAAAACCTTTTAGTTGATATCCATATCGGCTACCTTTGGTAAAACAAATTTTATGATTTACTCTTTTTATATAGGGAGACCCCTTTAAACACCTAAAAATATTTTTTGTACTGCAAATTTTGAGAGGGTAAAACTTTTGACTTACATAGATAGTTCCATCACTCCAGCTCATGTAGTTTGCGAGAAAACTTGTGTATTGTTCGAGCAGCTCGCCTCCGCGGACTACTTGATAAATAAGTCAATATACCCACAAATGCATCCGCAATGCTTATGCGTACTTGGGTGATAATATTATGCCACAAGCATTCGTCATAGCCGGCGAGCACGCGGGGCGATACTCGGCAGATATCGGT
The DNA here is from genome assembly GCA_963969285.1 of Odontomyia ornata. NCBI lineage: Eukaryota > Metazoa > Arthropoda > Insecta > Diptera > Stratiomyidae > Odontomyia > Odontomyia ornata. The sequence goes on from OZ017738.1 coordinate 445,629,367, forward strand.
CATCCCTGCTCCATTTCGATCAGCTGACACGTGTTGGATGACAAATATCTGCTACTTAATCACCACTTGACACCGGCCGTGTGGTGAAGAAAAGACCGCCTATAGACATATGGCATGACGTGTATTTGTGTGAGTGGGTAGTTGTCAGATGGAAAAAAGTTATGAGTTGAAGACTTTTCTTAAGATTTTCTATCCCCGTTTGCGCGAATCACTGGACGCGGAAACTGGACGTCGGTGGAAGTGGAAAAGGAAAACACCCTGGTGGTTGCCTCATCCGTGTCGATTTTGTCAATTCTCGATTATAGCGCGTTATATCAATTGATTTCTGCTACTTTAATTCCACCAAATAAGAGTTGGATTATGCTATTGAATCGAAAAGAGTTATAAGAAGTTCGTAAGGATACGAGAATTTGTGCAGTGAAATAGAAAGTTGACGACAACCACCACGTGGCTGCGGTTCCGAAAGGTTTTACTTCACTTTATTTCAATCCATCGTTTTGGAGCGAATAATCTACATTGCATAGTCGTGCTACAGTATTGGGTCCTAGTAGAATTTCGTTCGGCGTGAACGACTTAAAACTTTGACACGCTACAGTGTGGGGCGCACGAACCAAGTTGGTAATTTCAATGAGGCCATTACGGCCATTCGAGAATCAACGACGATCAAAGTTTGTAGAAAGGCGTAAAACGAATTAATACATATAGACAAGGCGATCATTATTTGTATGCTTAAAACAAGGAAGAAACACCAGGACAAATTCATAAAATAGCTTTTAAATTGGATGCCTCAACAAAAAAGAATTCAGCTCATCCATGGAGTCCATTCACCGGAAATTCCACCCAGTTTCCAGTCCATCAATTCTGATCATCCCGCAAACCGTTACTCCGCATGAACCGACAATTTCTTTACCAGCCGTAAAGCAGTAAAAGCTGTACAAGGTTTGATTAGTTTTAAGGTGATCATCAGTTTAAGATCTTAAGCAAATGTTGGAAATTGCCAACATTGAAGTTTTTAACGGAGTTCAGACATAGCTTTGTAACTCATGTTTAGACGCCTATTTGAACAAACCGAAGATGTTCAGACTACCAAGCAGATTTCTTTAGAATTTCACTAAAATTAATCAAATCAAGACAATTTGAAAACCTTTACGTGTAGACTAGCGAAATATTTGGAAATTAAGAATTTCTAACAAGGCTTACGCAACTTTGATCGACTTCCGCAAACTAAATATTTGCCAAAATATCACTGTTGCCACAGAAGAAACAAAGTCAGTATTTAAAGGGTTAGTATTTTGAAGAAAATAAATCGCTCGTTACAAATCAATGTAAACAATTGTAGTAATCGAGCAGTAGTCACACAAGTCAACTGCCCGAAAACCGCATGACACTGTTCCGAAACTTCAACTGCAGATTTGAAAAATTTAGATACCCAAATTTAACTTTTTGGTAAATTATAGATACGTAAATTTATATTGTTTCTTTTTTATTCCATTACACGTAAATTTTTTTCTTTGCATTGATATTCGTTATAATATTTATCTTTTTACTATGATTTAAATTTTCAATCTATTATTAATTTTATTAACTTCTGCAAATTCAAATTTCGGACATGGGAACACTGATTTAGTACATCACATCCATGTATTGCATTGATAAATGCAGTGTAATGTAGCTGAGCTTGCAGCGGTCTTAGATTTACAGGTGGACAGCTAAATCATGGGGAGATTAGGATGGATCGAAGAGTCTGTAATCAATCTTCACGGCGGTCACGTCGCGATGCCTAAGAAAAGAGTCGTAATGTAACTTGTCACGCAATAAGTTTGTAAATTGAGATTTTCCGTGATTTACGAAGCGCATTTACTCGTTTGTTGCCTGTTAAGTGCTGAGGCAGTATCTTATTATTATTTGAGCGTGAAAAGAGTTGAAAAGTATCCGGGGCTCGTGTCCGAGACTGCAGAAACTACGTTACATTCACGAAAATTGAAGTTGTAAAAAAATGGAATTGGGATATCAGTGAAGTGGCTTTCGCGTAGAATTTCATTCATTCTCATATAATTGTGTGTTTTTGCACATTGCTTTTGGGATTTCCTTATTGAGAAACGCATTCGACCTGTGTGCAGGCCTAGTTGAGTGCCCAGTTACCGTTTTGGGGCCCTATCGCGACCGTTAGTGTGCGTTGTCTAATCGCAGCTGCGACCAAGATCTCGCGAGAAAAATGTGAAGTTAAGAGCCATATTGAAGAGCTGGTCAATGCAAAGTTGACGTTTGGTACGGGTTTTTAAATCAGATAATATAGACCCCTGTGAAAGTATTATTAAATTTTTCATGGCAAAGTTGTGAAATCGGATGAGACATCGTTTTACAAAATGTTGATTGTTCAACAAAAGTTCAAGGCAATAGCCGGGAAAGCAAAAGCAGTGCGAGACTCCTCAATTAGCCACCAAGCACCTTTCCCCACATAATCAGCGAATGTCCGGCAAGGATGAGGGCGAGCGCCCTCTTTGAATTTCTTTTAAGTTGCTTGTCATATACATTCAGTTCATATTAGTTTCAAAATTTTTAAATATTATTGGTTTTTTCTTTCGTTTATGCTTGTTTTATAAATTCATTTCCTATTTCTTTCCAAATTTTTAAATATTGTTGGTTTTCTCTTTTTTTTTGCTTGTTATATAAATTCATTTCCTCTTTCTTTCCAATTTATTCAAAGATTTTTGGCTTTATCGTAAAAATAATAGTTAAAGCAGTTTTATTCTTGATTTGTATTTTTTTTTTCTTGACTGATAGCCCCATTGTAGTGTTTGATACGTAATTGAAAAAGAAATGCAAAATTTGTTTTTCTTGAAAGGAAAAGAAAAATAAAAACAAAATCATGAGTTGTTAGAATACCCAAAACTCGGTCTTTCCTTTCATTCAAACCTGACCGGATATGGAACCCGCAACGATGGCAGGCCCGTCCACTTAAATGAGCTAGCCATCGGGCAAACTCTCACCTTTTATTGCGTTATAGGGGCTCTTGCCCGAGTACAGTGGCTTTCCGCTCACGTACCCTTTTATGGCATAGGGTTATGTGATACCATATAATGTTATGTGATTCCATCATATAATGCTATAACATAAATTGGTCACGTTTATATTTCTCATTTGATGGAAAAATTCATGCAAATTATGTTTGTATGGGTTTTTCACTTAAATGGGAAATATATGGCCACGTCTATAGGGAGAGCACCGCTTCCACCTGGATGCTCCACTCTTATTTGTGAGCCATAAGTCCCCCTTAAGTCCATCCGTTTTCTCCAGGCCCAATTCGTCCTCTGAAGCAACAATTCTCTTGACTTTTAGTAGGTTACCTCGTTCTCGACTTCGGTCGATATCTATTTGAACGATTTTTTCGAAGTTCGTGGATGCGAAAAATATTTTTGTAGTGTGTAGTGGGAAAAGAACCCACCCCACGATACCGCAACGCTATCCTGCTAGTGCATTCACACGTCACAAGACAAGGCCTAATCTCGGCGGATCCTACCATCCTCTTTTGCCGAGGTAGCAGACCATTGCTGCAGTCCTTTACGGACATTTAATAATAAACCCACTTCACTACACAATTCAAAGAGCAGAGGGCAAGCGAAGAGGAAACCCTAAATATATGCTCCTAAACTTTTGTATCCAAATAATATATAATACATATATATTTATGAAATATGTGATACCACATTTGTATATTATTTTGAAACTCGTGGATGTGTAATTTAATGTTATTATTTGATAGAATTATTGAAAAGAAAGATAAGTAGATTTTGAGTCGATAGAATTGCGCTGATCTCAAACGTACCTATTATATAGAGTATTTCTTGTTTAGCCTTTACCGGGGTTTTTTTTCGGGAGAGTGATAGTTGAATTTAAATGGTAAGTTTAGTCGGATTGTAACTCAAATCAACGCTGAATTGATACCCAAATAATTTTTTTCTCTTTGAACGCCAACATATAGCCTTTAAAAAATTGTAATCGATTTGTGTATACATTAAAGGGCGTTTTGAAGCTTCTAAGTGATATGATAAATTCGTTAAGTCATCGCAGTTTAAGTGGTACCGTTTGCCACATACATTGATAATAATTTAAAGTTACGTAATAATAAAAATGAAATGCTAAACAATAAAACTCGGTCTTCTCATTGAAGAATTTCTAATGGATTCGCCAAGGTGGCTGGGCACTCCTCTTTTGAGCTAGCCATGGGGCTGTAGCTCCTTCCTTCTTTGGAGTTCCAGGGGCTCTTGCTTGGTAGAGTGGCCTCCCACACAGGTTTTTTCATTTATACAGGGTCTGAATAATAAGTAACCGGACTGACCTCAGGAAATTTTTTCTTGGCAAAATATGTACAATTTTTCTTCAGAAATCTTCAAAGTAGTCCCCATTGGAGTCGATAACACGCTGATACCGGATTTTCCAATCCCCGAACGCTCCCTGGAAGCCCTCGTCGTAGCACGTTGAACATTTTCCAGAGTCCCGAACCGCGTCCTCTTAAGGTATCTCTTGATCTTGGGGAACAGAAAGAAGTCCGCTGGTGCCATATCCGGGCTGTAAGGAGGCTGTGGCAACGTTGCCCTCAACTGTTTGGCCAACTGCTCGGTGACGAGCAGGCAGGTGTGCGATGGAGCATTGTCGTGATGGAGGATCCACGAATCGGCAATCTCCGGACGGACTCGGCAAACCCGGGCGGTTAGTCGACGGAGCACCTCTCTGTAGTACTGGCCGTTTACAGTTTGGCCGAGTGGCACAAACTCTTTGCGAACAATGCCTTTCACGTCAATGAAAGTGTGCGTTGTCGGTTGTCGGGGTGTTGCAATTGGGTGAATAAATGCCAATAACGTCAATTGTACACGCAAACAACTACTTTATTTTTACACAAAGGATAATAATTAACAAGTAAAATAATTACGATGGTCGTCGTTGTCCCGATGATTGTTGCTGACTTCATGATCGATTTTTGATGATCATTCTCACCTCGACTCGAGTGAAGTTGGTGCTCGCTGAAAAACTGATCGCTAGTGACGGCAGCGCCACAAAAGCAATGAGCATCGACTTCACCTTCGATTTGCTCATGCGCGCTTTTTTCGGTCGTGGTGACGCCGGTGTGTGCCACTCCGAACAGTCGAGGGCAACATTGCCACAGCCTCGTAACAGCCCAGATATGGCACCAGTGGACTTCTTTTCTGTTCCCCAAGATCAAGAGACACCTTAAGGGGACGCGGTTCGAGACTCTGGAAAACGTTCAACGTGCTACGACGAGAGCTCTAGACAGCAAAGAGGTTACCGACTTTCAGGGAGCGTTCGGGGATTGGAAAATCCAGTATCAACATGTTATCGACTCCAATGGGGGCTACTTTGAAGATTTCTAAAGAAAAATTGTACATATTTTGCCAATAAAAATTTCCTGAGGTCAGTCCGGTTACTTATTATACAAATCCTGCTTTAAACTTTTTTATATGATTCGATCATATAAAATTTTAATATAAATTTAAAATATTTTTATTTTACATTTACAGGAAAAGTTCACATAAATTGTTTTATATGAATTTTTCATGTAAATTTAATGTAAATTCCCACATCTACAATGGACCTTGACAACGCTTCCACCTTAATGCCTTACTCATCTTTGGGGGTCGTAAGTGTTCGGAGGAAGGAAGAAATTGACTCGCGTCCCACGCGCGTTAATCAAGCATCACCATCGATTTCACTTGACACTTCCTTTCATAGGTTACCTCGGCCTCGACACCGTCGAACGGACCGATTTTGATTGAACAATTCATGAATGCGAAAATTATATTTAGTGGGTCTTTGTGCTGGGGGAATAGAACCCGCCCCACGACACCCCGATGCTTGCTTGCAAGTGCATTCGCGCATCCTCAGACAAGGTCAATTCCGGCGCGCATTTACATCTTCGCTCGCTGAGATATCGGACGATCACTGCAGTCCTTTACGGGCATGTGAATATCAAGAAAAATACTATGCTTGCTGTGACGCATGGACAGACCGACGGACGGGCGAGCTGGACAGATAAGTGGCGATTTAAGTAGGGTATTGTTAAAAATATTTTATAATCCCCTTAAAAATGGTCTGTTGTTTAATAACCACAAGTTAAGCCATATAAAACATTTCCATGAAAAATATTCATTATTTCAGTTGCTACTAAAATAGCAAATTGCGCTTGCTTTCTGACCTTTGGGAGCCACCATTTTGAAGGCATGCAATTAAAATTTTAGTGTCTTAGGGTCTTATCAATCAATGTGCCAAATCTCGTTCAAATCAGATTTTTATGCTAGACAGGGCAATAGTATTCAGTTTTTAGTCAAAATGGCAGCTAAAAATACTAGGTATTAGATTTCACCTTTTTATTTTTCATCCGATTTTAATAATTTTTTGTACAAGTATTTAGCCCAATTTTCAAAATCCGTAGAAAAATGTGGCCACTAAAGGGCGACGAAGCTCTGAAAAAATCGCATCGGCGGTTTAAATAACCGCTGCCATTTTGGAACTTGCTCATGGATGATCACCAAAATAACTAAGTCTTGATATCTAATTTAATTCTATCTCAAAACCAAGTTTCGAGCTTCAAATAGCCGCCATTTTGTTTTCGAGACCTGACCTTCAGTTTTTTTACACATGTATATATATTTAGTCAATAATTTTGTTCATTTGATATTCGCAGGCCAATTCTCTTTTTTCTTTAAAAGCCGTCGAGCCTCGCTTTGTTGTGTGAGCAGACGCATTTCGACTACTTCGAGTCATCTTGAGTGTCTGAAGATGACTCGAAGTAGTCGAAACGCGTCTGCTCACACAACTAAGCAAGGCCCGACGGCTCTTAAAGGAAGAAAAAGTATATATATTTTTATCAATTTCATAAACATCGGTTTAAAGAAACGTATACCTGCGAGTAGAATGGAATTAAAACTTTTTGATATCGGAAGGCAAATCGGCGGAGTTGGTATACAATTTTCATAAGACCGTGAATTGGAATAAAAGTACAGGAAAAGGAGCCTCTTCGATCAAAGGCAACTCTGCTTTCATCTGAAAACTGTACGTTCCTCCACTGCTCCATAGTCTAATCATAATATTCTCGCTTAAAACCAAGTCTAGCTCTACGGTACTGCGAGAGAACTTGTGGATCACAAGCTGCACAAAAAGCCCTTAAATCACTTTCCATCAGTTTTTTCTAATCGTACGTTCACTTACACTAACATTTCTGACCTCGAAGAGACGCGTACGAACTTCAGTAGCAATGCAAAAGTGATTTCTCAACACCATAGTATACTCAACTAGTAGCCACACCTTTCATTTACCCTGCGTTGCACACTTTTTGAATTTTCCCAGGGGCACGTCAGCTGATCCGGGGCATGACAGCTGATCCCATATTTGGCGCGATCAAGGAATAAAGCAAAATGCAAATAAAATTTCCGACGCACGTGTTCTTTTACGCATTTCAGAACATAGGAGTGCTGCCAGATCCTCATAAAAAACTAAAAGATTGCATGGAACGAATTTGTTTTTCTGCAATGGCATTGATTTTTTAACTCTGGTAGCCCTGAAATCTCTCATCGAAGCATATGTTTATATTCGCGCCAAACCTCGCATCAGCGTTTACCATATTACCTACTACCGAAGTTTTATGGCTCGCTGTTCGGCTTGTCTTCGAATTTTTCCGGAGAGTTGATGGAGTGTGGTTACTAGTTGAGTATACTATGCTCAACACGTTGCTGGCGATAAAACGTTCGTCTTTGGTGGAAGTGCAATAATGTCTGCCTTGACCGAGCCTCCAAGTATATGATCCAGTCTCTCGCTACCGTCTAATGGCGTTCCGTATCGTGGTTCGAGGTATATCGAGTATTCAGGCGATGTAGCGTTGACTGCATCCAGCATCAGCTAAAGCGACAGCCCTAGCTATACAAATCGCATCTAACGGCATTTTTATTATTTCAAACACTAAGCACAATCTATAAAAAACAAAGTAAATGCCTTTTACACTTTTGGTGAAAATAGAACAAGAAATGTTATCTCGGCATCGTCACGGTTATAAAGTCAAAAAATTACTTCTTCGTACAAAACTTACTGCGACACAAATTTTAAAACCAACTCGAGAGTCTAACTGTGTATGTTTCTTCCCAATTATCCACTGGATACAAAACAAAGCCTGAGATAAGCTATACTAAATGCAAACAAGCAGGTTGACAAAAAGTGTAAGCGAGCGGTTAATTATGCCTATGAATGTATATCTCTGCGTTTGATTTAAGTACTTACAGGGTTTTCCAATAGGAGGTGTTATTTTGATATTACAAGAAAAATGCCATTTTTTAATATAAATGATCCAATGTTTATTTTATTATAAAGAAAAAGGTATGCCGTTGATAGTGAAAAATAACATCAGGCAAATAATCACCACGGCCACGCTTACTGGACCATATCCTTTTCATTAAAGTTTCCATAACCAAATCGCAAAGTGGCTGCCTTATGTCCTCGATAGCCTCACAAATTTCATCTTTGAGGTCTCGAATCGACATTGGGCTATTGGCGTAGACCTTCTTCTTCACGTGGCACCAACGGAAGAAGTCGCAAGGTGTTAAATCACAAGATCCCGGTGGCCAATTGTGATCACACCTTCGAGAGATAACACGGTCCGGAAACTTTTCCCGTAAAAGATCAATAGTTTCGTTGCTTGTGTGGCACGTAGCGCCGTCTTGTTGAAAGTAAACGTTGTCCAGATCAATAACATCCAATTCCGGCCATAAAAAATTATTAATCATCTCTTAATAGCGCAATCTATTCACCGTAATTGTTGCTCCAGCCCCATTTTTGAAAAATTAAGGTCCAATGACTCCGCCGGACCATTAACCGTACCAAACAATCACACGTTGAGGATAGGGAGGCTTTTCAACAATAGCTCTTGGGTTTTCCGAGCCCCAAATGCGACCATTTTGCTTGTTGTCGAAGACAAAATTATTAATCATCTCTCGATAGCGCAATCCATTCACCGTAACTGTTGCTCCAGCCTCTTTTTCGAAAAAGTAAGGTCCAATGACTCTGCCGGACCATAAACCGCACCAAACAGTCACATGTTGAGGATAGAGAGACTTTTCAACAATAACTCTTGGGTTTCCCGAGCCCCAAATGCGACAATTTTGCTTGTTGATGAAGCCACCGAGGTAGGAATGGGCCTCATCACTCAAAATGATTTTTCGATGGAATTCCGGATCATTTTCATGCATTTCAAGGACCCAATCAGCAAAGACACGACGTTGTTGATGATCGACCGGCTTGAGTTCTTGTATTAACTGAACTTTATAAGCCTTAAGACCCAAATCTTTATGCAAAATACGGTGTAATGACGTATGTGGAATGCCTTATTCCAAAGAACGATGAGGAATGGACAAACCTGGGCTTTCTTCAACACTTTCGACTACAGCAGCAATATTCTCGGCTGTTCTTGAGTGACGTGCCCGGGTTTTATTCTACACATCACTAAGTTGTCCCAACAGCTCGAATTTTTCCACCAATTTCTGTATTGCGGTCCGACAAGGTGCTTCACGACGACCCAAAAATGTTCGAGTTTTACGAATCGTCTCTGCCAAATTTTCACCATTTTTGTAGTGAATTTTAATAATTTCAATGCGTTATTGAAGCGTTGTTACACCCACTTTTTACCAGGGAAACTGGGGTGCTCCGGCGGGGCTTATGGACCCGGTTGGCTCGTCCCAAGACGGGCGTGGGGCGCCACTCGCTTTTCCCTCAAAGCCCCAAATAGCCGCCAAGCGAGAATGCGACTAACCGGATTAAACGCGACGTTATTCGGCCGATACCCTAGCTACTAACCACCCTACGATCCTCACTTCAATACTTCACCTACACCACTTCACTAACCACCCTATAATCTTCACCTCAATACTTCACCTACACCACTTCACTAACCACCCTATAATCTTCACTTCTTAATCACTCTATCCTTCGCGTGGACCACAATACCACCCCCGAACACTATGACTCCCGATATCACGGGCTTCATTTAACTCCACGACACTTCCACTTCGGCTTGTCCGTCCAAGCCGCACTCGTTACAACCCGCGATCTGAAACAAGGAACTTACTTCTCTTCTAAAGACAAAAATGTCTTCCTTCAAACATTAATCGATCACAAATAAACTTCAATTATTTACCATTTTACAACACTTGTATTCCAGATCAAAATAAGCTATAAACTTAACATATGATACACAATATCATAAAAACTTACTTCTCTTCTATACCTTCAAAGGGGCCCCTTTCGGCGATCGTTTTCGCGGATGTTTTCCGTAGCCTTTCCTCCAATATCGAAGTTTGCTCGTCGCTTTGATGTGAATTTTTCCTTAGCGTGGATTTCACTTCGCTGATTCCGCTGTCCTCCACTTGAAGATTCCGCTGCGCTTCGAATTATATCTCGCTGGTTGCTCTGGTTCCGCTGCCGTCGTCGCCTACGATAAAGAAGATCAAAGAGGAGGCGCGTCATTCCTCGCGTGCTTATATAGCCTCCTCCTAACGGCTATGGTTCCGCTCGTCGGTCATCCACCTCTTCAGCGGGGTAATTCCTTCTTGCCGCCACTTGGTCGCCGCTCCCCTCTGGTGGCGAGCACTCCAAATTCGGCTGAATCAGCTGAACGTAATTCACTGACAGTTTGGTCTGTCACTCCTGTTCGCTTCAATCGTTCTGATCCGGCCAAATCAACGAAATGGAGTTTCGACGTGAGCGTTTCTAAATCGCCTTCTTCAACTTTATGTGTTTTCAATTAATTAATTTATTTATTTATTCAACATTCTTAGTTCTTTTAAAGCGTTTGCACTATCATCTCGGAAAGTTGTCGAACTTTCATGGAACCATCAGACCCACAAGAGAACAATCTTCCATGCGAATCAATATGCAGTTGACTTACGCCCTGTCCTATATGCTTGACGAAACTGCTTCGTGCATGTTCACCCTTGTAAGAATGGATTGGACGATAACTATTTGTTAGGCTCCAAATCTTAATATCGCCATCAGCTGATCCGGTAACAAATATTTCTTCATGCGGATCTATGGCTAAGCATTTCACAGAGCTTTCGTGTGCTTGTAATCGTTGCCGTCATGTTCGTTGCCTAACGTCAAATATACAAACATCTCCTTTCTTTCCAGCAGAGATTAACACTTGATGTTGCGGAGCATAGATTAAACTAGATGCACCCTGATCATGGCAAGTAAATGATGCTACTAAAGATTTCTTTTGCGGTAGCAATGTATCCCAAATGCCTACATTTTTATTTTCCGATCTGTGCCCCGCTGTTGCGACAAGACTGCACGAGCCTAAGAAAACGAAATCCGCAATTCCTTTGTTATGACATTGATAAGTGAAAAATGATCTATTGCTCTGTGACGCTATGCTTGCTTGCCATAAGCTCAAGTTTCCATCTCCATCAGCGATGCCAAATTTATTTCCATGTTGTGAGAACCGGCACCTTGTCACCTTTGCAAAGTACCGGGTGGACGAGGAGTGCAAACAACTTGCTGATGTCCCCATTCCCATAGTTGAACTGAGTCGTCTTGACCGCCCGTAATATAAACTGGCATAAGTGGATGTGCACACATTCGTTTGGCATTATCCACCCTGTGTTTGAGGACCACAGATGTTCCACGACCCGATTGACTTCCTAATCCCGATTGAGGTGTAACTGACGGATTATAGTTTTGCGCGTTTGAGCTGATTTGATTTAATATATGTTTATCAGTGGACGTTTGTATGACTAGAAAACTACTTGTTGGTAATGTGTCTGAATCTTTAGACAAATTCAAAATGTCATAGTCACATTCATCTTCATACCAATGCGGGGATTCTAATAAGAGTGATATATCCATTTCTTGAATTTCCCTAGGTGTCGCTATCGCTATTAATCCGGGCGAAACATTATTAATACAGAATGCAGATCTTGATTCTTGTTCCTTATGAATAACTCGAATTGGATCCGGGTTACTATGGACTGGTGTATGTTCTCCATTTTCAAATAGAGATAAGTCTTCGGCTCCATGTGGATCTGATGAGGTATTAGAATTCAGGTCGGAAGGCAACTGACGCTTTTTTGCCAAAAACTGCACGAATGAATATATCTTGAACTGGTTCTTGTCTCACAAGATAATTCCATAGTCGTCGTGCTGGACCAGCTGATGAGCCACTCAAGAATGGTGTATTAAGTCTTTCGAGAAGTGAACGATATTTATGTATGGCCGGACCTTTAGCGTCTGATTCAGTAAAACATCCTGGAATTTAATTAGGTGGTGCCAGGCCTTTCACATATAGTTCTTCCAAGAACATTTCTAGCCACTGTGACAATATTCGCGAAATTCCGGGTGCTAGAGGGCTGGCAACAGGCAATTCCTGTAATTCAACTCCAGCTACGCTGATGAATTCTTGCATTTTCTGCTGAATCAACTTTACAGCTGCTGCTCTAAGTATCGTCCACGAATATGAACACGGGTTTGAATGCTCTGTATTGTCTTTACGTTTCGCATATGTTGTTGGTTGTTGTTGTTTGCTTAAGACTACCAATAATCGTATTTAAACTACTAATATGATTACAATTTGGACTGGCAAACAAACCCTAGTCGAGTGCGGCTTAGCTTTCTGACTATACATAGTCACGCGAATGTTACGATAATGTTCGGGGTGAGGTAATCCTGGTGCCCTTCGGTTTTATCCGTAACAGCGTGTATTGTTCCATTTTTATTAATGGCGTAGTTTTGACTCGTCGAATGTTAAAAAATGACAGCTTCAAAAGTGACATCTACCGAAATAGCGGGCTATTCAAAATAACACCTCTTATTGGAAAACCCTTTATTTGATTAAAATATGGTTCAAATTCAATTGGTTCAATAATCTGTATAGCTATTATAGACCTAAGCCTTACAGCGTTCAGATATTCAACTTTTCTATTTCAGAAAATGTAAAGTTCGTCTTGGGGGGATCTTCGACCAACTCTCACGCCGACAGTTAAATAGTTTTCGCAAGTATTTGGGGACCATTTGTTCATTCGATTCGTCAGGAGTATTGTTTTGTGCATTTCAGGTTTGGTTGGGGTTTAAGTGGTGTAAAAGTACAATCTGGCGAACTGCGTTGTCGTTTGGCATTTCTTTAGGGACCTTTCTAGCAAAACCACTGGAACCTACGCCCGTCCAGCTGGAGGACCCTCGGTTTCGGAGAGTAATAATTAGTCCGGTAAACGCAAGGTCTTAGTTTTCCATAGAGCAAATTTAACCTTAAATCGTGTCTACTAGTTCTTAGATTCCACTCTGGAGTCAAGTATTTTAAGTACTCGTATAAAATTGATACCTAAATAACATATATAAATTTAAATTTTATACTTTGTCGTAACTTAGATAATTTTTGGTAGGTTTAGCACCTCGTATATGTCACAGATCCCTGAAGGCAAGGTTTATACGAGTAAGTAGTGAAAAAATACACACACAAAATTCAGCCCTTGTACTTTAACCTATATCTGGCAGCCACTGGTCCTCACTGTATGTGTGCCAAATCCCAAATGAATTAATTTTCTTTAAAGTGTCAATAAACATGAAACATGGTTTGTACTACTGGTTTTATTACTTGATTAATACATTTGTGTCACAAACAGCACAATATTCGTTTTGCGCGACTTAATCTCCATTGGCATATATTTTTGAAATACTTCAGTGAACTGTATCGTTTTAATAAACAATTTCGCATCAAAATACCATTAATCATTCAAAGATCCATCATGTCCTCTCCCCTAACAAGATGTTAACATAAACACACTTTCAGTTGGTAAGAGGCGGAAATTATGCTCCAATTTATTTCACGTTGTGACACATATTTTCGTATGTGTGAAACATGTAAAAAGTCCTCAAATCACTGGATCGTGAAAGATAGATTCCACAAGTTTTTTTCCTCTCCCCTCAAGACTTATTTATGAGAACAGCAGAAAATATCTCGTAATCCCTTTCCTCATCATCATCACCGCAACACAAGGTCTCAACCGCTTGCAAACTCAGTTGGTTTCTTAGTATGTTGGATTGTCTTTTGCTCCTGTTTCTTGCGAGCGAAGGTGTAAATTATACTTCATCCCTTGAGAGCTATCCCAAGCATATCTCGTCGCTAAGATCATAGCTCAGCAAAGCGTGGCATTGAATTGCTTGGAAAAAGTCCTAGCACAGCATCACCGGTGGGAGTAGCGTGAAAGGACCTCCTTCACTTTTCCACATCTTGGCAGATTTCGAGGATAAACTGCTTATGGGTAAGGGGGTGATTTAGCATGGAAACCTTGGCGAGGATTTTCTATCTCTTCCGACAAAGCTAATTAACAGAGTTTACGGCGAGAAAGTAACGTTGTGGAATGTGACGACGTTGACTTGCTCAATAATTACTTTTACGATTACCCAGCAGCTGTAAAACTAGGAAATGTGACTATTGCTCAATTATGTTTCCCATATCATGCTCAGCTTTACTTTGTCTTCATCGTGTTCTTATTCTTGTTCATCTTTCTGCATTACACCCTTGAAGCTTCGTGTTTTCTTAACTTGAGCTCTTTTACCGTTGATACCTGGGTGTAGTATGTATGCCACTGGAATTCCTCGGAAATTAAGTCATTGCGGCAAACTTTAAGAAAATCAACTTAAGTTTTTGTCACGATGTGAGATGACACGAGCTAGCAAATTTCTAATGAGAGGCTTCGGGGAAAGTTGGCATGCTCTCTTCGACAGGTATTTGGGGATGAAAAGCTTTTAAATAATTTGCAAATTAGTCAACGTAACATTTTGTTGTTACCTTGGTATGTGGGTGAAATAATTTAGAATTTAAGGATTTTTGGGATGAAACTATTATTAATTTGTAACAAGCAGCAAATTGATGTGGAATGACATGATTTGATTTTAGTACGTGATGGATAAAGTTGTTAAAGTAATGACGATGCGGATCTTGCGGATGTCTGAGAAAATTTCGTGTGAGATGGAATTGTTTTGAATTTTACATTCTCAATCGATGTTTAGATTTTACAAAGATTTATTAGAATTAAGTGCGTTTCAAGCAATATTCTATATTTCTTTTCAATATTTAATCACGGGATTTCATGATGAGATATTGTTTGGAATTTGAACCTCGATTATGTATGTATGTAGCATCAACTGGTGTTACAGGTCCAGATACTCGTCTGCCAGATAATCGGTCACCATTGTTCATTTTAATTTCATCATTCATCAGATGCCAGCTCTAGCTTAGGATGGGTTGGCATGATCCTATGATCCCTGAGCAAAAGTTGGGTTCTGATAAATGGCTCATGGATGATAAAATCCCAAAAAATTTTCATATTTTCTATCCAGTGATTAAAAAGTTATTTCAATTATTAAGTCAAGATAAGTTGAAAGCACTTCAACTTTTTTTGGGTTCTGTAAAATAATTTTACAAAATCGTACTAAAATCGCGTCCTGTCTGTCCGTCTGTCTGTCTGTCCGTCCGTCCGTCCGTGTGTCACAGCAGTTTTTCTCGGAAACTACTTAAGCTAGAAACATCAAATTTTGTATGTAGGTGTAAAGTGGTGTTCTCTTTAAAGTTCAACTACAAAAAAATTTTATAAGGTATTTAAGGGGGGTGTCCCCATATAGGGGAGTGACCCACCGAAAAATAATTTCATTGAAAGTAGCCGATATGGGTATCAAATGAAAGGTTTTGATGAGAACTTTTCAAAACAGGTCTTGGTTTGGCAAAATTTGTTTCGAAGGGCGCACAGGGAGGGGAAATACACGAAACATTTGTGTCCCCCCCCCTCGCAATTGGACGCCTGTGATCCGAAAAATCTGAAAAAAATCAGGAATGCTGGCCTTGGTGAGTACAACAACAACAAATACGTGAGAAGTCGCAATTCACTCAACTTTGTTAGAAATAGTATAATTTATCGATTTTATGTTTTCTTGAATAAAATCTTAACTGTACCCTTAAATTCTATGAAATTCAGTCAGACTATTTATAAGATTGACCTATCCTGTAAGTTTCATAAAGATTGAATAATATTTAGCGAAGTTATAGCGGTTTGAATTTCCCTGTATTACTAATGTTACATGTACAAATAATTCTGCGAGCTACTGTCGCAATTGTTTTCACAACAATTAAGAACACCAACAGTTTACTCGAAATCACGAGAAGCCACCAAGCATCAACATCTGAAAGTGAGTCACTGCTCCATTCATTTGCAGTCGCTCGAATGCCAATTCGCCAATGTACGAGAACTGGGTTGAATGACTACAGACCCTATATAAAGGCGAGCTGAATGAATGGGGGGATCATCATTCATTACAACCGCGATAGAAAACTGCGATACGCGAAGTACAGGCGACATTGATTGTTTGAGTGCGAAGTGATTTTAAGTAAACAATTGCGTTAGAAATTTATGGGCAAGTAGAAGGTTGAATTTTAATAGTGAAAATTAGAGTTGTTTAATTGTTAGTGAAGTGATTGTGCATTTTTGACGAATTAAATAAACTCTTTTAATTTAATTTAAAAGACATTGCGCTTTCACTTTCCCGGAACATTAAAATTATTGGCCGCGAACCGAAAACACGCGACAGTGGTGTCAAGAAGCGCGAAAGAAAAATTTTGAAAGTGAAAATTTGAACAATTTTATAGTGCACAATAGTAAAATTTAAAGAAACATTAAAAATGCCACGAAGCTTAAACTTAAAAAATAATGAATTGACCATGTCGGAGCTTAAGGAAGAGTTGGAACAGCGAAACCTGGCTACGCAAGGTACGCTTGCGTGTCGCGAACGAGTCAGAAGGCGTGAATCTGGATTCGGGTGAGTTCTCAGATGCGGAAAAAGGCGCAGAAGGTAGAGAATTAGAAACACCGAAATCAAAGGAGCCAGAAAATGCGCTAATGCAAATATTAATGCTGATGTCATCGAGTCTGACTGCGAAGCTAGATGAACAATCAGCGAAGCTAAATGAACAGTCATCCAGTCTGACTGCGAAGCTGGATGAACAATCAGCGCAGCTAAATGAACGGACATCCAGTTTAGCTGTGAAGCTAAATGAACAATCAGCGAAGCTAGACCAACAAGCGTTCGAAATCAAGGCAGACATCACACAGAAGCTGGAAAAACAGTCAACCGAAATAAAAGCGGAACTCAGTAGTCTCAACAGCCAAATTAAATGCGTCGAGGAAAAGGTATACCAGGTCGAGGAGAGAATCAACCTTGAGATCAGCCAGGTCGAAGAGAGAATAAACCATGAGATGGAAAACATGAAAAAGGACTTGGAAGCAGCGAAGGCAGTAGTAACCGCCTCACCAGCCCCACTTATAACCGCAGCGCAAAGCTCATCTAGAAATGTGCAAGCACCAATATTCGATGGGCAAACGGTCTGAACTATTTACAAAACCCAGTTTGAAGCAGCCGCTCGCATAAATCACTGGAATGAGCAGGAACGAGCAACTGCATTGATTCTTGCTCTAAGAGGCCCAGCTGCCAAGCTGTTGCAGACGATCCCCATTGAATCGCACTCAAACTCGAATGCTATAATGAATGCGCTCGACATGCGTTATGGAGACGATCATCTAAAGCAGATTTATCGGTCACAGCTAAGGCATCGGGTGCAGAAGTCTGGTGAAACCCGACAGCAGCTAGCTCAAGACATTGAGCAACTAGCACTTTTGGCTTACCCAGCCTACGACCCAGAACATCGAGATGATGCAGCGACAGAAGCATTCATCAGCGTACTAAAGGACCCAGAATTGCAACAAGCCGTGCGCTTAGCTCAAAAGCAAACGGTTAAGGACGCATTGGCTTACAGCCTGAACTTTGAGGCAGCGAAAAATGTGACTCGTATCCGCATGTAAATGGTGCGCCTAGATGCTGGAATCGCGGAGAGAAGGGGCACATGCAAAGAGACTGCAAGAAGCGAAGAAAACCGAACTATTGTCAAGGGTGCGCTGCTAGGAGGAGATCCAGGCCGAGTCAGGAGCCCAGAATGGAAGCCCTTCAAACAGAGGGGTTGGGAAACATGTTAGAGCCAACTTCGTGGGGCAGAGGTTGGCTAGGAGGATCGACGTCCCCAGCACCACCATCACCGTGTCAAGATTGCATCGTGGAGAAGCGGACTTATGCCTTCCGGGTCAATTTGATGGAGAACACTGCACCATAACAATCGACACTGGTGCAACCCGATCGATTATCCGACCAGACCTAGTTAGACAGCAACAACTTCACAAGGGCAGAATTTTCTCACTACGGACAGCTACGGGAGAAACTGCACCTGTTCATGGAGAGGTCAACCTCCAAATAAAGTTGGAAGACCTTGTGTTTCGACATAATTTTCTGGTCGCGAACATTACGGATGACTGCATTATCGGAATGGATTTTCTGCGACCACATGGAATCACGTTGGATTTGAGCAAACGTGTATTAAAATGGCAGAATGTCGAAGTACTGATGAAGGATCCCAGCGTCCAAATTCCCAAGACGAATGCAGTGGTATGTACTGACACTGATGTACCAAATTCTTCCGAAAGCATTGTATGGGCCAAGCTTGATGGTGATTCTGGAGACCACCGATCTTATCTGATAGAGCCAACGAAGACGTCCACATTGCGCAGTTTGATTGTAGGACGAAGCCTTGTAAGATCTTTAAAGAACGGATATGTGCCGGTTAGAGTCCTTAACACCGCAGACTCAACCACGAGCATCAAAGCGGGAGAAGTCATCGGCAGCCGCCAGCCTGTTTCCACCATCACCTCTTTGGAAGCTACTCACGACCATCATTGGAAAAAGCGGCAAGAAACAGACAAAGCCCGGAATCCACGTCTGCAATATTGAAGCAGGTCAAATTGCCAGTGCAGCTATTGAAACCAGCCTCTGATCTGGTCACCAAGTACAGTGACATCTTCTCAACAAGCCCGGATGACCAAGGCCGAACGAGTTTGGTAACTCACGTCATAGATACACAGGGAGCCAAGCCGATTCGACAAGCACCGAGACGTCTCCCTATAGCTAAACAAGAAGAAGTGAGCGCGCTGATCTCGGACATGGAAAAACAAGGTGTTATTGAAC
Organism: Odontomyia ornata; assembly: GCA_963969285.1. NCBI lineage: Eukaryota > Metazoa > Arthropoda > Insecta > Diptera > Stratiomyidae > Odontomyia > Odontomyia ornata. The sequence goes on from OZ017738.1 coordinate 445,648,477, forward strand.
CTTCTGTCAGTCCATGGACCGCGGCTATAGTTCTAGTAATGAAAAAGGATGGTAGCACTCGCTTTTGTGTCGACTATAGGCAGCTTAATGACGTCAATAAGAAAGATAGTTACCCGCTCCTACGCATCGATGACATCATGGACACTTTAGCCGACGCAAAATGGTTTTCTACACTCGATCTCAAGAGTGGCTACTGGCAGGTAGAAATCGACAATAAGGACCGAGAGAAGACCGCATTTTCAGTTGGGACTGGATTGTGGCAATTTGTGGTGATGCCATTTGGGCTTTGCAATGCTCCAGCCACTTTCGAACGCCTGATGGAGTACGTGCTACGTGGCCTCACCTGGAAAACTTGCTTGGTGTACCTAGATGACATCATTGTCATCGGGAAAACGTTCGAAGAGCATGTGCGGAACTTAGAAGAGGTTTTCTCCCGATTGCGACTGGCAAATTTGAAACTTAGTCCCGACAAGTGTACCCTTTTCGCAGCTGAAGTAAAATACCTGGGACACGTCGCATCAGCAGAAGGGATCAAAACAGACCCTGAGAAAATTGAAGCCGTGAAAAGCTGGCCAACAACAAACAACAAGAGCCAACTACGAAGTTTTCTGGGTCTGGCAACCTACTATCGAAGATTCATCAAAGACTTTGCCAAAATAGCTAAGTGTCTCCATCAGTTAACCGAGAAAAATCGTCCGTATGTCTGGAATGAACAATGCCAGACAGCCTTCGGGACCCTGAAGGAAAAGCTGTGTGGAGCACCTGTGCTGGCGTATCCGAAACCCGGAAAAATGTTTGTAGTTGACACCAGCAGATCAATGGCGAAGAAAGAGTCCTCTCTTATTACAGTCGAGTTCTCTCAAAAAGTGAGAGGAACTACTGCGTGACCAGGAAGGAGCTATTGACTATAATAGAGGCCACCAAGCAGTTCCACAAGTACCTATATGGCCAGAAATTTGTTCTTCGAACGGACCATGCATCGCTGAGATGGCTACTTAACTTCAAAAAGCCCGAGGGACAAGTTGCAAGATGGATTGAAAGATTGCAGTCATACGACTACGAAATTGTTCATCGAAAGGGCGGAGTTCATGGAAATGCTGATGCCCTATCTCGTCATCCATGTCCAGCTAACTGCAAGCATTGCCGACGGATTGAGGAAAAGGAACCTCCCGTTGATCTGCGATTGATAACGGCCGAATTCGATGAAGGTTGGTCATCGGAGGAGATTCGAAATGCCCAGTTAGCCGATGAAGATATCGGACCATTGCTCGTATGGAAGGAGACGACTGGGCAGCCTGAGTGGAAGGACGTTTCAATGCATGGTGCAACCCTGAAAAGCTATTGGGCACAATGGAACTCCCTTCAGGTGGAAGGTGTCGTACTCAAGTGGAAATGGGAAACGACGGATGACAGCTCCTATAGGATGCAAACTATACTACCCAAAAGCCGAATCCACGATGCGGTTAAGGAAATGCATGAAGGATCCTCGGGAGGCCACCTTGGTGTTGACAAAACCTTAGCAAAATTGCGGGAACGATTCTACTGGCTCCACGCTCGAGAAGACGTAGAGGACTGGTGTCGCAGATGCACAATTTGCGCTTCCGTCAAAGGCCCAAAGCGACGACTGAGAGGACAAATGCAAACCTATAACGTAGGCGTGCTATTCGAAAGGATTGCTGTTGACATCGCAGGACCATTTCCTGAATCCGATTGGGGAAATCGATATACGCTGGTTGTAGCCGATTATTTCAGCAAGTGGCCCGAGGTCTACCCCATTCCCAACCAGGCAGCAACTACCGTAGCTGAACAGCTAGTGTTAAATTGGGTCAGTAGGTAAGGCGTACCTTGCAAATTACATTCAGATCAATGCCGAAACTTTGAGTCACTAGTTTTTGGCGAAATGTGTGAACTACTGGGAATACGGAAAACGAGGACAACACCGCTGCATCCCCAATCCGATGGAATGGTCGAACGTTTCAACGGCATGCTCAATAAACATCTGGCCAAGATGGTTGACGAGAACCAAAGGGACTGGGACCGACATATTCCACTATTTTTGATGGCGTACAGAGCTGCCGAACATGCATCGACGGGCCAAGCCCCAGCCAAAGTCCTTTTTGGAAAGACTATTCGTCTGCCAGCCGATATAAAGTTCGGAACACCCCCTGAGAAACCCCAAACGATCTGGGAGTACGCAAGTGATCTAAGGCAACGGTTGAACCAGATACATCGAACAGTGCGAAAACACCTCGAATCGGCTACTGACCGCATGAAGACCAGGTATGATCTCAAGGCAAACTCTACTGGCTTCCAGCAAGATGACTTGGTATGGCTATATAACCCGCAACGGCGAAAGGATAGGTCTCCAAAGTTGCAACATAATTGGGAGGGACCATACCAAGTTGCAAAGCGAATCAACGACGTCGTATATCGAATACAGGAACATCGTAAGCCAAGAGCCAAAATGAAAATCGTGCACCTGGACCGTCTTGCCCCATATTACATCCAGGGAGAATAGACTACAACTGGCGACACATCTTTTCGGGGCGAAAAGAGTTGAGGTGGGGGCAGTGTTACATGTACAAATAATTCTGCGAGCTACTGTCGCAATTGCTTTCACAAAAATTAAGAACATCAAAAATTTACTCGAAATCACGAGAACCCACCAAGCATCAACATCTAAAAGTGAGTCACTGCTCCATTCATTTGCATTTCGAATGTTCGCGCCAATTCGCCAATGTACGAGAACTGGGTTGAATGACTACAGACCCTATATAAAGGCGAGCTGAATGAATGGGGGGATCATCATTCATTACAACCGCGATAGAAAACTGCGATACGCGAAGTACAGGCGACATTGATTGTTTGAGTGCGAAGTGATTTTAAGTAAACAATTGCGATAGAAATTTATGGACAAGTAGACGGTTGAATTTTAATAGTGAAAATTAGAGTTGTGAAATTGTTAGTGAAGTGATTGTGCATTTTTGACGAATTAAATATACTCTTTTAATTTAATTTAAAAGACATTGCGCTTTCACTTTCCCGGAACATTAAAATTATTGGCCGCGAACCGAAAACACGCGACACTATGGAACAATATGCGCTGCATTTATTACTAAAGCAACATATGGCTATGGAACAACATGCGCTTTTTACCGACTCAGACACTACAGTTTTGCTAGGATTTGCATGAAAATTTCAGGAATGATAGGTGTCATGTAGATCTTTGAGAATCGATTCAGCTAGTGGTATCAGTACTCGTAAAATCAAATTGTGGCTGTTTTAAATGCGAAGATTGGATAATTTTGAGTTATTTTTTCCCAACTTCAACGTTTAAGGTGCATGCTTTGAACACTTGATTCAATTTAATGAATGACTGAAGATGAGTACTTCCAATTAATGCTCATAATTGAAACAAGTCAAGGAGGCGGGAGAGAGCTCCTAGCAAAAGGGCTTTGTAACCATTCTAGGATTCGAAAAAATTTGCCATGAATCGATGATAACAGTACAGGAGAGTAGCCCCTGAAAAAAATTCATTAAACGTAGCCGATATGAGTATGGAATGAACGTTTTCATGGGAGCATTTCAAAATAGTTGTTAAACTGTCAGTTTTTGCTTCAGTGGGGGCACAGGGGCAAATACATGAAAAATGTGTTTCTTCCCTCGCGAATGGACATCTGAAATAATTATCAAGGGAGATATTTATGAGTATAACAATAACAAAAACCTCAGAAGTCGAAATTCGTTCAACTTTGTTAATAATAGTATGATCTCCGTATTTCATATTTTCTCCAATAAAGCCGTCTTTGACATGTATCTTGATTTGATTCGATCTGGTGACTGCATTTTGTAAATTGAATATAAAACCCTTCTGACATGAGCGTAGGTCTGTTTACCCAACTTGTTTTTACTGCGTCAACGTGCCAGTCATTTTTTCAGTGCTCGTGTCTTTAGCAGTTTTCGGGAAATATTGGAGTAAAAGCTCACTGTACGACCAGATACAAGCGGTTCGTTGAGTACTTACAGATCATTAAAAATTCAACTTAGGTGAACATCGGATTCCTATCGACACGATATTAGTTTACAAGTCACTCTTCCTCACAAGACAAGCAGTAGTGTTCCAGCAGTTTCTCGATTTACTATAAGATTTCAGTTTAACCAATTGTTAGGAGTGCGATGTTACGGTCTTTTGGCATTTCACGTCATGTGGGTACTCAATTCAATAGCTCGTCTTCTTGGTTCCGTTTACAGGCTAACGCTCACACGGGAAGCGCGACAAGTCCCACCGACCCCAAGGAATATCAAGTCAAAGTCAAAAGCGCTTCATTCAATATTTATTGTTATGGATTTTTAAGGAATATAAGACCAATTCCAAGTAATAGGAACATCAAACGACACTACAATAATGAACTCAACTCATGAAAATTTAGTTAATCAACTTGTTTGTAATGTAAATGTTTAAGAAAATTAACAGTAAAATATCAAGTTTTTGCTGGCCTGGTCGATGTGTATGTAGTAGCAGGTAAATGTCATGCATGAAGATATGTCTCTCTCTCTCTCTTTGATGTTATGAGATGGGAAAAAAAGTAAAAACCGACGAAATAAATTTTCGACTTTAATATTATACGGGCCAAAACAAATAGCTTGTTAAAGTTCTTGTTTTTTTTACATGGTTAGTGTGCCATTTGTTTTTCAGATTACATTTATTCATAGGTTTTCCATTAAGGACATAACAATAAATAAATGAATTTCAATAAATCGATTTTGATGTGTGCTGTGTAGCTAGTGGCACTATCTTGTTGAAACCACATATCGTTGATGTAAAGTTCATCCAATTCTGGCCCCAAATAATCTTCCAACATAACACGCTAGCGCTCTCCATTGACGGTAACATGGCGGTTGTTTTCATCCACGAAAAAACATAGCCCAACCACTACTCCAGCATTAACCAAACAGTCATTTTTGCGGATGCAACGGTATCTCTAGAAGCACATATGGACTTTTCGCTGAAAAGTGATCCATAGATTTAACATTTTAGTGTTGTGTACGTAATTACACAAAATGTCGAAATTGTCAGAACAGAATAACATTGAAGAGCTGAAAGGCAGTGAAAATGATCCTACACGGAATTTCGCAGCGATGAACTTTCTCAAATTTCATAGAATGGATGGATGTCTTAGCGACCTCGTGAAGGAAACCGATCCTGAAAAATTGATACATACAAAATGATGATTTCGCGAGTAAAATATGGAAGACACTCAAGGCGTTATTCCACGACCATGGTTTGACGCGTAAAATTACTTTACTGCGAAAGTTAATAACAACCTGATTCGATGATTGCTCCCTAATAGACGAATACATCGGAAGCATAATAACCACTTCAAACAACCTAATTGGAATTGGATTCATAGACGAGTGGCTTGGCATTATAATTTTAGTGGCGTTGAGCGACGAATTTAAACCTTTAACCATGGGCATAGAGAGCAGTGGATCCGCAATTACAGAGAATAATTTTAAAATGAAACTCCTGGACATAAATTTCGGAAAACGTTCCGAAAGTGTATTTCGCGCAACAAAGAAACCCAGTACAACTCCCAATGTCACCAAAAAAACGTTCCACTGCTCCACATGCAACAAAATAGGTCACAGACGTGACCTATTTTGTTGCATGTGCCGGCATTCGAAGCAAGATGCAAAATTTATGAACGCTTTCAGTTCAGTGACAGTGAAATCAAAAGTCGTCGCTCGTTTATTGATAGTGGCGCATCGTTTTAAATCGAACTCGGTGAATGAAATTCTGACTGCTGATGATCATAAATTAAAAGTTCTCGGCTCGGGCATAGCAGAAGTTAATGCAAATGAAAAAGATATCAAGGTCAATGACGTATTGTATGTGCCGCAGTTATCAGCCAATCTGCTATAGGTTGCCAAGGTTATTGAAACGGGCAATAAGGTGATTTTTGACGATTGTACCGTATTTAATAAAAGGAATGAATCGCTATCTCGAGTTAAGCCATATAATGTCACATATAAAATAAATCCACTCACTGAAAATTGCAACATGGCAAACAGTACGAGCGATGAGTTGATGATCAGGCATCGTAAGCTTAATCATATAAGCAACGCAGATATGCTCAAATAAAAGGACGAGGCAAGTGGAATTTCATTTAAAGAAGACAAAAAAACTTTTGCTAAATGAATCGTTTGTTTACAAGGTTAATAGTCTCGTGAGCCATTCAAACGGAATAAGAAGAAGATCAAAAGGAGGAGTTTACTTGAACTGAACCATACAGATGTTTGCGGTCCAATGAAAAACGCGTCGATTGGTGGAGCAAAATTTTTTGCCACATTCATCAACGATTTTCCACAGAAAGTACTTGTGTATTTTATTAAACAAAAAAAATAAATTGACTCAGGTATTCAAAACATTTAAGAATATGCTAGAAACAACAACAGAAACAAAAATAAAATAAATAAGATCGGAAAACGGAACCGAATACTGTGGAAATAAATTCACTCGATTTACGAAAAGGCTGGTATTATACACCAAACATCGTGCACTTATACACCACAGCAAAACTGTGTAGCAGAACGCAAGAATCGAGAACGTGCAAAATGTATGTTGTTTGACGCGGATTTCGACAAGCCGTATTGGGCCGAAGCAATGAACATGGCAGCCTAGGTAGTCAACCATTTTGTCAATCGAACGAATGGAAAAACGTCACCCGAAGGACTTTCGACAGAATAGATAGATAGACTTAAAGGAGCTGCAGATTTTTCGTTATTTGTTATGGTACAGATACCAAACAAAAGTGCAAAAAGTGGGATGCGAAATCAAAGCCATTGTTGTTTGTTGGATTCAGTGGCACCCAAAAGGGTCTGAGATGTATTGCTCCAATAACTAGAAGAGTAATTGTCAGTCGTGACGTTACTTTTTTGAGTCCGATGGCAGCTAAAGTAAACGATTATGTTCCAATTGGCCTGAGAGAGAATATCGGTCCAGTTCGGGCAATAGATGTTACAGAAGAACAAATTTAAGTGTCAAACGCAGAAAATCAAGATCAAAGTAGCATCTCTGAGATAGAATATCATGATGCTGATAATGAAGATGATGATCACGAGCCAGATATCAACATAACAATTCCAGACCATCCAGAACGGAGTTCCAAACGTCAACGAAAAAGATTAGAACAAAGCAAATTTGTTACTTACTTGGGAATAGATACATATTTCAAATGATCCCATTACAGCTGTAGAAGCCTTGAATCGGCATGATAGCATTCAATGGAAAGGTGCAATGTATGAAGAGTTGGGATCATTGAAAGCCAATCCTACCTGGATAATGATGGAACTACCACCCGGCAAAATGCCACTCAGAACGAAATGGGTATTCAAATTTAAATATGATGATAATGGAAGAATGTTCCATCACAAAGCAAAATTGGTAGCAAAAGGATGTTCCCAGAAGTACGGTATTGATTTCAATGAGATATACTCACCGGCAGTTTGGTATACTTCTACTCGCTTCCTCACTGCATTAGCAGCAAAATAGAAATTGAAAATAGAGCAAATGGATGGTGTGACGACATTCATACAAGGAGGTCTGCAATTAGAAATCTATATTGAACAGCCAGATGGTTTCAACGACGGAACGAAATGCGTGTGTCGTCTAAACAAGACCATGTACGGATGTGAAAAAGTGGCAGACAAATAAACAAAAAACTCGATACTGTATTGAAGTCATTTGGTTTGATAAAATCAAAGCTTGACCCTTGTTTATATTTTACGGTGGATGTAAGTCTAATCATCGCAATTTACGTGGAAAACTTCTTAATTTTTTTGTGGAATGAAACTGTACGTGCCAATTTAAAGTCAAAACTCAGCAAAGCATTCCACATGAACGATATGGAATCAGCAAAGCAGTGCGTTAGTCTGAACATTACGTTCACCGATGATGGTATCGCAGTCGTCGTATTGGCTCGTTTTGGTATGGAAGACTGCAAGCCGCCATCAACAGTCAGCGACTCAAATCAAAGGTTTTCAAAAAATATGATTGGAAATAAGGTAGATATGGATAAAACTTAATATCAGGAAGCTGTAGGAAGCTTGTTGTACCTGTCACAAGGCCCAAGAACTGACATCGCGTTCACAGTGAACGACGTTAACCGATACAATACAGAATTCGGCGAAGTACTCTGACCTGCTGTGAAAAGGATATTTAGATACATAAAATCAACAATTAAATATTGTATCGTTATTCAAATGTTGATAAGCGACGATCCTATACTGGCTATACATTTAAGTTAGCAGGAGGCGTGATTTCATGGGGCAGCAGGAGACAACCAACAGTGGCCTTATCAAGCACGGAAGCCGAGTTTATGGCTATGGCGGCAACTACGCAAGAAGCTGTCTCGTTAAAACACTCCGATGAGCTATTCAATAACGAAGTAGTTAGAATTCCCATATGCTGTAACAACCAAAGCGCTATTTCATTTGCAATAAGAAGACAGTTTCAGAGCAAGGACGAAGCACATTGATGTTAGACACCACTAAATATGCAATAAAGTCAGCGACAAGCCAGCTACGATCAAATTCGTCCCGACAACAGAAAATGCTGCGGATTGTTTAACGAAAGCAGTACGAGCTGAAAAGCATAAATTGGGTCAAAGGCATGGGCCTTTAACAATGAATTAAATTATATTAAACTTTACTAGTTTATCATGATTTAAGTAATATAATATTATTCAATACTTGAATCCTTAGTTTTTATAACACTTACATGATCACTTATTATGTTTTTGTACATTTTTTGAATCATATTTGAAGTACTTGATATTTTGTCTTGTCATTCGAATTGCATTAATACTGAATAGTGTTCATTTATGATTTTTGAATTTTTTAAAATCGTTGTTAAGAAAATACTCAAATAGTTGGGGTGTTGAATTAAATAGAACCCTGCATTGACGGACATGATGTCAACCCACCCAGCAATTGATTGTCTACACAATCAGCTGATAGTAGTGTTTTGGTCTCTTTAATGTTCGGCATCAAAACGATACACACATCTTTGATTTAAGTTCTCGGCATAATCTATAGAATCGATATCGGCCCCAACAATATATATGTACATAAATAAATATATATATATATATATATATATATATATATATATATATATATATGTATATATATATATATATATATATATATATATATATATATATATATATATGTATACACTACCGACAAAAAGTTTGGAAGCACTTGAAATAACAATGGTATTTGAAAAATAATAAAAGACAGAGAATTATTTTAACAGTAATGATTATGTTTTTAATTAAATCATAAACAAAACTCTAAAAAAAACAAAATCCTTCTTTATCAAACACTAACATTATCTATAATTGATTTTCATCTATGTGACTACCCTTTGCCTTAATAACAGCTTGGCAGATGCTAGGCATTCTTGCTAGTATTTTATTTAAATATTCGGCGTCAATTTGTTCCCAAGCTTCCTGCAGATATTGCCACAGTTGATTAGTACTCTGCGGCAAACGTTCTTTAGCTTTTCGGTCCAACTCATCCCATAATTTTTCTATTGGCGATAGATCAGGTGATTTCGGGGGCCACACCATCAGTTCAAGAAAACCATTCATTTCTTGTTCCTCTAAAAAAGTTTTGCATATCCATGTGTTTCGGGTCATTATTTCGTTGGAACACAAATGATTCACCAACAATGCGTGTCCCTGAAGGTAAAGCATAATCATTTAAGATTCGCAAATACTGCTCCTTTCTCATAATTCCGTCAATTTTGATAAGATCTCCGACAGCTGTTCCAGCAAAACACCCCCAGACCAAAACGTTACCACCGCCGTGTTTTACCGATGATACCAAGCAACTTTCGGATACTCGTTCATGGGGCCTGCGGCGGACAAACACTCGTCGATAAGAGCCAAAAATTTCAAATTTGGACTCATCTGTCCATGGAACACTTTTCCACTGTTCTACTGTCCAATGTTGATACTGCTTTGCCCATTCCAGTCATTTTTCTTGTGTGTTGCCCGTAATAATGGTTTTTTTACCGCTACACAACCATGCAGACAGGCAGATGCAAGACGATTCTTTGCTGTAGAAATTGAGACATCTTTGAATCGCGTTTTATTCAACTCCCGAGTGATATCGGGTGCTGTAAGTCGACGGTTACGTTGGGAAATGGTTGCTATAAATTTGTCTTCCACTGCGGAAGTACTTCTTGGCCGACCGCTCCGTTTTCTATCCAGCAAACTGCCAGTCTCTCGATGTTTCGAAAGGGTGTAATGAACTCCCTTAGGCGATATATTGAGTTTTTTTGCAATTTCTCTTTTGGAATATCCTTCACTTCTTAAAATAATAATACCTGATCGTGTTTCAATTAATAATTGTTTTCCTTTTCCCATTTTAAACACAAAATAAAAGAAATTACCGATATCTTTACAAAGCACACGTTAAACAACCAGAAAATCCAAAAATTTCAATTTCACAGAGTGCAACTAATGAACGACTATTTTTAATGGAGACGACAGCTGGTAACGTCAACCTGCAGTAAACTTTGACGCGAGAAAAATTATTGCAGGGTGCTCAGCAAATTAAACAAAGTGACATTAAGTTATTATGATTTTTATTGGTTTTTGTGATTTTCATCAATATCCTTGTATAAAGACCGCAACAATTATTCAAAACGCAGTAGAATAATTCAAAATAATTGTATTTTGAACTGAAAAATAGATTTAATCGACTATTATCGATTTATTCTAATTTTTTTTGTCGGTAGTGTATATATATATATATATATATATATATATATATCTATATCTATATATATATATATATATATATATATAAAGGTTGGTCCAACTAAAACGCACAATTTTAATTGTAAAAAAAACCAAAGCTTTTCAGAGAATTATCTTAATATTTTTTTTTTGAATCTATGACAATTATGTGTGAAACAAAATACCGTCTACGGCTACGGTGGCATACTTCTTGCCGATGGTCCATATTTTCAATGACTCTGAGACATACTACAATTGAGTTTCAATGTCGTTAATGTGTTGAATTATCTCATCCTTTAGCTCTTGAATTGTTCTTGGCTTATTGACGTACACTTTTCTTTTAAATATCCCAAATGAAAGAAGTCCAACGGTGTCAAATCACACGATCGTGGCGTGGCGGTGGTGAGATAACACGGCCATTGAATTTCTCACGCAAAAGAGCCATTGTTTCGTTGGCTGTTTGGCAAGTGGCACCATCTTGTTGAAACCATATATCGCCCAGGTCCATAACCTCAATTTATGGCCACAAGAAATCCGTTATCATCTTGCAATAGCGAACACCATTCACGGTAACTGCTTGGCCCTCCTCATATTCGAAGAAGTACGGCCCGATGACACCGCCACAAAACAGTCACTCTTTGTGGATGCATTGGCTTTTCAACAATCACTCGTGGATTCTCATTTTCCCAAATGTAGCACTTCTGCTTGTTAACGAATTCACTGAGGTGAAAGTGTGCCTCGTCGCTCAAGATGATTTTCTTTGAAAAGTCGCCATTCCCTTCTGTCTGTTCAACCAACCATTCGGCGTATTTCCGATGCTTAAAATGGTCAGTAGGCTTCAGCTCTTGAGTCAATTGAACCTTGTAAGCATGTAAATTCAAATCTTTATTCAAATTTCGCATCAGTAATTTTCGTGAGATATTCAATTGTTGCGCACGACGACGAGTCGAGGTTGACGGCGCTTCTGCCCCACTATCGCGAACAACAGCAATGTTTTGCGCAGAGCGAACTGGACGAGCATGCACAGGTGATGTTACATTTCTTACAGACCCAGTTTGCTTAAATTTGCGCACAATTCTTCTGATTGTGGACACATTTGGTGGATTATGCTGACCGAATAAAACACGAAATGTATTTTGATTTGAACGCCCATTTTCTTAAAAGGCTTCAACTACCTCAACGCGCTGCTCAATTGTGTACCTCTCCATGGTTGAATTTGTCAAACACTGAAACAAAGAAATATCAAATTAAGTTGGGCGAAAAGTGTGACTCACAATTAACATCGTACATTATGGTGGGGCCACTCTTTACCTCCTCCGGGAGCAGCTAACATCCTGCGGCCTGGGGTAATTAGAAACGTGAATGATTGGCCAACAAACCCGTTACTGACAGCGAAGCGAAATCGAGACATAAATGATCCCTACTCGGAAGCAGCCATTGATTTAATAGCGCAACATAGAGTCGTGGCGTATAGTAGAAAATAAGTCAGAAGGATATGAAATTCTCGTGATTTCTCAACCGGAACCGGTTGTCCGTTGTCTCGTGTACCACTTTTCATCAAAAGGGTGGCAAGTACAGATTCCACACGTTTGCAGGCATCTCCTGATGAAATGTGAAGCAATGAGAACGGCAGCACAATCAGTAAAAGTTTACGTTCGAGGAACCCATTTCATACAATCCATAATTACAAAATAATTTTCAAAAAAGTATTTAACTTTAGATGCTTTTGTTTTACAAGCATAATTTTCAAAAAAGTATTTAACTTTAGATGCTTTTGTTTTACAAGCATGAATTGAAATGCATATATTTCTTTGTACATATATTATCTACTGTCTCATTTTATAATAGTTTTGTTCAATGGTTATATAACTCAACTACTTTGACCAAGAATACCTCAACTGTTCCAAATTTGAATTATGGTAGATAGGCTGCCCAGACTATCTTATGATCAAAGACATCCATTTTGGTATCTTATAATATGTTAATCCTTAAGACCATCTGAAATCACAAGTCCAGGCACGTTCACTAATCTGCCATGCATTAGACTTTTATCTCCTTTTACAAGCTAGTTGTCTGGAATTTATCTGGTCAAACAGAACATCCTAAAACCCCATAAATTATAATCCAATGAACATTTTCTCCACTCCTGATTATTTTCCTCATACATTCAGACGAAAAGCCTTGTATTTCAGCAAACAGTATTTTTCTCCTACTTAATAACAATTTCTCCTGCATAAAGTGGCTTAACTCGCCCAATATTACAGGGACATATTTGCTTTCAGCATAAAGAAAACGACGTTGGTAAAAAAGGACCTTACTTAATATACACAAGCTGGATGTATGAACGTAGAAGGCGGTCACGTATTAAGAAACAAATTCAACGTGAATGCAAAACTGAAAAAACCCAAAATAAAATCCATTCGAAGAAGAATGACATTCGAAGAAGAGGCAAAATGGAAGGTAAAAGCCTGGAGGGTGACAAAGGAGCTCAGTTAAAGCCAGAAACACGAAAGCAAGAAGATTCTACATCTTTGACAACAAAGTGACCACTTTCATGCGAAACCACGTATAAATGTCACATATAGTCAAGGATACCGACTGCAAACACTGGCATCCAATTTGAATTCCTACAGATCCCATTATCATCGCAGCACATTTTCATATCCTCGTGTGTGGCATGTTTTTTGCCTTTTGTGACAGTCGACATTGTGTATAGTGTAGAGTTGGGTGAACTCTTGGGAATTTGTATACAAAATGGTTGGGTGCTAAGATTTATTGGAGAACTCTAAGCTTCCTTTCTTGCAATGCAAGTGGGAAGACTTTAAGGTGAATTTCACAACTTTAGTACAGTTGATGCTGATGAAGCCTTGATTGTAAGGTAGTGGCTTTAAAAATAAATGTTTTCATTAAAACAATGATTTGAAGCTCCTTTTAAATAGCATTAATTCAAGCAAAATACTTATGAAAATAGTAGTATAACATATTTGGTCCAAATTTATCATGCACCTCTCCCATTTACCTTTTTACCATATATCTCCCCCATTTACCTTATATTAATATTTAAATATGTAAACTCGTGGACCGTACGTATTCTTTTACTATCGGCACGCACATGGAAGGACGTAATGCAAAAAAATATCCTAGCAAATGATAAGAAGTAATGGAACTGAAAAAATAGCAAAGGACCAGGAGCATACAAAAATGTACATCAGAACGATAATAAAAATGAAAAGAGAACTTGTCAGGAAAAGCAGACATAAATTGTACTTCCAAGACCGAAAAGCAGCAGAAAAATAATACGAATATACCTAGTACTCGTATGTTCAACGGTGAGAAGTACTGCCAAGTGTACAGATCGGCTGGGGAGTAAGATGAACAAATTCTATATTACGAACAAGCAACTGAATTCTAAGTCTTTTTTGGTTCTCCATTGATAGTATGGAAAGTATCGTTTGCACGAAATGTAATATGTTCCTTAGAGTATGTGAAAAATGTCTCAGCATGTCGAAAGAAGGCAAGAAGAGCGTGAACTTATATCCAAATCTTTGACTTTCCTTGCAATGGTATTGCAATAAGAGTGGTGACATGTATCAGATCATGTTCTGCACAAAATTCTTTTGGATATTATATGCATTCCTAGTTTTATATCTGAACACCGTACAATGATCTTAGGGAATATGTTGGATTTTTTAGAACACGTTCAAAATCAAAACAGTTCTATTATATATTCTTATAATTTCCCTCTTTCTTCAAATGAAAGGACTAAACATGAGTAGGTACATTTTAGACGTGTGTGTACAAATCAATTCCGGTTGCTTAACAATTTGGACCATGTGTATTGTAATGATGAAGAAATGACTGGATAAGAGGAGCATAGAGAAATGGAGAACATTATGAGAGGGGCATAGAGAAATGGAGAACATTATCTCATTGACACATTTACTCTATAGCCAATAGGAGCTACAATCATGAAGCTCAAACTGTGTCTTCACTTTTGTTCTTCGTATAATCTAACCGTGTTGCTATAGCTTCTTCAAAACCTTCACTTTTTTCTAGACCCAGTAGCTCAATTTTTATTGCTTGTAGTCTTAGTAATTAATTAGAGTGTTTTGTGAATTCCAGTCGTTGCCAGCATTTTTTTGTTCATAACTTCGAAAATACCAAGTTCCGAATTTCCGTAGGCGCACATTTCTTTTTAAAATATTTAATTATTTTCCCTTCCACTTGTAATTTTCTCTATTATTCCTATTCATAATAATCAATTTTCCTTTTCCTTAAATAAATTTAAATATTTTTTTCTCCTATTCTATTTTATTTCTTTGACAAACTAAAATTATCTTCTTTTTCTTTTTTCCATTGTACTTGCTGTTCCTATTCGTTCATTGCAATGAGACAGTAATCATAAAGTAATTATATTTCCTAATCCTGTATGATACTTGTATCAGGTAGCGTATAACTAATTGCCCATTACAATGAAATTGATCGCTCAATCGCTTATGGGTGAAGCGAGTGTCAGCAATTGGTGCGAATATTTACCTTCTCAACATCAACGGTTGCGTAGTGTAGCTGATAGCATGCTAGATCCCCAATCTGGGTTTCTACTGCAACCATGCGTTCGAATTCTCCCAGGCCAAACATTTTTTAATTTTATGAAACGCAAACATTTTTGAGTAGATGATGATTTGAATATAGCTAAAGCTTTGAGGAACAAAATAAAACTGGAGTGGATATCCATACGTTAAGATTGTCATAGCAACCCTTGCGACCACCTGCTTAAGTAGATGTCTTTTTCCACCTATCCCTGCGACCTCGCTTTCAAGCTCATTAAGGGAAATCCAATCAGTTATCATAAGAAAGTAAACAATTGTTTACGAAACTGTCTCAGTCCATTGACCGCTTCCTCTCATTTCGGGATCCGAGCAGCGATCAACTGCCTTCGTTGAATTAATCAGACTAGCATTTCCTCGGTTTCCCCACTGGTATCCGCCCTTCAGTTCTCCCAATGAATACCTTTTTGGGTATCCGCTGTTCGTCCATACGATTCATGTGGCTAGCCCATTGCAGTTTCCGCAACTTTATAATCATTGAGAACTCCGGCTCGTCAAAAATTTCATACAGCTCATGGTTATATCGAATTCACCAATAGTCACCATCTAGCTTCGCTCTGATTATTTAATTTCAGGACCCGTCGCTCATAGGCGTTCAATATATTTGCGGATGCTTGGGCTAGGGTGCATGCTTTACACCCATATCATAACACAGGTCGTATCACAAATTTGTATACTTGGATTTTTGTTTCCTTGCGTATGCACCTGGTCTTCAAGATCGTCAAACCTGAAAACAATATTTTATTTGCGAGCTGTATTCTTCGGCGTATTTCGTCTCTTTCATTACTGGTTCTCGTTAATTTGGCACCTCAATTCCCAAATTCACTAACATTCTCAATACTATATTCACCAAGTGTAATATTTTGTGTATTTAAGGTATTTTTCCTCAACTGCGTCATGAGATTTATTTTATTCTCATTGATTTGTCGTCCTGCTAGTGTTGCTTCGCTCTTAAGTTTCAGGAAGAGTTATTTAGTAGTTGTTAATGATCGTGATAAAATGATGATATCATCCGCATAGGCGACTACTTGGCTCAACCTGTATAGTAATTTACACATGAGTTAGCTTCCTTATGACGTACTCCAGAGCCAAATTGAATAGCAACAGGGCCATCCAAGTTGGTTATTGACGAGAACGTGGGAGGTCGTCGACGTAATTGTCATTTAGATAAGACGGACTAATTTGCCTGGGATGCCAAAGCAAAGCATTATTTAGTACAGTACGTTATGACCAATACTGTCGTGTGCTTGCTTAAAGTTAACGAAAATATGGTGTACGTCTATGTTGAACTCCCAACATTTTTCAAGTACCTGCTTGACTGTGAACAATTGATCTATTGTCGATCTATCTGCTCTAAAACCACCTTGACACTCCCCAATAATACTTTTGAAAATATTTTTTGCGCCGTACAAAGTAGTAATATACCTCTATAATTTTCACGCTGTAGCTTATCCGTTTTTTTGTGGAAAGGGAATATAATTGATTGGCTCCACTCTTTCGGCATATGTTCTTGCTGTCAAATATGCTGGGTGACTTTGTGAATAGCTTGATGAACACTACTGCCACCAAATTTGATGAGCTCCACTAGAATCTCATCGATGCCTGGCACTTTATTATTCTTTTGGGCTTTGATGATGGCATAAGGTTCATCCAGAGTTGGTGAGGTCAATGGAAGCTCTCCACAGACATCTATAGGCTCCGATGTTCTGGAGCTGTGCGGAGGATTAAGGAGGTTCTTGAAATATGATGCCCGTCTTTCCTTAATCTTGGTTTCATCAGTGATGATATTGCCGAGGTCATCACGACAGAGCGTGCTCTTGGACTGATAACCTCGTTTCAGGCTTTTCTTTACTTTGTATGCTTGTCTTGTGTTGTTCACTAGACTGACATCTATATTTCTCAATTGGTCGTCATTGTATTTTCTTTTCTTAATTCTAATAATCTTATTCGCAACTCTTCTGAGATTTTCAAAGTGTTCTCTCTTCGTCCTGGTTTTCCTACCGACGTACTCCTTATACGCCAGATTCATTTTGCCTAACGCATACTGGCACTCATCATCGAACAATAATTTCTGTTGCGCCGGACTTGATGACCAATCGTCTATTCTGCCACAGTTTTAATAGCCGCTTTCACTTCCATCCAGAGTTTGATGCTTGTCTTTAGCGATGTGTCTGATAGAATGGAAGCCAGCTGGTTGTCGAGGGTTTCGGTGAAATTTTTAATCACAGACGCCATTTAGTTAGTTTTTATAGCGAGCTTGTCTTCGCCAAATATGCCTTTGACATACAACATCGATAATTTAGTTTGATCAAGTAATGATCTGAAGTATAATTGGGTCCTTGGTACGTACGAACGTCAAGTGTGTGCCCCATATTGTTGGATCAGAACATGGTCGATCTGGTTTGGTGTGTTAACATACAGTGATACCCAGGCCATTTTATGAATGCATTGATGAGGGAAGCAATTCGAAAATTTGACTGGATTTCTTTTGCATGCAAAGTCAATCAGGCGCTGGCTATTGTTATTTGTTTCATCGTGGAGGTAATATCCTCCAGTCGTTCCCCGATGAGATATCTCATTGCCAACCTAAGCGTTGAAATCACCCAGAATTATTCTTGTGTCATCTGTAGGCAATGAGTTGACTAGTCTTTCCAGGTAATTGTAGAACATTTCCTTAATTTCTTCGTCCTTTTCTTCGATCGGGCATGAACATTTATCAGACTGATTTTGAAGAATTTCGCTTTTATACGGATTTTACATAACCATTCATTGACTGCCTTAAAATCAATAACGTGCAATTTGAACTCCCTATCCACAATGAAGACCACTTCAAAATCTCGTTTTGCGTTTGCTTTTGAATATTTGCGTTTTGCTTTTGAATATTGTGTGCGATCTCATGTCTTGAATATCATTTCCAGTCCAGTTCGTTTCGTAGACCGCCAGTATTTTTAATTTATATTGACTGGCCTGTTGTAAAAGGTTCTTAATAGCGCCAGGGTAGTTGAGTGATCTTAGGATACAATTCCATATGCCTTTTTCCGAGGTCCTTCAGCAGGTTTCGAAACATTATACAAGCATTTTTCGGCATTTAATGTTCCATTATTGGGGAACCAGTAAACCCACTGTGCGACCCCGAGGACATTTACAATCATTTATAAAATTTTATAGTTATTTGGAAAGGAAAACACTTTCATATCGATAACCTACCGCCTTCCAGCATTAATGCACACTTTCTATTGAGTTCCTTGCTCTGATTTACAATGTTACTGCTTAAAATGTTGATATTCATAAACCAGAAGTAATATTCCATACACTACTGTCAACATTTTGCTTTGGACACACTTTCGAACTGTAAAAACAACTAAATTTCAAAAGGTAACTCACGCGTTAGTAAAATTTTGCGTCCATGTTTGGTTGTCAAATTGACAATCCTACTCGCGAGAGGAGGAATTGAAAATTATTTGTAATGAAATTACAATCAGACTTAGTGGACTCAGTCCTATCATTTTCTCTGCAATTTATATGAATACAGCCCCTCCATTTGCACCGGCCCTTAAAGAGGTAAGCATTATCATTGTTATTTGCAAATCACCATACATATATGCAGTTGGAAATATTGCATATGGTGAACGTTTGAAAGATTAACGGAGAGAAGGGGATTGAAGTATAATGAACTTCAATAACGTGAAATTTGAATGGCAGCAGATAATTGGAAAACAAAGGGTTGCGAGATCAGTCAGGTTTTAGCGGCAGTAGAGTGAGGACGTGAAATTGAAGAAAAGGTGTATTGGAGTTAGTATCGTCGAAATGTAAAACTTGGTCAAAAAATAAGAATTTGACCACAGCAACGGTTTCTAAAGTACACTGAATTAGTGAATTAGGCGAAGCCTATATTTTATTTAAAATACTTATGGAATTCTTTGTAGCTACATGAATGAGTTGCTTTTTTTTAATAATTTATTCTGACAAATTATTAGAGAAGAAAAATGTTAGAAGAAGGTAGTTTCAACGTGTGTACTAATTCTCATCAGGCCATCACTCTTAGATACACACTGTTGATGGCGACCACCATGCTTAGAGCTGGGAGAGTTATTTTTAATTTTCCTACTTATGCAAACTCAATATGTTTTTGTAACTACGAATTATGTTCAAGTTAAATTTCCTCTTGTAAGTACTTGTCTTAGCTAAATTTTAGCTATATTTTATTTGTTAGTTGAAATCGATATTTTTGTATGACAAAAGTCTGGCCATCAATATTCTAAAGTGTGGTACCCAATCGCTTATTGACAGTTAACGCACACTTAATTAAAGTGTTGACCTGAGCCCTTTTTGAATAGCAGCATACAAGTATAATATAACAGTGTTATTCACAAAATTCCACCTAGCGCTTAGTCACAAATTCTTTAAGTATTTAAAAACCCTGTCCACAGAAATAGCAATTAATTATCATAATTTGCACAATCACTTCAACAAACACACACCAGCCTGAAGTTTGGATTGAAATAAGAACAAAAAAGAAAAATAAGCTATTTGTTTTTCAAAATTGAAGGCAATGGAATCAATAAAAACTTGGCAGTGAAATAAGACACAATATTTAATGAAGTAATACGTGAAATTTCTAAAACATTAAAAAGTGCATGTATTTTAGTTTTTCTTAAAGCAGAGTGCTAGCATTTTTTTTTTAAGATAAAGAAAATATTTTGGACTGGTTCCACTGATTAGTTTGCATATATACCTTCTGAAAGCTGTTTTCAACTTATTTTTTATATGGATTGTTTAAAAT
This sequence comes from Odontomyia ornata, assembly GCA_963969285.1. Taxonomy (NCBI): domain Eukaryota; kingdom Metazoa; phylum Arthropoda; class Insecta; order Diptera; family Stratiomyidae; genus Odontomyia; species Odontomyia ornata. The sequence goes on from OZ017738.1 coordinate 445,668,678, forward strand.
TTATTTTACTTAAAAAGAGGGGGTTAATTTGTTAGCTTCATTTAACTAATTTTTTATATTACGCTGAACTGTTTTTATTTTTATTTGTACATACATAAATAAAACTGCCACTATATGATAAGAACATAATATCTTTTTATTTCTAAAAATGGTCAGCCTTTTCCTCCCCTTCCTTTTTATGCAAGCGCTTGTGTGTGAGGTGGCGCAGCATGGGCAGAGAATTTCCCGGAAGACCCATGACATGACTGAGTGCCGGCCAGCCTCATTGTGATACCGCGGGGCGGGATAGGTAATCCTCTACCAAATATTAATATCTGCAGCTGCGGTAACTTCCATGGTCGCAACAAGTGCTAGTCGTTTAAGATGAAAATCTATGGTTTGACTGCGGATAATCGTAATAATTTTAATTTCGAGGGAAATTGATTTAAAGAGTTCTCATCACACTTGACTGCACCTTGAAACTGATGCCGCCTTCTGGAGTGCAATTACAGTGACCGAATGAGAAACCAGCGAAAAATGCGGTGAGTTAATCTCAAAAAGTGAAGGAGAAATCTTTACTTGGTATCTTTTTAGATAGTATAGAGGAGTACCCTAATACTTACTGTCACGTCAAGATATGCACCGTAGTCGAAGAAATTTTTAAGGCAGAAAAAAGGTTGATTTTCGACCCACACTGGCAAACTGAAGCTGGATAGCTCTCAGTAGTGTCGTGGGTCTATCTGGGTTCTTCCTTGCCCGTGCTGGACCACTTTATGTGAACGAGACATACCTGCAGATAAGGGAAAGAATAGAGATGATCATCAGATAAATTAAAGGGAATTTCAATTATCTCCCTATAATTGCGAAAAAAATAACAACATAACTTGGTGAAGGGAAATTCAAGCAAAAAAATGACGTTGAAAAAATAAAAAATTTAATAACCTGAGAACCAAAATAGTTTTCTTTTTGCAGTCCGTCCTAAGAATCTTTCAAGACAAATCTCGTTGTCACCAATGGGATTTGAACCAGGCTCCTTCGGCTTATGCAGCGAGCAATTTAACTATTACACAACGCGGGCTACTTAAGGACAGTTCTCTTGGCAAAAATGCGAGATTCATAAATCCTACTTGTATTAACTAAGTTCACGCCAGCTACCATGATTTTTAAGTCGAATTTCGGAGTCTGTATTACGAGAATATTTGTGGAATCGCTGGTTCTCAGGGCTGTATTATGTCAATTGGGTATTGGAAACCGTTGAATCCACGATTCATCCACAAAAATTAAGTTTGCACGCAGCACCATGGGCATTGTCATCAGCAAATCCGAGGTTTTTGAGATTTTGCCAAAGATTCAGCCGGTTTCGAATGTTTTTATCGGAAGGTAGAGGTTTCTTGCGTTATCTATAACTTGCAGACCCCAGTTAGTTGACCGAATATATCGCTGAAAGTTTCGCCTCCACAAGTTTAGTGGCCTCCGGAGGGCTGTTAAGCCGTTTCGCTACTGTTCGCGTACCCACTCCTAGTCTATTTACAGCTAATGTTCGAATTTTCCTTTTTGCGTGCTAATGGTCGACCACCTCTTTACAGATCCTCCACGTTCCCTTCTTCGGTACGACATTATTTTTTCACAGTGTTCTTGCTGACGCTAAGTATACCCCAATCGACGCATGCGTTGAATCGCAATACGTTTTTGAATTTGACTACTTACCATTACCGTCGCAAGTAATTCCAATATAACCCGTTGAAGATTAACGAAATTGTTTTATTTTTAAGTTGGTACTTTTACTTTAAGTAACCAAATTTGAATCAATAAATATTGATTTTCAAATGTCTTTTTACTGTACTGGAGTTAACAGCTAAGGCGAATGAAAAATACCCAAGTAATGACGGGTCTGCATATTTTACTTGTAATTTGGCGTACCTACAAATCCTCTCCGAATTTTCATACCTTTTGTTCTGACTCTTAAGTAAAAGTCATTATTTTCCTATTATAGTTTAAATTTCTGTTTACGCTCTTATGGAAATTAATTCAAACTATGTATCTATTAGAAAATCACTGCGCAACAATGAAATTGTTTTGGTCTCAAAATTAGTCCTATCCTTTATCTTCTCGTTTACTGAATGCAAAAACGACCATTAAAAGTACCGATTAGCTCTAGTTTTAGAGATACAAGCTACATTTTATATTTTATAAATTCTTCTTTTTCAATCTGCAAAAAATTTGTAAACATAAATTTTATTTTTCAAATTACAATTTGACTGCCAGAAGATTACTAAGTGTGATATTATTACGGTAACGGTAAAATTTATAGTATTTCGTGCATATCATCTTGTTTTGGAGTGTTTAAAAGAGAGAAATCAACATGCCACGGAAATGTGCAAATTCAGTTAATAATTTTTGTTACGTTTGTGCCTCACAAGAACGCAATTTGACGCCTCTTGTGAAGACTGCATATCAACATTATTTTGGTATGAAGGTACGAAACCGCGAAGGCACGTGATCAACCGCTTAAATTGAGTCAATCGGAGTTGAGTGATCTCATTAGAGATCTTGATTTGTCACTTGAGAAGGCAGAACTTCTAGACTCAAGGTTTCGGCAATGGAATCTTCTGCAGAATGATGTCAGGGTCACCAAGTACAGACAACGTCATAGGGATTTGATTTTGAAAAGAAAAATAATCTTGTTTTTTGTTGTAATATTAATGGCTTGATGAAAAGTTTGAATATGAAACATGATCCAACTGAATGGAGACTTTTCATAGACTCCTCCAACCTTAGTTTGAAAGCTGTGTTGCTTCATAATGGTAACCGTCTATCTTCCATTCCTACTGGCCATGTGGTTCACATGAAGGAGACTTATGCAAACATGGCAGACCTCCTAGATTCAATCAACTACCTGGAATAAAAGTGGAAAATCTGCGGTGATTTAAAAGTGATTGCTATACTCTTAGGGATGCAATTAGGGTCTACGAAATACTGTTGTTTTTTATGTATATGGGATAGAGATAGAAAATCACGTTATATTCAAGCAGATTGGCCTGTAAGAAATCTTAACCCTTGTGAGAAAAACGTAATTGCCGAGCTACTTGTAGATCATCTCCTAAATTAAGTAATGCAAAGGTCAAGGAAGGCATCTTTGTTGGGCCACAAATATGTCAACTTGTAAAGGACATTGCACACTACGAAAATCTCAGAAGAGTAGCGAATAAGATAATTCGGATTAAGAAAAGGAAATACTATGACGACCAATTGAGAAGTATAGATATAATTTTAGCGAGCAATAACACAAGACAAGCATACAAAGTAGTGAAAAGCCTGAAACGTGGTTATCAGCCCAAAACCACGCTCTGTCGTGATGACAGCGGCAACATTATCGCTGATGAAACCAAGATTCAGGAAAGATGGGCATCATATTTCAAGAACTTCCTTAATCCTCCGCACAGCTCTAAAACATCGGAGCCTATAGATGTCTGCGGAGAGCTTCCATTGGCCCCACCAACTCTGGATGAAGTTTGTTCCATCATCAAAGCCCAAAAGAATAAAAAAGCGCCGGGCATTGATGAGATTCCAGTGGAGCTCATCAAATATGGTGGCAGTAGTGTTCATCAAGCTATTCACAAAGTCATCCAGTACATTTGGCAACAAGAACATATGCCGAAAGAGTGGAGCCAATCAATTATATTCCCTATCCACAAAAAAGGTGACAAGCTACAGTGCGAAAATTATAGAGGCATATCACTACTTTGTACGGCGTACAAAATATTTTCTAAAATCTTAGGAAATAAGATCGGATCATACGCCAACAGTATTATTGGGGAGTATCAAGGTGGTTTTAGAGCAGGTAGATCAACAACAGACCAATTATTCACAGTCAAGCAGGTACTTGAAAAATGCTGGGGCTTCAACATAGACGTACACCAAATTTTCGTTGACTTCAAGCAAGCATACGACAGTATTGATCGTAACGTACTGTACCAAATAATGCTTGGTTTTGGCATCCCAGCGAAATTAGTCCGTCTTACCAAAATGAAAATGACGTCGACAACCTCCCAAGTCCGCATCAATAACTCACCGATACTCACCGATGCCTTTGACACAAATATCGGACTAAAGCAGGGAGATGGGCTGGCCCCATTGCTATTCAATTTGGCTCTGGAGTACGTCATACGGAAGCTACCTGTCGATACGCGAGGTACATTACTATACAAGTCGAGCCAAGTAGTGGCCTATGCGGGCAACATCAACATTTTGTCACGGTCACTAACAACTGCCAAAGAACTCTTCCTGAAACTCGACAGCAAAGCAAAACTAGTAGGGCTACTAGTAGGGCTACAAATCAACGAAAATAAATGACGCAGTCGAGGAAAAATACCCCAAATACACAAAATATCAAACTTGGCGACTACAGTATTGAGAATGTTTGCGAATTTGTGTATTTAGGCGCCAAAATATCGAAAACGGGCAATGGAAGAGACGAAATACGCCGAAGAACACAGCTCGCAAGTAAAATATTCTTTTCATTATTGACGATCTTGAAGACCAGCTGCATACACAGGAAAAAAAGCTCCAAGTATACAAATCTGTGATAAGACCTGTGTTATGCTATGGGTGTGAAACATGGACCCTAACCCTAGCATCCCTAAATATATTGAACGGCTTCTGTGCGACGATCCTGAGGCGAATAATCGGAGCGAAGCTAGACGGGGACTAATGGCGAATTCGATACAACCATGTGCTGCATGAAATTTTTGACGAACCTGATGGGCTGGACACATGAATCGTATGGACGAAAAACGGCTACCCAAGAAGGTATTCGTTGGGAGAACTGAAGGAAACGCTGGTCTGACTCGGTCGACGAAGACAGTCCATCGCTGCTGGGATTTCAGAATTGGAAGATGTGGTCAACAGACCGAGACAGTTCGAGGCGCTGTTTGCAGGAAGCGAAGGCCCGAAAAAGGCTGTAGTGCTAAGAAGAAGAAGAAGAAGAAGAAAGGACATTGCATTCGATTTAGTTTTGGAAGGCAAAGAAAAGGAAGCTTGGGAAGCTCTCAAGGGAGTTATACATAGATTTTTAGGGAACAAAAGAGATGATACCTACCCTCAATTGGTTATCGAACTTCTACAAAAATATCACCAACTCGACTGCAATGTCCCTAAAAATCTATTTTCTCCCCTCACATCTTGATTTTTTCCCACCTAATTGCGAAGACGTTAGTGATGAGCATGGAAAGCGGTTCAATCAAGATATTTCTGTGATAAAACGAAGATAATAAGGCCGCTGGAATGAAGCAATGCTTGCAGGTTACTGCCGGTTTAAATGTAGAGATGCTCCAGAGGTCACTTACAAGAGGAAAGCTAAAAGATCACGATCAAAGGAATCAGTTGATTCTTCGTAGGTCTAAACATCTGGCAAGTGTTCTTTGAAGAATTTTGAATTTAAATATCATTACTGATAGTGCAATCACACTATCAATGTTGTAAGCATGTGGAATTCATATTTAACAATTTCTTAGAAACAATAATTTTCATCATTTACACATCAAACAAGTTGAGTAAGCAGGAGAGTGCTCCTGCCAGAAGGTCTTTGTAAACATCCTAGGGTTAGAAACAAGTTTTCTAATAGCGTGAATTGATAACTTGAATTATTCATCCAATACTTTGATATGAAGTCGTTCAAATTTATACAAAAGATGCACAATTTCTTTCCTAAGCACAGTGCAGCCGCCATTTGAATCTAGCTTAAATGATTTTTCTGAATGGTCGGCCGATTGGACATGTTCAAGTTAAACACTATTCCTTAACTTTTCATGAAAATTGAAAGAAAATAAAAGTGCCTAAGTCAATTTTAAATATATATAGGGGTTTCCAATAAGAAGTGCTATTTTGAATAGATCTTGTGATTTAACACCTTGCGACTTCTTCCTTTGGAGCTACGTGATAGAAAAGGCCTACGCCAATAGCCCAGCGTCGATTCAAGATATCAAAGATGAAATTCGTGAGGCTATTGAGCACATACGTCAGCCACTTTGCGATTTGGTTATGGAAAATTTCATGAAGAGGATATGGTCCTGTAAGCGTGCCGCAGTGGTTGCTTGCCTGATGTTAGTTTTTGCTATTAACGGCATATCTTCTTCTTTATAATGAAATAAACATCCGATCATTTATATTAAATAATAAAAACTGGCATTTTTCCCTTAATATCAAAATAACACCTCTTATTGGAAAACCCTATATCAACCATAAACACGTGTTATTGCTGTTGTAATTCCATATAATTGAAATGGCTATAACTCACTTGATTATGATTCGATCTCAATTAAATTTTCTGAACATATATATCTTATGTTAGTCTATATAAGAAGTTTCAAGAAGTTTGAAGGTACCGTTTTGATTTTATGGGCAAAAATGTAAAATCTACAAATCATACTATTATTAACAAAGTTGAGCGAATTTCGATTTCTAAGGTATTTGTTGCCCTTGTACTCATAAAAGCCCACATTCTTGATAATTTTCAGATTTTTCGGCTCAAAGGTGTCCAATCGCGAGGGGGGGAACACAAATTTTGGGTACGTTTTGTCTTCCGCTGGACCCCCTAATTCATTAAATGATTTTTTTATTTCAGATTCTAAAAGTTCTAATTAAGACCTTTCATTTGATAGCCCACTCGACTACCTTTGATTAAAAAAAATTTTTAAGGGCCAATTCGTTATTAGGGAGGACCCCCCTTAAACATTTTTTAAATTTTTGTTAAGGCCTTAACTTTTGAGAGACCATCACTTTTGACCTTTTCACAAAGTTTGAGCATTCTAGCTTCTATAGTTTCTGAGGAAACTAGCTGTGACGCACGGACAGACAGGTCGCGAAACTAGTAGGTCTTTGTAAAAAATTTTTTACAAAGAACTAAAAATGTGGAGCTAATAAATTTTTATCTTTGTCAGATTCTTTTTTCTTAATCCAAAATTAGTAAGAATTGACTCATGAAGTAAAGGAAACGGTCAACATTTTTTTTGTGGCGCAGTAAAATTTAAAGTAGGTGTCCAAATTTTTGAAAATAGTTTTTTTTTCGGTAAATTTATTCGGGTTGGTTTTTTGCACTATCCTGTTGGTCAAACAAGCCGGTGCTTTTCTTGGCTTACCTTACCGCCCATCCGTCCACCTGAGGGCTTATTGCAAAGCCTGAGGGCTTATTGCTCTTGAAATTGCAGCTTCTTTAAAATATTCGTCTTTATTGTGCAGCTGCATGTTTGAAATTGGCCCTCTTATTGATGCAAACTAATATCAAAAATTCTGAGTGCTACTATTATTTTTGAGTATCCTTTTCAGTCCGATGAAACCAATGGCTTTTTGGATTCATATTCCAAAAAGACTGCATTCTGTTTCTTGCCAGGATTGCTTTGTATCTCGATCTTATACTGAATGGCGCTAAATCATCATTTTTTCACGAGGAGACTGATGACATCTAGCTGGGTATTCTATTAAAAATGATTCGTTGATTGATTTCAAGCGATTTCGTAATTGATAATTTCAGAAATAACGTCCAGTTTTATTTGTCCCCATTCAATTTTGTCAGGATATGACATACCTTGCCTTTCTGCGATTCCTGAATTTCATGAAGAAGCGACTGTTACACTTTCCCATTCGATGCTCATATTCAAGTGGATAGGCATCAACAAATTTGATCAGGTAAAAATCGTGCAGGAGGACTAAATAGTACAATACGAAGTCAGTCCGAAAAGTATCCGACCTGCATTCATAATCCACGTCAGGTCTATCGTCCTCTGTGGATTATGAGCGAAACCAATAATTCCTTACAAATTCCCTGGATGCCGCTGTTACCGATGAGACGCCTTAGTTCGCACACAGCGTGTATTTATTAACCGAGCATTTTCTGCATTCGTTCCGTTTGCTCACGGTAGAGCAAAAAAATATTTGCTCAGGAAAATTTGGAAATGGTTTCTTTTGGCTATACCCTAGGCCGACTTTTGGCTGTTCCAAAGTAGGGTTGTAACAGAACTTCGCCTCCGCCTCCGTTACTGCAGAAGTTCCTCAAGAAATCGTACCTTCGCCTCCACTTCCGCCTCCGTACAATTTTTGCGGAGTTGTAACGGAGTTTTATTGACGTAATCATAGAGCAATAACGCGCGAGCGACGCTTGCCCCCGACAGCCGTCCACTCACGTGTTCCGCGCGAAATGGTGGAGATTTAACGAGTGCGCGGCGGGAACACGGTTGGGGTGGGGACACGGGCGGGCATATGTCATTTGTCAAATGAATGATACACGACAGGAATCAACCTGTCGTTGTCGAATTGACGTTACGAAATTTCACCGATGTAATATACCTAATTATAATTGAACCGCGATTGTTTTAAGTGATTTAGTGCAAAATAATTGTCCTGCTTAATTAAGTCGCATGATGAAGCCGAAAACAAGTGTGATTGGGCAGTTTTTTGTAGAAATATATAATAATTTTGCGAAATGTAAAACCTGTGGGAAAAACTATTAAAGGAAAGTCGGACTACGACATCGCTGAAAGGGCATTTGAAGTCTGTTCATAACGAAAAATACGAGGAACTATGTGGAGCAGAAAAAGAAAGAGAACAAGAGAAATCAAAACAGTCTACGTCCGTTACACCATTACAACAAGCCAAAAGGCAGCTGTCCTTAGAATAATCTTCAAAAAAAAGTCAAATTTGGGATACATCACATCCCAAGGCAAAGAAAATGGACGATATGATCGGAGAAATGATTGCTTAACAAAATCTTGCGTTTAATTTTGTCGAAGGTATTGGTTTTCGCCGCGTTATGCAAACGGCTTTGCCAAATTATCAATTAAGAGGGCGTCAGTTTTTTACTGACCATGTTTGTGATGAAATATATACTAGAGTAGCTACCAAAATTGGGCAAATGCTTAAAACTTTTTTAAAACTGTCATTCACTACTGATGTTTGGTCTGAGCCAAGTGCTAACGTGTCACTTCTGAGCCTAACTGCATATGGGATAACTGAAGATTTTACCCGTATGAAAATTGTTTTAAAATGTTGCTTCACTTCATGGGCAACACACCGATGATATAATTCGTAACAATTTCAATATGATGCTACAGGAGTGGAACATCCAGGACGAGCAATTGCATTGCTTTGTTAGAGATGGTGGATCAAATATGGTCTGGGCAATGCATTAAGCCGATATACCTGACGTGAGTTGCACAGTCCATCAACTGCAACTGTGTGTTCGTTCTGCGCTCGAGACCCTTGAAGTAAAACACTTAATCACAAAATGCAAAAAGATATAAGGCCATTTTAGTCATTCACAGATAGCTCAAGATGAGCTGACTAAAATTCAAACCGAGCAACTTAATCAACCTGCACTTCGCATTATACAGGACTGTGTTACCAGGTATGTTTGTTTATTTACATATATGTATACGTTTTTTAACAGCTTTGTATAAAACTTGACAAGGAGTTATTTGTTTCCTTTTTTCATTTCAGATGGAACAGCACTTTTTATATGATCGAAAGGATGTTAAAGATTAAAGATTCTATTAGCCTGTATGCCAGCAAACATAACATTCCACAAATCTCTCCAGAAGAGTGGTTGTATCTTAATAAAATAGTGGCAATATTCGGTCCCTTTGAAGAAATAACAAGGAATTTGAGCGATAAAAAACTTCGATATCGTCAGTGATACCATTGATATATGCACTAAAACCTACTTTGCAAGCTGAAAAGGAAAAATCAGACACGAATCAGATTTTCCAGAGCATCATTCAAAAACTAATTGAAGATATCAATTCCAGGTTTTGTGACCTCCCAAGAAAGACACTATTTTTGCTTGCTACTTATTTGGATCCAAGGTACAAATTGAAGTTTTTTGATGAAATAACTAAGGAACAAGTTCAGTCCGAACTGATACGCTTGCTTACTATACATGACTTAAATGTGGCAAGTGGAGTTGATGATGACGAAGCTTCAGGTGCTTCTGCTGCCAAAAAAGCTAGAGTAGAATCAAATCCAATGCATGATGAAGATGAACCAAGTACAAGCTTCCAGATATTTTCACCAACACAAAGTGTGCATTCGAATCTAGCTGACATGTTAACAAATCGCAGTGACAGTGAAGAGGAAACTGAAAATGATGGCAGCAATAGTAACCTCATGATATGGAAAATTTTAATTAATGAATATAATAAAGAAAACAGACTCAAATTAGACGATGATCCATTATTGTGGTGGAGCAATAACAATAAATATAAAGCTTTTTATCCAATCGTTCGCACGTACTTATCGGCGCCGCAAAGTTCAGTGCCAAGTGAACAATTATTTAGTTCAGCTGGCTTAATTTATGAACCCCTTAGAAATCGTTTGGAAGGTGACAGAGCCGCAAAACTATTGGTTGTCAAATATAATTTACCTCTCCTTAATTTTGATTACTAGAAGATATTGTAATAAACATTACCTTCTAGTAATCAAAATTACGGTATATAAGGTATTTGGTAGGTTATAAAAACTTAAATAAACCATAAATTACTATTTTATCTACATCCACTTGCACCTCCGCATCCGCGGAAGTGAAACTCATAGCCTCCGCATCCGCCTCCGCTAAGAAGGCCTCCGTTACAACCCTATTCCAAAGATTGAAAATGCCGCTCAAAACCCACCGGCTGGACGACATTGAGACGATTCAAATTAATATAGGGGCGCTAACGTACGAGTATATTCTGATTTGTATCCTAAGACTGCCTTAAGATTTAAAGGGTGATTCATAACAAGTGTACACATTTTTGTTGAAAAAAAAAACATAGTTTTTGTGAAGATTGAGCTGTAATGTGTATTTATTATGAAAATCTGGTACGTTACAGTTGAATATGAAACATTACTTCAGGTATATGTCCACCTCGTGCTGCTTTACAGACTATCAAACGATGACTGTAATTTTCGATGACGTTCTCGCACATTTCCGATCTTATTAGGAGTATGTTGGCTCGAATATTGTTTTTTAATGCTTCAGTAGTCTGGGGAGCATCAGCGTAAACACGATCCTTCAGAAATCCCCAAATGAAGAAGTCACAAGGAGTCAAATCACACGGTCTCCCGGCCAATTTATAGGTCCATTTCGTGAAATTATTCGGTTTCACGTAGAGCGCGAAATGTTTGCATTGGCGATACATTATTGTGAAAAGTTTTAACAATAATAAAACGTTCGGCTGATGTGTGTGACGCCATGGTTAGAATTGTAGAAGACCAAACTGTCATAATCTGTCAATATATGGACCTGAAGTTAGTGATAAATAAGAGTTAAGGCCCATTCACATGTGTACACTTGTTATGAATCACCCTTTAGATGGGTTTGATGGACACTACTTTGAGGGATGCCATCAGCCGAATAATGAAAATAACACCAGCGTCGAGATATGGACGAATAATTTTTAGACAGTCTTTTGACAGTATCTCCCATTATAAAGTACATTTATTATTGCTATGTAGAAATTATAAATCTTTTTAATAACTATTAAAAGCACAGCAATGTAAAAAGCTTTTTGAGGTGATTGGATTACAACAAATGCATTTTATATTTGCACTAATAACTTTAAAAGGCACGTATACATAATTGTAACTACATTCTAAATTATCAAATTCTCAAACTTAACAAAAACATGTTCTTATCAGCTAACACTATCATCCTTAACTCTTGTTGGCACTTTAAAACCCTTCCTTACCGACCTCGTGCACTTCATTCGTACTGGAGTTAAATTAGGAGGTTCACCGGCATATATGGACCTGTTCATTTTCTCTATTCGTTCTTGAACGGATATCCTTCGATCAATTGTTGAAGAATTATTCAAACTTGTACTTGCATTCATCGAAGTACTTGCAAGACTATTCATCGATAAATTATTTGTATTATTCATATTATGTGAAGCGTTGAATGAAGATAAAGCTTTAGGCCTTGATTTAATTTCTTTAATCCTATCTCGACAACGTTCAACAAACTCACAAATGCTATCGCCATATTTACTACGAAATTGCCTTTGCAATGCATCTAGAGCATGAATCATGTCCTGATTTCTAGGCTTCTCCATGAAAGTTGTTGTGGACGTTACAAAAGCTATACGTATATGCCCGCTAGCGCTGTTGCTACGCCACTGCAAATTGCTCGCTGCTACGAATCGATGAATTTGAATGACATCTTCATAGCCGTAATCTTTTATTCCGATCCAAAAGTTCAGGCATAAAATATTTTCTTCCAAATCGGACATGTACACCGGTTGGAATCGTTTTGCTTGATTTCCTTGCATGCCGTCATCACCATCTCCAATCATAACAATCAGCCCACAAGTGTCGAATTCATTGAATGCAGGCTTGAAATTGGGTGAGTAGATCTCCTGAATAGACGATACGTGGCGGAAATAATGTTCCGGAATAGGACGTCGTCGTTGCTTTTGGTTTGCACGTTGATTTCTGGCACCTTGAAGAACTTTGTATTGAGTGAGTTTTGTTGATGTTAATTGAAGTTCATAAGAGTGAATGTCTTTCGGAATCAGATGGGTTACTTCCAGGGCAGTATGTTCTTGGAGAAGGTTTTTAACTTCGGGGTCAGGTTTCCAAATGGAAATAATTGCTGTTTCATTTGGGTCTCGGTAATCGATTACGCGAATTTTGAAGAGTTCTCGCGATTTTGAGGACGTGGGTTGTTTTTGGAGCTTAGTTTGAACTCGTTTCTGGACCTTTTGCATTCGGTCAGCATAGATTTGTTGCTGATAGTTAGCCAAAAGTGAGCGTTGTACGCAGCTGAGCTCAGCCTGCAAGTAGAGTAAATTAAAATATAAATGAATTTGTTGTGATGTCATTTAGCATGAGAGCTTTATCATCAAAGGAGGAAAAATCTTGGATGGAAAGCTAAAAGATAGAAAACAGGCAAAAAAAAGAAGAACGCGTAGACAAAGAGTTTTGAAATATGTTTTAAAGATGATTGTGCATCCCGCAATTGTCAGCAACATTCGCGGTTCAACTTTTTCCGAAACTACGCTGCAAGTAGCAACTAACATCAAGATGATAGGCCTGCCACGAGACCAACTTGTTTTGTAGAGGAAGCGGGAAACAGGTAAGCCTAGCCTCAGAGGTTGGCTGGTAGAACTGGAACTACCAGAATCTTTATTATTGTTTCAAGAATAAATCAAAATGACAACGGCGATTGACTCGATGGAAAAAATGCTCAGTTGACTGTCTAACCACTATCTATACAAGAGCCAGTTATTGAACCAGTATATTCTACGAACAGATACGGATGAGACGAAACCCTGCCGATAGGTGGCTACACTTTCCAACTTTTTCTTTATAAGAAAGTAAATAGTGGGGTGGTAACTGATTTTAGAAACGGTCAAAAGTGTGATAAATTTGTCATCTCCGACAGACATGAGCTGTTAATTTTTTGGGAGCTTGGCTACTCGTATATACGAGTACTATCGTCGTTTTATAAAAGACTGCAAAAGTCGACAAACCACTGTGCAAGTTCACTCGGAAGTACCGGATATTAATATGGAACACTATGAGCTATATCACTTTTGAACAGCTTTTTGGCTTACCAACCCCTAGGAAAAAAAATCAAGATATCGACCAGTGGCAGTATATAGGTTGTCCAGAAGGAGGGGTTCTATTACCTTTAATGTGGATACTTCTGGCTGACGATATTCTGAAAAGATTAACTGAAAATCGCATAATACTCGTACGTCACGTATACGCAGATGATATCGTTATCCTCGTGTAAGGAAAAAACGAAGGAACGCTGCGAGAAATCATACAGGGGGCACGTCGTAGTATAAGTAATTGTTGCAAACAAATTGGTTTGAGCCTTAATCGTGTGAAAACCATTAGAGTGGCATTTACAAAAAAGCGGAAACTAGGGCAACTTTGCGCTACATCCTTAAACGGAGTGGAGTTAGAATTCAAGTTAAATATCTCAGAATACGTCTGGATAGTAGACTCAAGTGGAACCGAAATATTGACATGATGACCACAAAGGCCATAAGAGCCCTGATGGTGTGCAGGAATCTTGCGGGCAAGTCTTGGGGTTGTAGCACAAGAATACTGCGCTGGATGTATACCATGATGGTGAGACCAATTGTCACCTACAGGGCTATTATTTGGGCGAACAAGATGCAGGAGTACGCAACGAGGCAAACGCTGAATTGGGTGGCTTGTGTCTACATCATAGGAGCAATGCTGTCGTGCCTAACAGCGGTACTCGAAAACATACTAAATTGAGCACCACTCCATCTTGAAATCTAGATTCACAATGATTAGAATATTCTACCACGAAAGGGAGAGTGGCTCTAGAATTGGATATAAAACTAAGTCAAATTAGCTAAGCTGCTTCATGGATCGGTGCACCTTTTGATGGAGGTCTGAATCTAGTGTGCACTCCATAGAGTCAAATTCAATCAAGTGGTACACAGACGGATCTAAACTAAACTTCAGAGGGAGTATAAATTGGGATGCTTGGCCCTAGCACTAAACACTACGAACCGCTGAGAATGATGCCAAACATCTTTTTGACGGAAGTGTGTGCAATTGCAGTAAGTGCGCGACGGTGTATGGAAAGGGATACGAGGACAAAACGAAAGCCATCTTGTCTGATAGTCAAGCAGCTGTTAAATCTCTAGAATCATCGACAATCACATCTAAGATGGATCAAGAATGTTATACAAAGCTCAATTAACTGAGTAAGAACGCTAAGGTTACTCTGTACTGAGTGCCAGAGCATGCACGAATGGTGGGTAAATAACAAGCAGACTTTTTAGCGAGGTAAGGATCAAAGGCGGTATTTACCGGTTCTGAACCCTTCAGTGCCATCGAAAAGTACCAGGAAGTTAACAAGACTCGATTCCAACCACAGGTTTTGGAATATAAAAATTCAGAAAAATCCTTAAACTAAATTTTGATTTCTGCATCAGGAGGATAATTTCTTGAAAAATTTAACAATTTCAGTTTCAATTTCAAATTTTATACTCGCTGATTATCACATATGCAACAACAAAAGACATGTGCTGAAACATGTAAGAAAATGTATTATGCGAAATATATTAAGTAATTCAATCCACATATTTATTTATTACTACAACGTATGAAATTTTCACATTCCGCAAAGAAAATTTTGTCTTCGCCATCATATGGAGTTCAAGCTGATTGTCTCGTCATCTACTATACAATCAATTATTACTTGCATATCTGTCTGTCTGTCTCACCGTAAGTTCACTCCAGAGCAATTTCTGTGATGCTGACCAAGGCAGTCTTCATGGGCATAATTTGACACTTGTTTGAAAGACGCCTGAAGCTGCGACGTTCCTCTCCCATCACTCTCTTTTTCCTAATGTAATTTACATTAAAACGAAGGTAAGAAAGCAAGTATACGCGTTAAGCTTGTCTGAGATTTATTGTCGATGTCCTTTGTATGGAAAACACTTAGTGGTTTATCCTGTTTTTCTTCTAAAGTATAATAAGTTGTGCCTTAACGTTAAATAACTCTTGCTTTATGAAACTTCTTATCCAGTTTCACGATGTACTGATTGGAGGTGCCAATCTCTTCAAACTCCTTGATATACGGGTCCAGACTAGGCTCTTAGGTTGATAGGGAAGGGGAGGGAAGACAAGGAAGAGACAATCAAGGATGAACTTTACAGCACACTGGAACGCACTGTAGATGCATTGCCATCAAACGATATTTAAAATTATTCTGGGTAACTTTAATGCATAAATCGGCCGTGAAACGGCGCGTAGAGAAACAACCGGAGAGTACAGCCTTCAAGCAGTACAGCGCACACTTCCCGCATTGAGACATCCACAAGACAATGTGGGAATCCCCAGACGGTCACGCATTCAACCAGATCGACCATGTCTTCATACAAAAATCAGCGACCACGAGCATTCTCGATGCGCGCACGTTCTGCAGCGCTGTCTGCGATTTGGAACACTACCTTATAAGGGTCAAGTCACGATGGCGCATCTCCAAGAGCTGTAAACAAGGAAGATCGGTTACCCCAAGATACCAGATTCACAAGCTAAATGATAGCTCAGCAACGTCCACATACATGTCAGCGCTGGAAAATTGCATCAAGAAAGTAATAATAACATAAAACCATCTAGAAGAGATGCGGTAACAGAAGCGGCCGAAGAGTTCTTGGGGCACCGACCAAAGAAGACTAAGAACGCCTGGTACGACGAAGAATGTAAGGAAGCGGTTAAAAAACGAACTAGACGTACAAAGATTACATCAAGCGATCAGCTCGGGCCAAAGAAGAACAATATAACACCCTCCGACGTCAAGCTAAAAAAATGTGCCGAAAAACGAAGCAACTGACCATCAACACCATGATCCAATAGATAAACGAAAACATGACATAAAATCAGATCAGCGTATGCCTATATAAAACAACTAAGAGACGGCTTCAATCCACAAACAAGTCTTTGCAAAAGTGCACAAGGAGCAACCATAGGTAACCTAGTCGAAATGAAAATGTCCCCTCCCAGGTTCACTGAAGTCATGTATTCTACTCTTCGTGAGAAGGCACCTATGGTCGCAGGGTCATCTTGACCCAAAAACATCAACTTCCAGCTAGCTATGATGGGCGCCACTTTAGATGGTGGAATAGCACACGGGGAACGATTGCGTTCGCAGCTGGGTAGTTGTGACACTGGAGTACTTGGTGCGTATACCTGCGACGACTTCCTGGCTGGGTTAATGGCGGGATATCTCAGGTATACCAGGGCATGGTTAAAATCTGTCTGTTCAAACATCAGCCAATCAGGGCTCCAGGCACACCTGTTATTCCGGTGGTGCGGGTGTGAGGTTGAAACACTTACTCTGGGCATATATTCTGAGGCCGCTGAGCCTTGGAGGTGCTGGGTCACAAGCTAGTGTCAGAGGTAGCTCTGCGGTCTCCGTATTGTCTACTCTTAGTAAAAGGATAGTATGCTGGGCCTCCAGTTGTGGAGCAGATAGTTTTTCCAACAGTTCCCTTACCTGGCAGCCATCGTCTGCATGACGACCAGCGGCTGGGCCATTTCGGAAGTCGATGATGAGAATTGGGGAGTAGGTCCTACTTGTGGTAGCGCTCCTATTCCATCTGTGTCGCTGAGTGTATTAACTGGATTCGATTGGCTGAGACCGCTTTTGGGTGCTGCTCTACACGCGATAGAGGGCTGACTCGGTGGATGTTGTTTCTGGTGGTTGTCGGCATAGAGGGCATGTTGAAGATATCTGACGTTGTTGGCCCATACATAATTTGTGGAGACATGACAACAAGGCAACGTCTGGCTGGACAACTCGTCCATGTCCTCATGAAAAATGGAGCAAAGCATTATCGTTCCGGCATCCGACCGAAGGTTTCTCCTATCCGCCAAAAATTTAGACACTTCGTGAGGGTAATCTAGAGACGACGGTCCGTCTCAGGCTCTCGATTGTTGGTGCAGCTCGCCTTTTCGGGCCCCACGTTGGGCGCCATTTGTAGTGATTTATGATGTTCCTCTAAGGACTGCAGCGGTGATCTGCTGCCTCAGCATTCAATAAGAGCCAAACTGGATATAGCTTTCGCTTTGGTTTTTTTATGAGAATTTACTCCTTTTCGTGACGCTCTGCAAGCAGTTTACCTAGGCAACTGCTCGATTACTACATTTTCTCCATGACAAAAATTTCAGGATACTTTGAGTAAGCTTTAAAGATTACCAAAAAAATGTTCCATGCATATGGGCCAGCATAATTTCCATGTATACGTTGCCATGGGTGATTTGGTTTCGGCCAGGCAAGCGGATGTCACTGGTTTTTTGGCCGCTGCCGCATAACCCAAATAGTTCCGCACCAGGAACTCGATCTCCTGATCCATATTCGGCCAGTATACAAAACTACGTGCTAGAGTCTTCATTCGTTGTATGCCTAGACGATCTCAGCGTAATATCAGAAGCTGTATGATCGTCCATAGATGATTTTGAGAAACTTCTTAATTGGGAATATTCGAGCGAGACCCTCTTTTTCTTTCTGGCTGTAGTTTCGTTCAATCGAGGCGCAATTGCTTTGATTTTTCTATACGGGAAGCCATGTTATATGACTGCTCTTAATCTAGCATGTGAAGCATCCGCTGCAACTATTATTTTTAATGATGGATTGTAATGCCTAAGCAGTAGTTTCAATTGAAGGGTTTTCTTGATTTTCTGAAACGCTTCCTGACACCTCGTTGACCATGCCATTTCACATTTTTCCTAAGAAGTTAGTCCAAAGATTTTCGAATCAATTGCAAGTTTCGCACAAATGATTGATAATAATTGACCAACCCTAAGAATAGAGGAAGTGTAGTATTATAGTCTTCTAGTGCTGGCATCTTTGCGATAGCCTAAATTTTCGATGGATCTAATCGACGGCCACAGTATATCCCAAAAATCGGACAGAACTTTGATAGAATGGGCACTTTTTAATCTGGATTCGGAACGCATATTCTTGAATTCATTGAAAAACATTGAAAAGGTATACACGATACTCCTCAATAGATTTGCTTACATCAATTTTGTTATCAATGTACGGAAAAGTATATCACAATTCCATTAGCATGCTATCTATAGTAGATTGAAACTGTCCTAGTAACGATTTTCCACCCACCGGAAGGCGTGCCCATTCAAAATAGCCCTGATGTGTAACAATGTTTCAAAGTTTTCGTGAATCTTCGTCCAGATTGGTTTGAATATAAGGTTCCGAAAAATCCAATTTTGAAAAAATCAGCACCTCTATTCAACGCCGCGTAAATGTTCGGGAGAGGCATCACGTGTTAGAACAATTTTAGAACTTCGTTCAGTCCCGTCGAATAATCTCCACATAACCTGGTCGTTCCGTCTGGTTTTGCACCCGCAACGGTTGGGGCTGCCAATTCTACATATTCAACAGGCTTTATTATTCCTATCGACAGAAGTCTGTCTAGTTCCTCGGTGCATAGAGAGCAGGTCTGGCCCTACATTTCACTGGGATAGCGTTTTCTTTCAGGACTAATTTTGCTTCAGTTTTTGTGCAGAGTCCCAACCACGGTTCAAGTGCTGCTGGCAAAGTTGTTTGTAGTTCTCCAAAGACTTTAGTTTTATGGCACATATTAATTTTCCCGAAAAAAGTTCAAATTTCTTCGTTAGTCCTGCTCCGATTAAATTAAGGGATCTACGTTGAGCGAGATAAAAGATATTCTCCTTACAGACTTTGTTAAATTCAAAGATAGCTTTACCTTTTCGGAGAAAGTTGTAGTAATCGAGCAATCCGCCTAGGCAAACTGCTCGAGGAACCTTCACGAAAAGGACTATAGGAATAGAGGAGAAAAGAAAAGAGGCGAAGATGTGATTATTGTGAAATCGTCTTTCATTCTGTGTAGATCACTGTTTCGTGTTCTAGTAGTTTAATTGTTTAGAATTAGAAAAATTAATATTGTGGTCGCTTGTAGCCTTACATCAGAAAACTCTGCAAAAAATTTATCAGGCGATCAAATTTCCTTTGATGCAATTATTCGCAGTATTATCACTTCGCGATCTAAGGATGAAGCAACAATAGAGGTTATTGGTAATGATCATTATGAATTGCCGGTGAAAAATTTCCTTACATTGAAGACGTATCCGACACATTGCTGAAAATTCCCGGCGTTGCAGGTTACAAAAAGTCAAAATGGCACATTTATATTTAACTTTTTTTACACCAACCCTAAAACCCAGCATATCCTCAATCTGGGACGAAATGAAAAAACCTAGCCAGTCCTCGGGAGAAGTGGGAGATATTACTCGCAAATCGTCATGCAAAACAAGACCAGGCCACCGTTAAACAAATTTCTTTCCGCAATGTTTGTTTGCATGAGAATTAAACTATCCATTTTAAATTACTTGGTTTCTCGGTCCGCATTCCCACGATGGCTCTTCCATTTTCATGTTCCCACCAAGACAGACTATCTCTTCCACGAATCTTCAATCCCGTTCCGATGCAACCCGTTAATTAATCCAACTCATGCACCTACCTTCACTCGTATTTGCCCAGCAGACTAATCTAGTGACGTCTAGCCCGACCGGGAATCTTCTACGAATCCAATCCTTCCAGCGATCATATCACTGTTAAAGTTCACTATTACCCATGAAAAACAAAGAACAAACAGCTGTAATCGTGGACAAGTCCAGCACAAAAAAGAATCCCGTAGGCCGAAAATCTAACCTGAACCCCTGCACGATCGAAGAAGCATTTTGCAATACCAACTGATTTATAGCAGACATACATTCGCCGTACACAATTTTGCGTTAAAATGTAGATTTCCTTAGACTAGCCGGTGTAAATCATAATATTGTTACATGTACAAATAATTACATGTACAAATAATTCTGCGAGCTACTGTCGCAATTATTTTCATCATCATTAAGAACGTCAACAAATGAATTTACTCGAACCCGCGAGTAAATTCAACAAGCATAATCAACATCTGCAAGCGACGTCACTCCATTCATGAATTTGCTCGAACCTACCAGGTACCTCTCGGTAGAACGTTCGCCAATATGCGAGAAATGGGTGAATACTTAGAGACCCTATATAAAGGCGAGCTGAATGAATGGGAGAATCATTCATTCGACCGCGATAAGAACTGCGAAAGTGTGTAGGAAGTGTGTTTCGTAATAGTGAAGTGATTTATAGCCCAGTCATATTAGGTAAAAAAAGGGGTCAACCTCGGAATGAAAGATAATAAGCTGCAAATTGGTATGAACCTTTGTTTTGTCATTCTAAATGTTGTCTCAAAAGTCTAAATCGTTATCGTGTTCGCGTCTCAAGATATTCAAGGTCAAAGGTCACAAAAATCGGTTTTTCGCGAATATCTGGCTTCCTATCGGTTAAATGAGATTTGCATTTATTATAAAAGTTGTAGGCTATAAAATTCCCTACAACTTTTGTTTAAACTTTTTTTTCATACGACCAACCGTTTTGAAGGTAGAGCGCGAAGAGTGCACATCGTACAGTCATATACGGCCTAATGCAAGGTCAAGCGTGAGTTATGGTTATCAGTACGTTATAAAGTCAATTATTTACTTGGAAATTATAATTATTAAACAATGCCTATTATTTATGTACTAACTATTAATTATTTATATTTAATTAAAGTAAGTAACTTGATTATTTATATATAATTATTCATATTTAACTATTTGACAAAACAAAGGTTCATACCAATTTGCAGCTTATTATCTTTCATTCCGAGGTTGACCCCTTTTTTTACCTAATATGACTGGGCTATACAACTTTTCAAAAACTTTGGTGAAAGTTGGAGCCGAATTGCGACCTCTAACGTGGTCAACAATCTCGTTATATACATACACACATATACAGATATATCCATATATATGCATATATATATATACATATGTGTATATTTATAGATATATATATATATATATATATATATATATATATATATATATATATATATATATCTATATATATACACATATGTATATATATATGCATATATATGGATATATCTGTATATGTGTGTATGTATATAACGAGATTGTTGACCACGTTAGAGGTCGCAATTCGGCTCCAACTTTCACCAAAGTTTTTGAAAAGTTGTATAGCCCAGTCATATTAGGTAAAAAAAGGGGTCAACCTCGGAATGAAAGATAATAAGCTGCAAATTGGTATGAACCTTTGTTTTGTCAAATAGTTAAATATGAATAATTATATATAAATAATCAAGTTACTTACTTTAATTAAATATAAATAATTAATAGTTAGTACATAAATAATAGGCATTGTTTAATAATTATAATTTCCAAGTAAATAATTGACTTTATAACGTACTGATAACCATAACTCACGCTTGACCTTGCATTAGGCCGTATATGACTGTACGATGTGCACTCTTCACGCTCTACCTTCAAAACGGTTGGTCGTATGAAAAAAAAGTTTAAACAAAAGTTGTAGGGAATTTTATAGCCTACAACTTTTATAATAAATGCAAATCTCATTTAACCGATAGGAAGCCAGATATTCGCGAAAAACCGATTTTTGTGACCTTTGACCTTGAATATCTTGAGACGCGAACACGATAACGATTTAGACTTTTGAGACAACATTTAGAATGACAAAACAAAGGTTCATACCAATTTGCAGCTTATTATCTTTCATTCCGAGGTGAAAGCCCTAATATGACTGGGCTATTAGAAGACAATTGCGATAAGAAATTTATGGACAAGTGTTAGATTTTATTTTAATAGTGAAAATTAAAATTAGTGAAAGTGTTAAACTGATTATTGTGCACTTTCTTGAATTAAATAAACTCTTAACTTAAATTAAAAGACATTGCGTTTTCACTTTCCCGGAACGTTAAAATTATAGGCCGCGAACCAATAACACGCGACAGTGGTGTCGAGAAGTGCGATTGAAATTTTGAAGTGAAAACGTTTAAACAATTTTAAAGTGCACAATTGTGAAAAGTAACTTAAAAAATAGCCGAAACAATAAAAAATGCCAGGAAATTTACATCTTAAAATTAATCAATTGAGCATATCGGAGCTCAAAGAGGAGTTGGAACAACGAAATCTGGCTACACAAGGTACAAAGGCCATACTGATTGCACGCTTGCGTGATGCGATCGAGTCGGAAGGCGTGAATCTGGATTTGGGTGAGCTCTCAGATGCAGAAAAAGGTGCAGAAGGTGGTGAAGCCGGAACACCAAAACCAAAGGAACCAGAAAATGCGCTGATGCAGATGTTGATGCTGATGCAGCAAGAGCAGCGACAACAGTCATCCAATTTAACAGCGAAGTTAAATGAACAATCAGCGAAGCTAAGCGAACAATCAGCGCAGCTAAATGAACAGACATCCAGTTTAGCTGCGAAGCTAAATGAACAATCAGCGCAGCTAAATGAACAATCAGCGAAGCTAGACCAACAAGCGTTCGAAATCAAGGTGGACATCGCACAGAAGCTGGAAAAACAGTCAACCGAAATAAAAGCGGAGCTCAGTAGTCTCAACAGCCAAATTAAATGCGTCGAGGAGAAGGTATACCAGGTCGAGGAGAGAATCAACCTTGAGATCAGCCAGGTCAACCATGAGATGGAAAAAGTGAAAAAGGATTTGGAAGCAGCGAAGGCAATAGTAACCGCCTCACCAGCCCCAATTATAACAGCAGCGCAAAGCTCATCTAGAAATGTGCAAGCACCAATATTCGATGGGCAAACGGTCTGGACTATTTACAAAACCCAGTTCGAAGCAGCCGCTCGCATAAATCACTGGAATGAACAGGAACGAGCAACTGCATTGATTCTTGCTCTAAGAGGCCCAGCTGCCGAGCTGTTGCAGACGATCCCCGTTGAATTGCACTCAAACCCGAATGCTATAATGAATGCGCTCGACATGCGTTATGGAGACGATCATCTAAAGCAGATTTATCGGTCACAGCTAAGGCATCGAATGCAGAAGTCTGGTGAAACCCTACAGCAGCTAGCCCAAGATATTGAGCGACTGGCACTTTTGGCTTATCCAGCCTACGACCCAGAACATCGAGATGATGCAGCGACAGAGGCATTCATCAGCGCACTAAAAGACCCGGAATTGCAACAAGCCGTGCGTTTAGCTCAAAAGCAAACGGTTAAGGACGCATTGGCTTATAGTCTGAACTTTGAGGCAGCGAAAAATGTGACTCGTACCACTGCCCGGGTTCGTGAGGTAGTGACAGACGAGTGCAGGTGTGAGCGCGTGGAAATTGAGCGAGACCGGCATGTAAATGGTGCGCCTAGATGCTGGAATTGCGGAGAGAAGGGGCACCTGCAAAGAGACTGCAAGAAGCGAAGAAAACCGAGCTATTGTCCAGGGCGTGCAGCTAGGAGGAGATCCAGACCGAGTCAGGAGCCCAGAATGGAAGCCCTTCAAACAGAGGGGTCGGGAAACATGTAAGAGCCAACTTCGTGGGGCAGAGGTTGGCTAGGAGGATCGACGTCCCCAGCACCACCATCACCGTGTCAAGACTACATCGTGGAGAAGCGGACTTATGCCTTCCGGGTCAAGTTGACGGAGAACACTGCACCATAACAATCGACACTGGTGCAACCCGATCGATTATCCGACCAGACCTAGTTAGACAGCAACAACTTCACAAGGGCAGAATTTTCTCACTACGGACAGCTACGGGAGAAACTGCACCTGTTCATGGAGAGGTCAACCTCCAGATACAGTTGGGAGACCTTGTGTTC
Source organism: Odontomyia ornata (assembly GCA_963969285.1). Lineage (NCBI taxonomy): Eukaryota > Metazoa > Arthropoda > Insecta > Diptera > Stratiomyidae > Odontomyia > Odontomyia ornata. The sequence goes on from OZ017738.1 coordinate 445,692,897, forward strand.
CGACATAATTTTCTGGTCGCGAACATTATGGATGACTGCATTCTCGGAATGGATTTTCTGCGACCACATGGAATCACGTTGGACTTGGGAAAACGTGTCTTGAAATGGCAGAATGTCGAAGTACTGATGGAGGATCCCAGCGTCCAAATCCCCAAGATGAATGTAGTGGTATGTACTGACACTGATGTACCGAATTCTTCCGAAAGCATTGTATGGGCCAAGCTTGATGGTGATTCTGGAGACCACCGATCTTATCTGATAGAGCCAACGAAGACATCCGCATTTCGCAGTTTGATTGTAGGACGAAGCCTTGTAAAATCTTTAAGGAACGGATATGTGCCGGTTAGAGTCCTTAACACCGCAGACTCAACCACGAGCATCAAAGCGGGAGAAGTCATCGGCAGCTGCCAGCCTGTTTCCACCATCACCTCTTTGGAAGCTACTCACAACCATCATTGGAAAAGGAGGCAAGACACAGACAAAGCCCGGGAATCCACGTCTGCAATATTGAAGCAAGTCAAATTGCCGGTGCAGCTATTCAAACGAGCCTCTGATCTGGTCACCAAGTACAGTGACATCTTCTCAACAAGCCCGGATGACCAAGGCCGAACGAGTTTGGTAACTCACGTCATAGACACACAGGGAGCCAAGCCGATTCGACAAGCACCAAGACGTCTCCCTATAGCCAAACAAGGAGAAGTGAGCGCGCTGATCTCGGACATGGAAAAGCAAGGCATTATCGAACCTTCGGTAAGTCCATGGGCCGCGCCTGTAGTTCTAGTAAAGAAAAAGGATGGTAGCACTCGCTTTTGTGTCGACTATAGGCAGCTTAACGACGTCACTAAGAAAGATAGTTACCCGCTCCCACGCATCGATGACATCATGGACACTTTAGCCGACGCAAAATGGTTTTCTACACTCGATCTCAAGAGTGGCTACTGGCAGGTAGAAATTGACAAGAAGGACCGAGAGAAGACCGCATTTTCAGTTGGGACCGGATTGTGGCAATTTGTGGTGATGCCGTTTGGGCTTTGCAATGCTCCAGCCACTTTCGAACGCTTGATGGAATACGTGCTACGTGGTCTAACCTGGAAAACCTGCTTGGTGTACCTAGATGACATCATCGTCATCGGGAGAACGTTCGAAGAGCATGTGCGGAACTTAGAAGAGGTCTTCTCCCGACTGCGACTGGCAAATTTGAAACTTAGTCCCGACAAGTGTACCCTTTTCGCAGCTGAAGTAAAATACCTGGGACATGTCGTATCAGCTGAAGGGGTCAAAACAGACCCTGAGAAAATTGAAGCCGTGAAAAGCTGGCCAACACCAAACAACAAGCGCCAACTACGAAGTTTCCTGGGCCTGGCAACCTACTATCGAAGATTCGTCAAAGACTTTGCCAAAATAGCTAAGTGTCTTCATCAGCTAACCGAGAAAAATCGTTCGTATGTCTGGAATGAACAATGCCAGACAGCCTTTGAGACCCTGAAGGAAAAGCTATGTGAATCACCCGTACTGGCGTATCCGAAACCCGGAAAAATGTTTGTGGTTGACACCGATGCAAGCAACGGCGGTATTGGAGCTGTACTCTCCCAGCAGATCAATGGCGAAGAAAGAGTCCTCTCGTATTACAGTCGAGTTCTTTCAAAAAGTGAGAGGAACTACTGTGTGACCAGGAAGGAGCTATTGGCTATAATAGAGGCCACCAAGCAGTTCCACAAGTACCTATATGGCCAGAAATTTGTTCTTCGAACGGACCATGCATCATTGAGATGGCTACTTAACTTCAAAAACCCCGAGGGACAAGTTGCGAGATGGATCGAAAGATTGCAGTCATACGACTACGAAATTGTTCATCGAAAGGGCGGAGTTCATGGAAATGCTGACGCCCTATCTCGTCGCCCATGTCCAGCTAACTGCAAGCATTGCCGACGGATTGAGGAAAAGGAACCGCCCGTTGATCTGCGACTGATAACGGCCGAATTCGATGAAGGTTGGTCATCGGAGGAGATTCGAAATGCCCAGCTAGCCGATGAAGACATCGGACCATTGCTCGTATGGAAGGAGACGACTGGGCGACCTGAGTGGAAGGACGTTTCAACGCATGGCGCAACCCTGAAAAGCTATTGGGCACAATGGAACTCCCTTCAGGTGGAGGGTGGTGTACTCAAGCGGAAATGGGAAACGGCAGATGGCAGCTCCTATAGGATGCAAACTATACTACCCAAAAGCCGAATCCATGATGTGGTAAAGGAAATGCATGAAGGATCCTCGGGAGGCCATCTTGGTGTTAACAAAACCTTAGCGAAATTGCGGGAAAGATTCTACTGGCTCCACGCTCGAGAAGACGTAGAGGACTGGTGTCGCAGATGCACCATTTGCGCTTCCGTCAAAGGCCCAAAACGACGCTTGAGAGGACAAATGCAAACCTATAACGTAGGCGTGCCATTCGAAAGGATTGCTGTTGACATCGCTGGACCCTTTCCTGAATCTGAATGGGGAAATCGATACACGCTGGTTGTAGCTGATTATTTCAGCAAGTGGCCCGAGGTCTACCCCATTCCCAACCAGGAAGCAACTACGGTAGCCGAACAGCTAGTGTTAAATTGGGTCAGCAGGTACGGCGTGCCTTGTGAACTACATTCGGATCAAGGCCGAAACTTTGAGTCACTAGTTTTTAGCGAAATGTGCGAGCAGCTGGGAATACGGAAAACGAGGACAACACCGCTGCATCCCCAATCCGATGGAATGGTCGAACGTTTCAACGGCACGCTCAATAAACACCTTGCCAAGATGGTTGACGAGAACCAAAGGGACTGGGACCGACATATCCCACTATTTTTAATGGCATATAGAGCCACTGAACATGCGTCGACGGGCCAAGCCCCAGCCAAAGTCATTTTTGGAAAGACTATTCGTTTGCCAGCCGATATAAAGTTCGGAACACCCCCTGAGAAACCCCAAACGGTTTCGGAGTACGCAAGTGATCTAAGACAACGGTTGAACCAGATACATCGGACAGTACGAAAACACCTCGAATCGGCTACTGACCGCGTGAAGACCAGGTATGATCTAAAGGCTAATTCTACTGGCTTCCAGCAAGATGACTTGGTGTGGCTTTAAAACCCGCAACGGCGAAAGGGTAGGTCTCCAAAGTTGCAACATAATTGGGAGGGACCATACCGAGTTACAAAGCGAATCAACGACGTCGTATACCGAATACAGGAACATCGTAAGCCGAGAGCTAAAATGAAAATCGTGCATCTGGACCGTCTTGCCCCATATTACACCCAGGGAGAATTGACTACAAATAGCGACACATCTTTTCGGGGCGAAAAGAACTGAGATGGGGGCAGTGTTACATGAACAAATAATTACATGTACAAATAATTCTGCGAGCTACTGTCGCAATTATTTTCATCATCATTAAGAACGTCAACAAATGAATTTACTCGAACCCGCGAGTAAATTCAACAAGCATAATCAACATCTGCAAGCGACGTCACTCCATTCATGAATTTGCTCGAACCTACCAGGTACCTCTCGGTAGAACGTTCGCCAATATGCGAGAAATGGGTGAATACTTAGAGACCCTATATAAAGGCGAGCTGAATGAATGGGAGAATCATTCATTCGACCGCGATAAGAACTGCGAAAGTGTGTAGGAAGTGTGTTTCGTAATAGTGAAGTGATTTAGAAGACAATTGCGATAAGAAATTTATGGACAAGTGTTAGATTTTATTTTAATAGTGAAAATTAAAATTAGTGAAAGTGTTAAACTGATTATTGTGCACTTTCTTGAATTAAATAAACTCTTAACTTAAATTAAAAGACATTGCGTTTTCACTTTCCCGGAACGTTAAAATTATAGGCCGCGAACCAATAACACGCGACAATATGATCTTGCCGTCAGGCCAGTACAACATCCCTGTCAGCGTCTTCCATTCTCTGTATCTATGCAATGCAAGACCTATTAATGGATATTGCCTCAACTTGCATTGTTTTGCGTTTGAAGAGAAAATGATCAAACGAAAAGAAACACGCAGATGCGATGAAATTTAAATGTTGAATTTGGAAATTATTTAAAAAAAAATTAAATAAATCAGGAATAAAAATCTAAAATGAATTTGATATTACGCGAACAAAATGTTAAACTGAAGAACGAAGTGAAACATAAAAATTCCAGCACTAAAATTAAAGTTAACTATGAAGAAATTTTTAATCAAGATAATGGAAATATGAAAAGAAAGGGAAGAACTGAGGCAAGGAGATAAACAAAAAGCGGGAAATCATTGGGATAATCCCGTTCCGGCGAGAACGGAATGTTAGTTGGATGTCTCGTCGACGAAAGGGAGTTGCGAGTTAGTCGCGAGTGGCGACGGTTATTAATTTAGTTGTCATTTGATTTGTTTTTTAGAAGAGTTTTTGGTGGACGACGAGGGCTTGGCGGTTGGTCACAACGGAGAGTTGCGATCTGGTCGCGAACGGCGATGGTCATTAATTTCAATTTATATTTAATTTTGTTTTTTTAATAAAAGAGTTTCTCGTGGACGAAGAGGGTTTGGCGGTTGATGACAACGAGCGGCGACGTTCATAAGAAAAGACAAAAGAAAAAGCTCCGCGATCGGGAATGTCGCCATTGGAAGTTAGAGTGTTTTCTCGAACTTCAGCGGTACTGGTTTCGCGGGAATTTAAACTAACGCTTAGATTGTATAAATAGTGAACAAGTCGTCAGTAGCGTGAAAAAACGCAAATAGTGCTTTGTATTAAACGGAACACGGGGAAGTGTGAAAGTGATTTAAAGCATTCGTGTCTTGTTCGTAACTCTTCAGTTATTTTGTGAGCGGTAGATATTACCCTTGAGTGTACCGGAATTTTGACCACATGGTTGGAGTGTGTTGGACTTTTTTGGGGGGAATCAAGGCTGCCTTCCAACCGAGCGGATCTTGCTTCGTGTCAATTTTCAGAAGTCCAAATGATACGTTGTTGTCTCTTTTTCAAATAAACACCTTCGTGCTGCAATTTATATAAATTCTAGTTAAAACAGCACTCGGATTAATTCAGTAGAAAATATAAGTGATTATTAAATCAGATAGTGACAAAGCAAGAGACAAAGTTAAAAAAATATTTGGGTAAAAAAGTATAAAACCAACAAATTAATAGTTTCATTCCTAAATGGAAAAGAAAATAATAAAATTATACATTATCGAAAAAAAGAACAAATTTTGAACTTTTGCTTCGGAAAGGTGAAAATAATAAAAATATTTAGTTAAAAAACGGTAGATTCTCTCTGTTAGCACCCCGAAGGGGTATAGGACCCGCTCCGTTCATGAGTTAGACATCGGGTGACCTCGCCCCCTTTCTTGCAGGAATTTTCGCCGGGATGCTTGACCTTCCACACACGATATGGGCTAAGGCTTAAAATTTATTGGATTTAAGATCCAGTTGGGAAGGGTGCGCCACCACCTGGATGCTTCACGCTTACTTGTGGGCCGTGACCGTCCTCGGTAAGGACGTAATCGCCTTACGTCTCGCGCCGTCAAACAGTTATTCGTCGTCGCGCATCCTCATAATCCCATTCGGTTGGTTGCTGCGGCCATTGACATCCTTCAATCCGTCAATCGATTCGCCGTTTCGACTCTGGTCACCATGTAATTCTTCAATGCGAAAATATTTTGCAATGGGCTCTTGTGCTGTGGGAATAGAACCCGCCCCACGACACCGCAAAGCTAGCTTCCCAGCGTACTTTCGCGTCCCCAGACAAGGCCATTTCCAGTGTAGGACTAACTCCGCTCGCTGAGGCAGCAGAACACCGCTGAAGCCCTTTACGGACATTAACATCCAATATATTAAACACTACAAAGTTCACCGAATGTCCGTCGAAGATTTTCGCTCTTTCAATCGATTTTTCTATAGGTTTTCCAATCGCTGCGTAGATTTTTTCGCCCATCACATTTACTTCTGATCTACTATCTAGGCACATTTCAATTAAAACGTCGTTAATTCGTATTGACAAAGAAAGCAATTCACACTTCGAATTATTTACTATGTCAACTATCAGATTCGCGATTTTTTGTGTTGCACATATTCGCCAGATAGCCAGTTTTCTTTACATTTACTGAATTTAGTCATCTTATGTTGACAGTTCTCTGCATTCCACCACATCGCTTACATGGGGCTGACGGTGGCTGCTGTGGTTGGAATTAGCTGATTCAAAGCGACGGCTATGTTTTCGTTGTATGCGTCGATCATTTTTCAATTGTGTACGTGTATTTTTGACTGATCTTAGCGATTTTTCGGATGACTCCGTCTTCTGCCTCATGCCCATGAATTTTTCTCAATCTGTTATTACCGCATCAAACCAATATCAGCGGGATCTGCCGTTAACTTCTGGAGAATTCATCTAAACTTGATCGAAGGCCCGTATAAGAGCAACAGGACAAGCAAACTGTTTTACAGTTTATTCGCGGTATTTGTATTTCTTCGATTGGGATAATATCGGAAATCTTCACCGTCATCTTGTGATATTTTCAAACCTTCAAATCTATCAATAGATCGTTGCTTGCTAAATGTGATTGAAAGTCTATCCTTCGTGATTTTGTAGTCAAACGAAGTAATCCCTTTCGACATGCAATATTTTCTGTACTCACTGAATGCTGACGGTGATAGCTTCGTTATGTTGAATTTTACATTTTCTGCATTCCCAATGCCTGGAGCAGAGCAATCGACGACAAAGTCGAATCTACCATGCCCAATCTTCGAATATTGAAGGGTCATCGCAGTTTGCTTCGAATTTCGTTACATTCTTCTTCTTCTTCGTAGCACCACAGCCCGTCTCGTGCCTTCGCTTCCTGCAAATAGCGCCTCTAATTGTCTCGGTTCAATGACCGGTCATCCAATTTTGAAATCCGAGCAGCGATGAACTGTCTTTGTCGACCGAGTCAGACCAGCGTTTTCTCCACTGGTCTCTGGCCTTCAGTTCTCCCAACGAATACCTTTTTGGGTATCCGTTATACGTCCATACGATTCATGTGGCCAGCGCATTGCGGCTTCTGCAGTCTTACAATTGGTGAGACCTCCGGCACGTCACAAATTTCATACAGCTCATGGTTGTATCGAATTCACCATTGGTCCCCGTCTAGCTTCACTCCGATTATTCGGCACAGGACCCGTCATTCAAAGGCGTTCAATAGATTCGCGGATGCTTGGGTTAGGGTCTATGTTTCACACCCGTAGCTTAACATAGGTCATTACAGATTTGTATACTTGGAGGTTTTTTTTCTTTCGTATGCAGCTGGTCTTCACCACAGCTGAGTTCTGCTGTCGGAGTTTAATTTTACTTTACCCCCTTCTTAAATTAAACGCGGGGTTAAATGCGACACAACCACTTTATTCCACAGTACGATCGACAGTATCCTCATAGTCAGACCGAGAGAGATAAACTCTCAACAATGGTCTGACAGACGGCTTCAGTAAATGGACAGAAGTATTATAGATCCCCAGCCGTGAAGCTTGTACAGTTGCAAAAGAAATTGTTCAAAATTGGCGGTGACGGTACAGTCTCTGTGGAACTTTAATTCTCTGTAACCTTTAGATTGGTTCACAGCATTCTTTTATTTTTGATGGCATATATAACCAAGACTCATTTACAATTGTGGAGAAAACTGTTTTTTTTTTGGAAAAACTTTGAAAATTTTAACAGGTGTGAGGCATGACATACCATATGTTATAAGGAATATGTAAAAAAAAATCTTATCAACACATTGACAAAATTCACCATATCGTTGCCAATGACAGAATAAAAATACAGAGAAAGTTAAAATAAGCTATAACCTAAAAGCAAACAGTGCGGATTCAATGAGAATGACATGCCTGCTAATACAACCCACGACCGTGGAAAATAATGTCGCCAAAGCTGCAGCATGGTTACCAACGATCCTACAATGTCATTAACATGATAAACGATGGTGCCCACCAAATTCAAGAACAACTTAACCGCAAGCCAAAATGGATGAGAAAGATTGGCTCAATATTAATCTAACAATGAAGTTGAGGCTATTCGGGTCCAAAAGATCTGAGGAAGAGATCTTTTAATTTTAGTGAGCCCGAGAATTTAAGTTTCTAATCAAATCAGCCCAGATTTTGGATTGAATGTGAAAATACAGAAAAGTGCCAGAGAAGAAAACAATAACGCGTGGAATTTAGGAACGCCGTTATAAAATTTTTATAAATGGTGCAATAAATAAAGAAAATTCAAACATAACGATTTGAAAATATTAAAAGGAAATTGTTACACCAATGTTTTGAAATGAAATGTAAGAAAATTAACGTACCTCGATTTCACTGGTTTCTCCTTCCCACCTAATTATTTCATATAATTCAGCAGGATCAGAGATATTCTTAATATTTTTCTTTCCACGATATCTATTTGAGCTTGATTCACGTTCTTCTTTATCGACTTCTTTTTGAACTTGACTAAAAATTGCTTCTATAGTTGAGAGTTTTGAAACATCTTCGTGCTGTCTAAGTTGCTTTTCGACTTTTTCCGAATGGAATTCTGTAAATAAAGAGCTGTTATAGAATAATAAAAGAAATAAAAGTGTGCATTTACCTGACACATTACCATTTTCCTTTCCTTCTCTCATAAACAACGATGGATAGGTTCTTATAATGTAAACTTCTAACCTGGTAACCATTTTCCCATTCATATCTACTTGCTTTAAGTTAAGTAAGAAAGGTGCTTGCACTTTATATAAACCCAATTTGGTGTCCCACTTTGCACGGCGCGTTGAGTTTGTATGAATTTTCAAGCGAACATCAATAGGTATCGCTAAAACATCACATCCTTCCTCACAATTTAAAAGCTCAGCAGATTGAATCATTAACTTTGTTCCAACTTTCACTTTTCCCGTCTCGACTAAATTTTGCATTGCAGAATCAACTGTAGTTTTTACAGAATACCAGCGGTCACTTAGCTCGATTTCCATATTGAAGCCCGTATTATGTATAGCAAGGACGGATAAAACCATTCTTTTCGCCGGACTTTCATCACATTCTAAAATTTTCTTGAGAATTGATCTATGAGCTCGATCAAGTTCATGGTCGTAACGATACTTTAGTTGTAGACAAATATTTCGAGGATCAAGAATGCCTTGAGTAATTGTGTTGAGCCAATCAAGTTTGAGGAAAATCATTTTATAATGATGCTGAATCCAATTCACTGGTATTAAAGATGGCGCTACCGAAGGAAGCGACAAGAATGCACTTTTGATTTCATCGAATCCTATGCAACTTTGATCGTCAGGAACAATAAAGGATCCGTCTTCAGTTGCAATGGAAACATCTTCAATGGATGCCGGGAATTTATGATTTAAAATATTTTCAAAAGAAATCGGCATATAGCTTGTTTTGCTGGAGTTTTTCACTAAGTCGCGTAATTTCATTCTATTACGATTTGTCTTTTTGATAAAAAGTTCACCTCCTTGCACTATACTTTGAAAGCCGTTTTTATTTCGATTTAAATTTATTTGCTCAGCTCGTTTTCTCATTCTTTGATTTATAATATCATCTGAGGCTCTCATTGCTATTCTTGACATTTTTATTTCATCTTTGAGCTTCCATTCAACCTTCTCGACAGCAGTTTGATTATCTAAAATATCTGCTTCGTCTTCTAAGAGTGCAGCTGTGCTAGCTGAAACCTCTTGGCTTAGAGTGAATCTATGCCGAGATTTTAATTTTTCAATGTTTTTCGGAGTGCTTGTATCAACTGAATTGAAAAATTCTTGAAGATTCGGAGTTTGAACTTGCAAATGAAGTGGAATAGGTCGAATAGGGGTAGCTGACTTATCGGCAACATTAGTTGGCGGCTTAAATCTTTTACTGGACAAAGTTAGACGACTTCTTGCAGGTGCGATATCAGATGCAGATCGTTGAGGCGTCGTTGAATCAATTATAGGTGATCGAGCTAAAGGCGATTGAACTCTCCCTGGTGTGGTAAATGAACCAGTAAGAGAACTAGGTCGAGTTTCTATTGAATTTGAGCGCAAGACACGTTTCGAAGTGACTAGTGGTGATAAGGAACTAGGCATTTGCGCTCTGGTCGGAGTATGAGTTGAACTACTCGGAGACCTACTCGGTTTGCTTTCGATTGAGTTGGAGTGCAAAACTCTTTTCGTGTCGACAGGGGAAGAAAGGACAGGTACGTCTCCTTTAACAGCTCTATTTTTCAATTCTATACTCTGATTTTTCGTATCAGCCTCTGGCTGTAGACTACGATTTATTTGAGAAAGTTTTATGTTCGACAATATATCATCTTCTTCTTCTGCCATCTTTTTTTCAGCTAAAGCAAGAGCTTTTTTCGATATTGTGATCGTTTTTCCAGATGCGCTCTGAAAACCAAAGACTGGTAATGTTAAAGGATCGGCCTGAAGAGAGGTAGTGCTTTTTGAAGGGCTTTGGTCCGTAATTGATTTTTCACTGAGATTAACAGTTGCATCAACAACTGAAAAGGACTGGTTACTCTTCATACTTTTTTCGAATGCTTCCGTTAATTTTTGAGCCGCGTTTGCAGCTATCCTCTTTTCAGATGCACTTTGAAATCCGGTAGAAAAAGCTGGATTCTCTCTGACATTATTTGCCATAGTTTTTGTACTGAGATTGTCAGCTGCATCAGCCACTGATAAAAATTGATGACTTTTGACACTCTCATCAATTTCTTCTCTTAGCATCTGAGGCCTTTGTAGAGCGGCATTAGAAATGGATATCGTTTTTCCAGATGCTCTTTGAATTCCTCTAGAAGAGGGGCGTTCACCAATGGCAAAACTTTTTTTCAAATGATCTCCGATATTATTCGGACCCAGTTTTGCTGTTTTCGATAAAGGATGATTTTCTTTTTCTTGTTCTAGTCGTACAGCTTCTGAAATTATAGATGATTCAAATGTTGTTGGCAATCTACTAGTAAAACCTGACGCTCTGCTAACACCAGCTTTTTCTTTTATATATGTAATTGAGTCGCTTCGAAGAGTAGAAGTAGAATGCTTAATTTGACTTTTTAATTTTTCCTTAAAGCTTTGGTTTGCACCTTTATCAAACGATTCGTTGTCATTATCGATTTCAGATTGTATTTTCAGTGCTCTCATTTGTCCCGCAGAAGAAACAAAAAGATTTTTACCACCTGCAGTAGTAAAGCCTGTCATTAAGTTGCTCTCTTTTGCCGGCATATTACTATTGTAACTTTCACTCTTTTCAGGTTCGATACATGAACCCCTTCTTGAGCCAGTTTCAGCTTTTGGAAGTCCACCAATAGAATTATATGAGGGGTTATTTATACTTTTATCTTCACTTTTGCTATGATTATCATTAAAAACTTGTTTGATGATTTTTGGCTGATCCATTGTAGAATGCTTTTCTAATTTTTCCTCAAAACTTTGGTTTGCACCTTTATCAAACGATCCGTCGTCATTATCGATTTCAGATTGTATTTTCAGGGCTCTCATTTGTCCCACTGAAGAGACAAAAAGATTTTTACCACCTGCAGTAGTAAAACCTGTCATTAAGTTGGTCTCTTTAGCCGGTATATTACTATTGTTTAATGGTTCCTGCCTAAGTTGAGTTGTTTTATTTATTTTGAATTGTTTAGGCAATGTTTTGGAAATTGAGGTTTGCGGATTTGCCTTTGCAAATTTTGAAGACGTGCTCTCCTCTTTTTCTAAAAGTGACTCGTCTGTACTACATTTTTCAATAGATTCTAATATTTTTTCAGAAATTTGTTTCGGTTCCTTGCAAGAAGCCGATGGGAAAGCTTGAAAACTTTGTTTATAATTATTATTCAAACTAGACATTTTATTTGGTGGAGACCCTCCCTTCAATTTTTCTTTAAAATCATCTTTAAAGGTAAATTCATTCGTTTGAGGCTGTATTTTTTCTTGTAATACTTTATCATCAGTATGATCAAGAGGTAAGAGCTTTTTATGAAATAAATCGTTTCTCGGTTTAGGCTCACCAAAAGAGCTTATTTTACAGGTAGTTTTTGGTGCTTTTTCAACGGTTTTCGGCGTTTTGGGAATTATGAAAGTTGTATCGAAAGCAAGAGGTGAATCAAATTCAAGTGGAATTTCTTCATGTTTAGGCTCACTATCAAATTCAATATCTGAGGCTGTGATGCTATTTTGTACTTTTGGGCGCATAACCCATGGACTAGAATCTGCAATACTACTTTCGCTTAATCGATTCATTTTAGGCGTTTCAATAATTTTTCCATGCAAAAGTGTGTCGATATTGAGTCCTGAAAAAGAAAAAAAAAAAATATTATAAGTAAATTAAGTCGATTATTTCTCGTATAAAAAAAAGGTAGTTGACTGGAGGTAGATAGTCAATTATTGATTAGGCTAAGATTCAGCTAGGATTGTTTTCACCAAATTAATTATTCACAGGTATAGAAATTGACTTGTCCCAATTGCTCTTGAATATTGCACTGGAAATCGTCATCAGGAAAACATCTGCTGAAATCTCTGGTACACTAATTTTCAAGTCCACACAATTGGTAGCATAGCTGATGATGTCAATATTATGGCAAGGTAAATCTCAGATGCTAAAGAAGCATTTCTCAGTTTAGAATTTAATTCAAACTGAATTGGCTAACGTGTTAATGAAACGAAAACTAAATTCATGATTCAAACGAGGAAGAGCTCTAGTTCGACAAAACTTGACCGTGAGAGACAATAACTTTGAAAGTGTAGTTAATTTGATTTATCTTGGAGCCAACCTGAATAGGAGAGGGGCCGAAAAAATAAGAGCTTGGACGCCACATAAACGCTGCAAATAAAGCCTATAACTCCGTACTTCCCATTCTAAGGTCCAGAGTTATGCACAGGCAAAATAAGCTTCGTCTTTAAAAATCACTAGTCAAACCTGTGCTGTTATATGGAAGTTAAACCTGGACCCTGACAAGCGAAAGGCAATCGACATATTTGAACGCAAAGTATTCGAAAAAATCTACGGCCCAGTAAAACAAGGAACAGAATTGAGACTACGTTACAATGAGGAGTTGTATGAGCTATTTGACGAACCACCTGTATCTGCTTGTGTAATTACGCAAATTACAATGGGCAAGCCATGTAGAAAGAATGGAAGAAAATCGACAGCAGATTCTTGCTGTTAGTGATCAACTAGCGAACTAGGTCGCAGAGTCATGATGATTAGAGATTAATCCTGGACGCCCGGCTTGAGCTGTTGCGCCATAGATGATGGTATATACTTTTTCTTGTTTAAATAATCTCACGAGTTACTGCCAACAAACACATTAAAAACGATCAGACAATAAAAATTACTACGAAAGCTTCCCACAATAATCATTATGAAACATCATAACCTATCTTCATGCAAGTAGAACAATCAATACAATGCTGGAAGGTGCTCGTGAGCTCTAGCGTCATTGATTTCTACCTTATAAGATGAATGATAGAAAAAAGTTGGGTCTTTTGGAGAGGATAAATAAGCGGTACGAGCGATAGTGCGAGAAGAATGTTGTTACGCGATTGAAAGTTCGAATAATAAGAATTCAAGCGAAATTATTTTGATTGATTCGAAAAATGAAGTTTGAAAAAAGACAGATTTTATTTCATCTTCACATTCAGGGAATGAAAAATTATACAGCGGGAATCTAAACCGCATAATTTTAATCGGGTTTTATAATTTACCCTCATAATTACTGCATGGTGCTAAACATATTATCTTCTCGAGTACGGACACTATCGATGTACTGACACTAACGAAGGCCTGAAAGCTGCAGAGGTGCTAATACAAAAATACTCATATTTAGTACTTCGCGTTGTTTGTTTGATACTAAAAGTTCCGCAAATGCAAAGCTATGTATCGGTATGAGAGCTCTCCGCCACCCTACGATACTGTAGGATATAATTCTTTATAAGCTTTCATTTAATAGATTTCCCAATATTTTGTGGATAATCAGACAATTACTCAGTTTATTGACCAATTATATACGGTCCCGTTTTTGAAGTGAAAATATATTATGTCAGTTAAACTTTCAAGTATTTTATGATATTTCGTTTATTTAATATAAATGAAATAATTCATAAAATATGTATTAATCGAGCAGTCACACAAACAAACTGCTCGAAAACCTTCCTAACCCTTATCCGAAATATTAATTGCAGACTTGGAAAAAAGATTTCATTACTTCCATTCATAGTTGTAAATTATAAAATATTTTTTTTATTATTATTATTATTATTATTAAATGTAATTTTATATCAATTTTCCTTTATATTAAATTAAAATTTCGGACATGGGAGCACTGATTTAGTGCATCCCGTCCGTGTATTGCATTGCCGAAAGTAATCTAACTCGGCTGAGCGAGTAGCTGTATTCGAGGTACCGTTGCACACGGGAAAAGAAAGAAAAGATTTGGACGGATCGAGAAGTCCACTTAAGATCACGAACCGGGAAGCACGTGCGAGAACGGCCGTCGTGTAAATTGGTAAAGTGGCAGAATTGTTCCCCATCGAACTTGATAAGTTTCGGGTGTGAGCTAATATCGTAAATGTTCATGGTTCCCTACTGAAGTACGTTTCGTTACGTGTTTTACTATGCCGTGCAAATAAAAAAATCGAGACAATGTGGACAAACGAAATAAATCGCTTCAATTTTCTAAATAAAACGACTATACCTTGTCGGGATTGATGTGTATCAAAAGAGAAAGTGGAATGATTTAGATGGCCTCTGGGTTTTCATAGTTTCTTAGTTCAATTGTCGTATATTAATGATATCCTTAATCTCTATTATCAATAATATGCCCTAAGCTGTTTAATTTTACTGCTTGTTGTCATCGTGTCGACTCATACTGAAAATAAACCGTGCAAATATATTCCTGAGCCAATAAATGCGTTCCTATAATAAAACAGAGAAATAATAACGGTAAAAACGTGTTTAAGTAGGATACAAAAGCAGTGAAAGCTGAAAAGGCGGGAAAAGCAAATTCCATAAATAGCCCAGAAAGTTAACCCTGGAAGACAAGTCGCGGTTTAGTTTTTCCTTCTCCACGCGGCTGTCGAGATGATTACGTTACAAGGAAATTGAAACGCGATACAATATCTAAATCGGTAGGCGAGTTTTCTTTATACCACGCGGAGGCATAACGTTACATTTGCAAATGAATCATCTGGTCAGCATTTTTGCATGCATTCTACAGCTGCAGCGCAGCCATCGCGAATGTAAACATAACATCAGTGGACGGCGCATGTAGTTTTGCGTTTACAACCCGGAATTCGGCCTGAAATTAGTGCGTGCAGTGACTGCGAAAGCGCTACTAGTTTGCTTCGCTGTCGAGTTTCAGGAAGAGTTCTTTGGCAGTTGTTAATGACCGTGACAGAATGTTGATGTCGTCCGCATAGGCCACTAGTTGGCTCGACTTGTATAGTAATGTACCTCGCGTATCGACAGGTAGCTTCCGTATGACGTACTCCAGAGCCAAATTGAATAGCAATGGGGCCAGCCCATCTCCCTGCTTTAGCCTGATATTTGTGTCAAAGGCATCGGTGAGTTGGTTATTGATGCGTACTTGGGAGGTCGTCGACGTCATTGTCATTTTGGTAAGATGGACGAATTTGGCTGGGATGCCAAAACCAAGCATTATTTGGTACAGTACGTTACGGTCAATACTGTCGTATGCTTGCATGAAGTCAACGAAAATTTGGTGTACGTCTATGTTGAACAAATACAAATCTGTGATAAGACCTGTGTTATGCTATGGGTGTGAAACATGGACCCTAACCCAAGCATCCGCAAATTTATTGAACGCCTTTGAGCGACGGGTCCTGAGGCGAATAATCGAAGCGAAGCTAGACGGGGACCAATGGCGAATTCGATACAACCATGAGCTGTATGAATTTTTTGACGATCCGGAGGTCTCAACGATTATAAGGAAGCTGCAATGGGCTGGACACATGAATCGTATGGACGAAGAATGGATACCCAAGAAGGTATTCGCTGGGAGAACTGAAGGCCGGCGGCCAGTGGGGAAACCGAGGAAACGCTGGTCTGACTCAGTCGACGAAGACAGATCATCGCTGCTCGGATTTCGGAATCGGAAGACGCGGTCAATGGACCGAGACCGTTGGAGGCGCTGTTTGCAGGCAGCGAAGGCCCGAAAGGGGCTGTAGGGCTAAGAAGAAGAAGAAGTGACTGCGAAAGCGTAAAGGAAATGTATGAAGGGTGTTTGCAAGGTCTACGAAGAGCATTTAAAACGCCGGAACGTCGACCACTACATGCGATATCAGCCAGCTTTTCGATTTTGTGGGTCAATTGGCTGACACTAGTTGCTTGGTATACCAAAAATCGACGAATACATACGCGCCTTACAACACGGAATGAGTCAGGGGGGAGGCTTTAAGTAATTAGTGACAGGTCGCCGGTAGCACTGATTAAGCGTTGACCCGTCCGTAATCCCTTTAGTTTAGACCATAAATAGTTTGGCCATGTATAAATGTGTGCGTTTTTTCTTGTGCGTTTTTAGTGTAACTATTAAAACAGTTTGGCTAAACTTTAAATGGATAATTTCACCCTTTCGTCGCTACAAAGAATTTCATAAGTAATTTAAAAAGCTATCGGAGCCATCCGAAAAACGAGATCGATATCCGCACGACGCAATGAAAGCTCACTGTAGAGCAAAAAATCATCGTATAGATTTACATTAAATTGATGTGAAAAGGGTGAAATGATCCATTTAAAGTTCAGCTAAGACAAGTACTTACAGGAGGAAATTTAACCTGAACATAATTCGTAGTTACAAAAACATATTGAGTTCGCATAACTAGGAAAATTAAAAATAACTCTCTCACCTCTAAGCATGGTGGTCGCCATCACCGGTGTGTATCATGCGAACGATCGGGTAATTTAGTGCGGGCATGTAGTGGACAGCATTTTCATAACATTCGAGATGTGATGGATATTTTACCAGATTTTGACCCGTCATCCGAATCCGGCATGTCGGCAGCGCAGTTCGTTGATCGCGTTACGAAGCTTGTTGAGGTATATCAGTGGAACGATAGAGTTTTGGTGTTCGCCGTGCAAGCCTCCCTAAAGGGGCCTGCTAAAATTTGGAGCGATGGTTCTGCGCGGGTTCCTGGAAGCTGGCTTGAGCTGGCCGAATCATTGAGGCGAGATTTCCCTAGCCATGAAAGCGAGGCCGATGTTCACATAAAAATGATGAATCGCACCAGGGAGCCGAGCGAGACAACACATAGTTACTTCTATACTATGCTAGCATTGGCAAGATGAGGTAACTTGAGAGATCACGCTAGAATCCGGTATATAAGGAACGGGCTACGCCATGCATCTTTGCAAAATGCGATCGCGAGCTCAATTTTCGACACCGTCAACGATCTTTTAGCCGCGATAAAGAACTTCGAAACAAACTCCGTTCGAATTTCGGAGCCACGAACGGAGTCGAGACGAAATTTTGGACCACTACCACCGGTACAGCGAGGTATTATGTCATCAAATGCGCGAGCACAGCCGACTTCGAGCAATTATGAATCCCATCGAATCCGATGTTATAATTGTCTTAACGTGGGGCATATTTCGCTGAACTGTCCAAAAACGCAACAGAAACAAAGATGCGAGAAGTGTCAACGAACATCACATACGACCAACCGATGGCCGGAAAATGAAACTGCGGTCGCCGTCAGTAATGTTCGTCGCATAAATTCATTAGAAAGAATTAATCCGCTTGTTAAGGAGGTTCTTCTCAACGGAAATAAAATTAAGTCCTTCATTTGTTGATGGGAGGCGTGAAGCAGTGTTCACCGATCATACTACGAGGATTTGGAGGAGCTTCAGTAACGTGCAACCAGATACTTGAGGCCGAACTTCAGTTGGATGGTAATCTAAATGCGAAGATTTTTCCGGTGGATAACGATTTGATCTCGGGGCCACTTTTATTGGGGTTAGATCTACTCTGCACATCAGGCAAACGATTGATCATTGCACCGGGAGGTTGTTGATTGGAAAAAGCTTTCCAAAACGCTCAAACTTTTGAGCCAACGCTATCCGTCAAAGAAAAGGACCAACTGTATCAGCTCATCAGTGAGCATAGAGAATGCTTCTCTCAATCGCTTGCTTAGTTAGGTCAATGCAACTCGGTAACGATGACGATAAGGTTAACGACCTTAAAACCTGTCCGACGCCAGCCATACCGAATACCGTTCGCAAAACGTGAGCGCGTTCGAGAAAGAGTAAACGAACTGCTCGAAAAGGATATCATACCTCGGTCATCATCAGAATATTCGTCACCAATTGTCCTCCTTCGCAAACAGAATGGTGAGGACCGCCTCTGTGTTAATTTCCGTGAACTCAATGCTATCACTGAAAAGCGTCCGTTTCTCATGCCAACTGTTGAGGAGCAGCTATCATCGACCGCTGGTAATTTATTTTACACGACTCTCGATTTAAATTCCGGCTATTATCAAATACCAATCGCAGAAGAGTGCAGGAAATACACTGCATTTGTCACGTATGCAGGCCAATACGAATTCGACCGAATGCCTTTCGGCCTGTGCAATGCACCGAGTTGGTACGACAAATGGAAAATCAAGTTAGCTACGCAGATGAAGTAATTCTGCCCAGCAAAACTATCGCCGAGGGTTTAATAAAACTCCTTGAATTCCTGGTTATATTTCGAGATGCCGGTATGATGCTTCGGCCCTCTAAGTGTGCGTTTTTGTCTAAACAAATCACGTTTTTGGGTCATCGAGTCTATGAGGACGGAATAGAACCAGAAGCTGAAAAGACTAATGCAATTCGAGAGTTTCCGGAACCAACCAACATTACAGAGGTTCGAAGATTTCTAGGATTGAGCGGGTTTTTCCGCAAATTCATAACTGCTTACACTTTTGTTGAAGCAGAAGGACAATTCACAATTTTGTTGGTCGACCGAACGAGACGCATTCGAAAAATTGAAATTAGCACCTTGCTGCGATCCAGTGCTCAGTGCATACGATCCGACGAAGGAACATCAAGTTCATATTGACGCGAGCCCACTGGGTCTTGCCGGAATCTTTATGCAACGAGACGACGGTGGCAATTTCAGACCGGTTTTCTACTACAGCCGCCAGTGTAGCGAATCCGAAAGCAGATACCATAGTCATGAGCTTGAAGTTTTGGCTATCGTCGAGTAGTTAGAAAGATTCCGCATTTGCTCGTAAAGCATTTCGTGATAACTACCGATTGCGCCGCAATTAGCACCAAAAGAACGTCTAAGCCATTGTTACCGCATATCGGTCGATGGTTTCTGAAGCTACAGGAGTACGATTTCCGCATCATACATCGATCGGCATCCGTATGAGTCATGCAGATGCTCAAAGCAGGACTCCAAACGGACCACCGAACGAGCCAGAGATAGCATCGGGGAACATAATGCGAGTGAAAGAAAACCAAGACTGGCTTCTGTTCCTGCAACGACAAAACGTGAAGTTGAAGGAGTTAATCGAAGTTCTGAGAGGCTATATTGAATCCGCTCAATACAAACAGATCAAGTTAGATTATCAGCTCAAAAACGGTCGGTTATATCGTAGGATCGACCAAGATCAGTCTGCAGTCAGGTGGAAAATCATCTGAACGTATGACGATGCCATGGGCCACTTTGGTCTTGAGAAGATCATAAATCGAGTACGTCAAGAATTTCGGTTCAACAATCTCAGAAAATACATCAATTCGTACATCTCAGCATGCTTAAGTGCTGCTATAATAAAGGAATCGCAGGCAAACCGGAGGGTCAACTCTATTCGGATGAGGTGACACCTATTCCGTTCTCGACGTTACAAGTTGATCACCTGGGACCTTTTCCACGCAGTCGTCGAGGTAATTTGCACATCATTGGAATATCTGAGTTGTTCAGTAAGTATTTAATTTTGAGAGCTGTCAAAACTACGAAATCGAAGCCCGTCATCGACGCATTCAGGGATCTGACGTTGTACTTCGGTCTACCTAAGCTTATAATTAGCGATCGAGGCACTGCTTTTACATCACGAGAATTTGCTGAATTCTGCGCATCTAATGAGATTCAACATATTAATCAACCAGTTCATTGTATTTTGAACACAATAAATTGATTATTAACAAATGGTGCGCGTTAGTTTATTGTTTTTCCTCTACAATTATCCTGTTCCCAAGGTCCACCCCTGAATACTTTGTTATATTTGCTAGTTTATTATTCAATACTTTGTTATATTTGCTAGTTTATTATGTAACTCCGCCGTAGACGGTCTCAAGTCTGTTTCGGGGTGCAAATTGGGCTTACTGGTTCCCCAATACTGTTACATTAAATGCCGAGAAATGCTAATAACTGTAAATACATCTACAGCTCTGCTACTAAATCCTACTTACACCTCCTTTGTGAGGACGTAAGAGGGTGAAACCGAATCTTCCGCGCCTGATAACGCCGGAATGGAGGTTGGGCAACGGGCTAACTCCCCATAGCCCTTTAAATGTTTCGAAACCTGCAGATGGGCCTCGGAATGGATTGGACTCACGGCAACGACCTCGCAAGCGAAAAGGACCTTTTACAACAGGTCAGTCAATATCAATTAAAAATACTGGCAGTCCAAGAAACGAATTGGACTGGAAACGACATTCAAAACATGAGATCGCACACAATATTCAAAAGTGGGAAGCCTAGTGGAAAACGAAAATTCGGAGTGGCCTTCATTGTGGATAGGGAGTTCAAATCGCACGTCATTGATTTTAAGGCAGTCAATGAACGGTTATGTGCGATCCGTATAAAAGCGAAATTCTTCAAAATCTGGCTGATAAATGTTCACGCGCCGACCGAAGAAAATGACGAAGAAACAAAGGAAAGCTTCTATTCACAAACGACATAAAAATAATTCTGGTTGATTTCAACGCTAAGGTTGGCAATGAGATATCTCATCGGGGAACGTCTGGAGGTTATAGCCTCCACGATGAAACAAATGACAACAGCCAGCGGCTGATTGACTTTGCATGTAGCAGAAATCTATTCATACGTTCGACATGCTTCCCACATCGACGCATTCATATAATGACCTGGGTATCACCGGATGGCAAAACACAAAACCAGATCGATCATGTTCTGATCCAACTACGTTGGGCCAATTGTAACTCAGATTATTACTTGATCAAATTAACATATCGATGTCGTATGTCAAAGGCATATTCGGCGAAGACCAGCCCACTACAAAAATTTTGACATCGAAAGGATCCAAACAATAGACGCCGCCAAAAATTTCACGGAGACCCTCGACAACCAGCTGGCTCCCATTTTATCAGACGCATTGTTAAAGACGAGCTTTGGATGGAAGTGACAGCGGCTATTAGGACCGTGGCAGAACAGACGATTGGACATCAAGCCCGGCGCAAGAAAAATGATTGGTTCGATGATGAGTGCCAGAATGCATTAGATAAAAGAATCAGGCGTACAAAGAATACGTAGGTAGGAAAACCAGAACGAAGAGAGAGCACTATGAAAATTTCAGAAGAGTAGCGAATAAGATAATTAGGATTAAGAAAAGAAAATACTATGAAGTATATATGTAAGTTTAGCGAGCAACAACAGAAGACAAGCATACAAAGTAGTGAAAAGCCTGAAACGTGGCTATCAGTCCAAAACCTTCGTCGACTTCAAGCACCCCCTTTCGGGCCTTCGCTTAGAAATAGTTGGAGTATCTCTTCATCATGATCGAGAGTGTCGGGACTCCACAAGGTGATATGGTCAGTATCACGCTTTGGCCGTGTGTCCGTCCACCCAGCTGCGTTATGTTCTGATTTTAAACCAGCACGTATCATAACTGCACGAGCTTACAGTCCGTCCGAAGAATAACTCGAGCTAAATCGGATTGCCACCAACGAGAATCGAATCAGGGACCTTCGGCTTACGAGATGAGTGCTCTAACCACTACAAAAACGCGGACTACTTGTTAAAGGAATGTATTTGTCAATTTGGACTTATTATTGCATTGTTGCAGAGAACATTAAGTGAGTAATTGAAATTTGACTTTGCCAAGCTTCAATGGTATAGTGTTGAATGTGTTGTGCATTCTCTTGTGAGTGAATCCTTGAAGCTTTCATAGAACACAAAATTGGATTTAGCAAGTGAATTTGAATATGGATGTGGCGGTTCATTGGAAATGGTGAATGTTTTTTTTTTTTTTGAACCGACCGGTGTTTTATACGAAAATTCAACTTAATGACAAAAGTAACGTTCGGCCAGTTGCTGGAGATATATTTTAATATAAATCGAACCTATCAAACAGGCTCAAAAAGGGTGGTTCGGTGATAGTACCAATTTTGTGATTGAAGACATTTTTCGTCGTTCATTCCCTCCTTCAACCGAAAGAATTTCCACAAGAGTGTGTAAGTGGGAAAGTCACATGGCCTTTGCTTTCTTCGAAATTCGGTTGTGCGTGTCTTCTTACTCGAACACTTCAAGCAATGGGCCCGAACTAAGCGTTTTCTTTTTTGTTTCATTTTTTTTAAATGTTTATAATCGATAATTCTGTATATGTTATATATACTTAGTCAGATTAGACCGGGAATTTGGATATATTTACTATTATATTAGGATATTAACTTCTAAATAAATTATATTAGTGATATTTTAAATGATACACTACATCTTTCATTTGAAACACACAAATAACATCTTAATTTTATATGTGATGAACCATTTATTTCAGGTCGAACAAGGACGAATAAAAAATTAAATAAATCTTCCAATTTTGGATATTTTGATATTTTCTTTCGTCGAGTGTTGGCATAACTTATTCACCTGTGGATAATTTGTGTATGCTCTGGATTATTGAATTGTCAATAAAATTGTATTAATTTTTAATATTGGCAATTGCTTATATGCTATGACTTCACAGTGAGTGAATTTTTTAGGAGACGAGAACTGAATCACTTGTCATGCTAGATGTTGCTATGATGTTTGTAGATCTGTAGTTATGCTTCCCTTTTGGTCTCACACTAACGTGATTTTCCCATCGTGTATATTTTCTATGAGTATTCTAATTTTTTTTTATTATCATTTAAAAATTCTAAATTAAAATGTTTGCACTCTTTTTCTGTTTCCACCATTTAGTACCATTAACCCTCCCCTGAGAGTAAGTTTTATATCAATTGTTACCAATTGATACTATAGGAGCTTGCCTTACAAGCATGAAGGCTAAATACCTTAACAACTCTTATAAATGTTTCCGAAAAGATCCTGGACGTATTCCAACGCAAAGTGCCCAGGGGGATAAATGGCCCAGTAAAGCATGGACTTTGTACAAACGACAAGTTGTGTAATCTTCATGAGGACCCTCTTGTATACGCATGCGTAAAGCAACGCAAACTACAATGGGCAGGACATGTGGAGAGAATAGAAGCGCACAGTCTTTCCAGACGAACGTTAAAGGGTAGAGCGTAAGGGAAATATCTAGTTGGGAAACAGAGGATACGATGGGAAGTTTTAATCGATACTGACAGCAGATCCCTGCTTGGGATTTTCAATTGGAGAACAAAGTTGCAGAGCTGCGGCGATTAGAAGCAAATACTACTGGAGGGGAAGGTCCGAATTGGAGCTGATGATGAAAGTGTCCGATAAGGAATGCAAACCAGGAGAAAACCCTAGGATGCAAGTGTTATCCTTCATTGCCTTTTGGCGTCAGGAGAAGAAATCAATTACATAAATTTAAAGTCCTAGACGAAAAAGAGAGCTCAAGCAACGCCGACGAGATAAGTGTAGTGAATAAGAGATTTTCATATGTCCGTGAAGGACCGCAGCGATGTTCTGCTGCCTCGGCAGAGGAAGGTGTTGATTCCTGCCGAGAATGCCCTCGTCCGGAGACGCGTGAATGCGCTGGCAGGCTAGCATTGCGGTGTCGTGGGGCGGGTTCGTTTCCCCGGCACGAGGACTCACTACAAAACATTTCGCATTCACGAATTGCTTGCAGAGTTCGAGAGGACGACCGAAGTCGCAAATCAGTAGATAACCTCCACGAAGGAATTACGACTTGTTGCGAGAACAAGTGCAACCTGACAAGAAAGACTAATTTGGGGGTGAACTCGTCCTTACCCAAATACATTCAGGGCCCACAAATGAAAGAGGGGCAACCGGGTGGTGGTGGAGCCCCTTCATGCCCACCCAACCGGAATAAATCCAATGTTAAATCGTTGAAGTGGCCAGGTATTCCTCTTCTGAGTGGAAAACTCATACAACTTGAATTGTATGAACCTTCCCATCAGAAGGGGAGTACCCCGGTGACCAATTTATGTCATAGAATTATACAATGGAATTGCATAACTTTATGCCATAAAAAGGCACTTGGCTTGGGCCACTCAACCCATTAAGTCACCTGAAATAAAAAGGATTAAATTGTACCCGGTGACTGGCTCATATTTTGAGGGGGAAGCCTGCCACCGTACCGGGTCCTATACCCGATTGGAAAAGACCGGAAGGGAAAGACCGATTTTTACCGTTTAATTCATCATTTTATTTAATTTCATTGATTTCTCGTAAATACAAAGCAAAGAAATCAAAATAGTTCAACAAAAATTATTCAGTGTATATATTAAAACATTTTTTAATATTGATATAATTAGTATTTGCAGTATATATTAAAGATTACCCCACTTAATTGAATAAATTGAATAAAAAGAAACAATTGGTATATATAAAAAAAATGAAACAATTGGTATATATAAAAAATGAAACAATTGGTATATATGTAAAAATGAAACAATTGGTATATATGTAAAAATGAAACAATAGGGGAACTTACCCAACCTTTTCCGACGACGAGCGCTCGTTGACGAGGTGAGTAAGTCCTGTAAAGTTATAATACTGCATAGCAAATTAGTTAAAAGCACTCGCGATATTTCTGGAATATTTTCGTTGTCAACTTTTCTTCTTCTTTTTTTTTTTCTTTTGGTAAATGCTAAAACGCACACGTGATAACGAGATTCATGCAAATTAAAACGTTTTTCTTTAGAATTTCCTTTTCGCTTCTTGGTTGAATTCGTGAAAAATTCAGCACGAAACACATTAAAACTTTCTGGCGCGCATGGATCAGTACAAGTGACGCGCGATAAAAAAAATGTTTAAATCCGGGCTTTGAGTTTCTTCGCTAGAATATTTTCCCCCTCTCTTGCAGCACAGTCCCAACAAATTTACTTCCACGAGCAGGCAAAACTGAAACTGTTTTCGTTTTGGCTTTCCCGTTATCTTGACGAATAACTTCCCTTTGTTGTCTGCTGACGACCGAAAATTTGTAACAGTTGAGATCAAACAAACTAAAATTTCACGTCCCGCAATCTTGCACTGAGCACTATTTGTCGGGTGGAAATAAATAACTAAAACGGATAGAAATAACTAATCCTCGTTAGTTTTTCCGGTAATAAAATTATTCCCAGAGTTTCGTCCGCGATGACGTGTTTCCACAAGACAGTCCGTGATATTCACGAGAAATGATCCACGCGAATTTCCTGCTTTCCCGGCGCACACAACACTATCTTGCACTTGAGCAGTTTTCCGCGCGAGCAGGAAAACCCAAGGCCGACTAGCAATCTCCAATTTTACTTTCGTACGTCACTTGCGCACAACGAGCGCCAAGTTTTTCTTTTTCCGCTGCTGAACAACAACGTTCGTTTTTGTTGTACGGAAGATGCAAACACGCTTTTCTTTGTCGCGCACACGCTTCAGCAGCAACGCACCACCAACTTTTCCGCGATCGCCAACACCTCGCAGAAGCAGCACGAAGAACCGCAAAGAAAACTCTCCATTTTCAAAGCATAAATCAATTGCGGATTTTTCTTTTTCACTTGACACTCATTTATTCACATTCAAATCAATTTTCCCGTTCCAAAAACATTTACGGTCTTTCCGTCATTCAACCAACGCAAACCCCACAACAATTTTATCTTCTTCCACTTATTGCATCCAAATGCCAAATTCCCGAGCACTTTTTCTTGGAAACCGTAATGAACACCACCGCTCTTGTACTATTTTCACCCACGATAACTTTCCGATTTCCTAACATATGCATTCGCATAGGCAATCATTAACGCGTATTTGGTAATTTCGATATTAACACCCTACGACATGATAAGTTTCTTTCCGCATCCGACGTGACCGCCGTGAAAATCCATAACCGACTCCCTACAATCCCCGTAATTCCACTTGACTTTTCGAAATGCAATTTCTATAGCGGGATCGCTACTCAAACCGCTTTAAAGGGATTATTACAAAACAACACCAAGATGTAACTCCGGAGCATGCGATGGAGCGATGACACGCCGGAGTAAGCGTAACTGAGATGACGTTATGTCTATGTGCATATTTCGTTTTTCGTCACACAATACTGCTAATACAAATGCAAGATCCCGAACGATATTGGCGATGGCTTGGATGAAAAACTCAAGCATGCAACGCAAAATAAAATCAATCAGAACAAATCACTTCACCGTCCAACGTAATTCGGAACTCGTATTCAATCGAAAACGAGCGAAACACTCCCCATCTCCATCCAATTCCTCGTTTGTGAGACGAAGCATAAGACTCGACTTGCCGGCGCCACTCTCCCCGATAATTCCAATGTTGTTATGTAGTTATCACCCATTTTCATGATTTACGACGCAATAGCATGCAAATTTCGCAAGCACAATTTAATATTCTCCACACTCAAGCAACTACGACACTTTATGGGCAAGTAGAACAATACGAACCCATTCAGAAAGGGGGAAATCACACAATTGAAGGTTTTTTGTTGCTATCAAATGTACTTTTTCCTTATCAGTTGTAGTTTATGACGGCGGTATTTGCAATTTCCCTTTTCACTGTCTTTTGTAGGTTCAATTAAGTTATCAATTGAAGGCAATTTGTCGTTTATGATAATTAGGCGTAATTAGGTGGGAAAATCGGAAGAATTAGACAAATTTTAAGGGGTTTAAATGATACAATGATTTTAGCGTTCATATAATTAACAGGTTAAATGATACAATGATTTTAGCATTCATAATTAACAGGTTAAATGATACAATGATTTTAGCATTCATAATTAACAGGTTAAATGATACCATGATTTTAGCATTCATAATTAAAAGGGGTTAACCGTTTCGTTCTAAGCATTTGCATACCGCGTTACACCGCAATTCGTTAAATTATCTTCAAAAGATATTGTAATAAGATACTACACATTAGAAATTTTTTTAAACATTTTTAGAATTTTGTTTCCCGGGTGTTAAGTACAAAGGAAATTTTTCCACTTATTATTCCTGCGAAAAAAAAAACGAGTGTTGCGATGGGGAAGGTGACTGAATCGACTGAATCCTTATTAAATTGCGTTCGTGCTGTGTGCCTGTGTCAGCGCTGCTTTTAGAGCCATAGTTCTTAGATTACTACAGGGCAGCTAATTTTCTCGTGATCCCAAGGCAATGCGGATTACGAAAAAGGAGCTGAAGGATCTTTCTGTGTCTCACGGGTTGCCTTCGGCGTCGGGACTAGAGATGACGAACAATAAAAGAACACAATTAACAGACGGACGGACTGACT
The DNA here is from genome assembly GCA_963969285.1 of Odontomyia ornata. Lineage (NCBI taxonomy): Eukaryota > Metazoa > Arthropoda > Insecta > Diptera > Stratiomyidae > Odontomyia > Odontomyia ornata. Next base: position 445,720,477 of record OZ017738.1, read on the forward strand.
TATGTCTATGTTTGCCTGGAAGTATACAATCTTTGCGCGTTTTTGAAAATATATGCGGACGGACAAACAGACGTGCCCAATTATCTATCGGCGCAGGTCTTTCGCGTGGTATATCCCCACTTCTTTTCCCGATGGATCCGTTATCAAGTAACGGTTAGGTCCCATTACCTTCTTTATGCGGCTTTTCAGGAATCGCCTATCCAGCTTGGCGTTGTAATGCCCCGCGGCGTCACTTTGGCGGAAATTTCGCCGGAAAACTTCATCTCCTTCTTTGAAATTAGCAGATCGTGACCGGAGATTGTACTGCGCTTCATTTGCACTACCTGCGGCCTTAATCTTCCGTCCGATCTGTTGGCGGAGGTCTCCTAAACGTTCGTGGGGCTCCAGCGCAACGACCGGGTCTCCCAAACACTTTAATTGCCGTAACAGTCGGTATGATTTACCGTGGCAAATCATGTGCTGTCCAAAGGCGGCAAAGTAAGGGGCGACACCGGTGACGGAATGATACGAGGATCGCAGGGCGCATGTGATGGCAGACAATCGCCGATCCCAATCCTTTTGAGATGGGTGGACGTAGGAACGGATCGCGGCCAATAGGGTGCGGTTCAACCGTTCTGACGCGTTGGACTGAGGAGAGTATATGGGCGTCAGTTGGTGTTCAATGCCATACTGCTCAAGTAGGCTCTTAAACTGCCGAGACCGGAACTGTACTCCATTATCTGAGTACACACTCTCTGGAACTCCGAACACATGGAATACCCGGTTCTCTAAGAATTTCACGATCGATGGAGTTGTGAATTTACGGATAGGTTCCACCATTGGGAATTTTGAGAGCTGATCTAGAACGACTATAGCTCCGATGTGTCCCATGGAAGACCGAGGATATGGACCGAGTAGATCGATGTATAGACGCTGGAACACGCGTTCTGGGACGTTGAGTTGACCCATAGGAGGTCGAAGAGGCTGGTTGGGCGCTTTGGTGCCTTTACAGGTCTCACAGGCGCTCACGTAGTCTTTGACCTGGGATGCCATTTTAGGCCAAAAGAAGTATTTTTTTAGTCGCCGTAGTGTTCGACCGTAACCTCCGTGGGCACTTAACGGATGATCATGTGCGCGGAGGATCAGCTGTTGTGTCATTTCCTCCGGTACCCAGAGTTTCCAAGACTCTTCTTCCTGCCATGGATCACCAGTGGCGTATTCGTTTCGTCTATACACATAGCCGTCTAATACCTTCAAGTCAGGCAGCTGTGTCTGTTGGGTCGCTATGGTTTGCCTCAACTCTTTGTAGCTATCTGATTCGAAATGTGGGCTGTCCAAATCTATTTCGATGGGGTCCTCGTCATTTATTGTTATTTCGGCTCCCTCTGGGGAAAACATCCGTGAGAGAGTGTCGGGTACGATGTTCTGGGTTCCTTTCCGATGTTTGATGGAGAACTTGAACCCTTGCAGTTTAAGAGCCCATCTGGCTAGGCGTCCACTTAAATCTGCCTGGTTCATCAACCATTGTAGTGACGCGTGGTCCGTGATGATCTCGAATTGGTGGCCCTCGATATAAGCTCGGAATTTCTTCACAGCCATTACCGCTGCCAAACATTCTTGCTCGGAAACAGTATAGTTCCTTTGGGCCGAATTCAGCTTATTGGACATGAAGGCGATGGGAGCTTCCTCCCCTTCGTCGGTCAATTGCACCAGCACGGCTCCTACTCCATGTTGACTTGCGTCACAATGAATGGAGAAGGGCTTCGTGAAGTCGGGGCTGTGCAAGACAGGAGCTGATGTGAGGGCTTGTTTAAGCTCTTCAAATGCCTTTCGGCTGAGTTCGGTCCAAACGAACTTCCCTTTCCGCAACATGTCTGACAGGGGCGCTGAAACTGTTGCATAATTCCGAACAAACCTTCGGTACCAACCGCACACACCAAGGAAACGTCGTAGCTGCTTCACAGTTTTTGGTAAGGGGAACTCATCAATCGCACGAGTTTTGTCTGGATCCGTTTTGATAGTGCCATGTCCTATGACATGGCCTAAGTATCGGACTTCTTTCATGACAAACTTACTTTTCTGTACGTTGATGGTGAGTCCCGCCTTACTGATGTGCAGGGCTACTTCTTGTAGAAGTAGGAGGTGTTGATCGAACGTTTCCGTGATGAGTAAAAGATCATCGAGGTACACGAACACTTGGTGTTTTAGGTGAGGTGGGATGACCTTGTCCATCAACCGAGTCATCGTTTGCGGCGCGTTACACAGGCCAAAGGGCATTGTGACGAACTGATATAATGGTCGTCCAGGCACTGTGAAGGCGGTCTTGTCCCTCGAGCCCTCATCGAGTGGAATTTGCCAGAAGGCGTCTTTTAGGTCGAGACTGGTGATATAATTGGCTTTCGGCAGTCTCCCTAGTATTCCATCGATGAGTGGAAGAGGGTACGCGTCCTTGATGGTAACCGCGTTTACCTTACGGGCATCAAGACAGAGGCGTACTTTACCTGGCTTTACAACCAAGGTTACCGGTGAGGACCAGGCACTTTGGGACTCTTCTATGACCCCCAACTCGAGCATCCTATCTAATTCCGCATACACCAATTTCTCCATGGCTGGCGAGATGGCGTAGTGTCTCTGTTTAATCGGTTTACTATCGCCAACGTCGATGGCGTGTGAGACTAGGGTGGTGCGGCCAAGGCCTTGGGTAGCGTAAGATGGGAAAGCAGCAATGGATGCTTCCAGGCGTTGCCGTTGGTTGGGCGTCAGGTCATGCCTATCGGGAGTAGAAGTGATTTCGTTGACATTTCTGGTTTTTAAAGACAAATCGGTGAATAAATCGGAGGCCAGTCCAAAGCGAAGGACGAAATCGACACCAAGGTATACGTTCTGAGTCAAAGACGGGATAATGTAGAAGGTAATATCCTTCGTCTGACCCCTGAACGTCACGGGTGTTGTTAGTTTACCTCGTATAGGGTGTTTGGTGCCATCAGCTGTACTGATTTCAGTGCGCCAGGATTTAATCAAGTTCGGGTATTCTTGGAGCACTTTCGAGCCAAAGCTCGAGGCAAGACAACTGATACTGGCACCCGTGTCGATCAAAGCAAACACGGTCTCGCCCAACACTTTAATTGGATGATAAGGTCTGATCTCATTCTCAGCAACCTCCGAGATGTTACAAGAGTTTACGGTTTGACGGCAGGTGCGCACTCTCTTGCGGAAATTCCGCCAACGACGGGTTGACCATTTTGTCGTGCACGAACGGGAAGTGACGACTTCGGAAGCAAATATTCGCTCTCGAGCCACCCGATATTCCTGCAGTCTAACATGATAAGGTTTTAGAGTGCGTACTTGAGGCTGCCGCGGTTCTTCTGGCAGTGACTGCGATGGTCGTTTTAATATTGTCGTTGGTGAGGTCTCCGGAAGAGAGTGAACATCCGCAGTCGTAATGGTTATGGCTGGTGGGTTAACGTCAGGTTGGTTGGGGTGAGCCGCTGACTGAGGAGCTACTGCTGGGGTTTCGAGTACCGCTGAGGTGGTCGGGTACTCTTTTGGCCGTTTTTTCGTGCGGCACATTCAGAACAGTCCGGGAAGTAAGTGTCCGGCTTGCCGCAACCGTAGCAGAAAACCTTACGTTCTGCGCGGCATGAAATGAACCGGTGTCCGGTTTGGTGACAATTCCAGCAGGTCGTAAGACTTCCCACCGCCGCTACAGCAAGCTGGTCTGGGTCCAAATCATCCTCCAGATCTAGGGTGGTATAATCTGGGGCCAATTCCGCGATTCCTCGTCGAGGACCCGTCCTGGTTAGTAAGTATGGCCGGTCCCGTAGGTCTTCCTCAAACCCTTCTATACGACGCACATTTCTCAGCAGGGCCTCCATACTCTGTGGATCGGAGTTCACGATATGCCGACGAATCTCCGGTCTTAGATTGCGCTTTAGCAGGCGAAGAATTTGGGTAGAAGACAATGGCTCTGACAGCTGGTCATTCAACCGAAGGATATCGGCTCGATATTTATGGAAGGACTCGTCCGGACGCTGCCATCTAGCATTCATCTTATCCAGGACTAATTCGTCCATGTCGACCGTAGGGTATTCCATGCGGAGTACCTCCTTCAGCCGTGACCAGCGTATGGATGGTGGAGCTGAATGTATCCTCCAATATGTCTCCAGGGCGGCTCCCCTAAGCAGCATTGGCAGGTATCCTGCGAGCGCTGTGCGGTCTCCTGCTAGCATCTGCTCAATCAGTGACTCCACCCGACTTATGAAAACCTCCACCGTTATCGTATTGGGTTCCCCACTGAAATGTAGATTCCATCCCTGGATGATGCTGGGGATCTGTGTCGGCTTCAGCCGATACATGTCGTGTGGATGGAAGCGTTGGTCCGGCGGAATCACGGGAGCCTGATTTGGTGGCGGTGCTTGGCTCAATCGGGGCCGGTAGACTGGAGCCAACGGATTCATGGCTGTACCTGGCCGGATCCGTTCGGGATCACGCCGCGAGTCTACTGGGAAGTCCCACGGATTTGGGTCCGAATCCCACATAGGAGGAGTTCTCGGCCGGGATGGTGCGGGGTTCTCTCTCTGGCTCTCTAGAGAGGCGAGCCGGGTGGACATGTCCTGTACGAGCGCCATTAGATCTCGTAGAACTGTGGCTTCCACAGCCACCGGTGGACTCGCTTCTTCTGCAGGCGGAACTGCTTCAGCCCTGTAGTCATCGTCTCGTGCACTCCTTGTAGTGGATGGAAGGGGTCCGCTTTTGGGGACAGCTCCACTTGTACTGGAGGACTGAGGTCGTTCTGTTGCTGGCTGTGCGATTTCCAAAGGCTGTCGACAGAGCGGGCACGTGGATGAAGTTTGCCGCAGTTGTGCCAAACACAGCTGATGTAGCCTGTGTCCGCACTGCAACCTCTGGCTTGTAGTTTCGTCCATGTCCTCGTGACAGATGGAACACAATAGAGCTGGTCCGGCATCCGACCGCAACTTTCTCCTTTCGGGAGTTCTTTTGGTGGGCATGCTAAAAGAAATTTAAATTGCTAACTAAAAACCTAAATAAATATATATATATAAATAATGAAAATGTGAAAAAAATGATGCAAAATTTATAATTTGCAAGTGGCCGTCAGTGGCGAACTATAGTCGAACCTCACAAATAAAAACCAAAGTGTATGAAGAGTTTTACTCGTTATCAAATAAAAATAATCGGTCTTTCCTTTCCGTCCTTCCTCCCAAGTATGGACACCATGGCACAATCCTTCTAAAACGTTTCAGGGACACTCTCTTGTGGCACCATGAAAATCAGGGTTCCGAAGTGATCCCTCATTAGCAAACTTCTCAAGTTACAGCTTGTCAGCCCAGGGTGGGATTCTAATCCACAAGCAGCGCGTGTCTTGTCATGGATAGTCATGGATTAGCTAATCAGCCAATCACATGAAATCAAAATCCATGTAATTTAAGACACTTAGGCACCGCTGGTTTGGGGAGCGGATCAGAATCCTCCGCAAAATAGATGTTGGGATAATAACCTCCGAACACAAAAAGGGACTCTAATATAATTTGGCCTTACTAGTTATACAATGGTGGTAAACCACCAAGGTATAAATCAAAAGAAGGACCAAACGATATTGATGTCCGAAGACAACACGCGTTCGAAAGTTATTAAATTGCTGGGGCACGATTAGTGCAAAAACCCTCGGGAGTTATCTACCCGCCAAAATTTCTAACACCTTGTGGGGACACCTAGAGACGATGGACTGTCTCGTGCTCACGACTGATGATACAGCCGGGCTTTTCGGGCCCCACGTTGGGCGCCATTTGTAGTGAATAAGAGATTTTCATATGTCCGTGAAGGACCGCAGCGATGTTCTGCTGCCTCGGCAGAGGAAGGTGTTGATTCCTGCCGAGAATGCCCTCGTCCGGAGACGCGTGAATGCGCTGGCAGGCTAGCATTGCGGTGTCGTGGGGCGGGTTCGTTTCCCCGGCACGAGGACTCACTACAAAACATTTCGCATTCACGAATTGCTTGCAGAGTTCGAGAGGACGACCGAAGTCGCAAATCAGTAGATAACCTCCACGAAGGAATTACGACTTGTTGCGAGAACAAGTGCAACCTGACAAGAAAGACTAATTTGGGGGTGACCTCGTCCTTACCCAAATACATTCAGGGCCCACAAATGAAAGAGGGGCAACCGGGTGGTGGTGGAGCCCCTTCATGCCCACCCAACCGGAATAAATCCAATGTTAAATCGTTGAAGTGGCCAGGTATTCCTCTTCTGAGTGGAAAACTCATACAACTTGAATTGTATGAACCTTCCCATCAGAAGGGGAGTACCCCGGTGACCAATTTATGTCATAGAATTATACAATGGAATTGCATAACTTTATGCCATAAAAAGGCACTTGGCTTGGGCCACTCAACCCATTAAGTCACCTGAAATAAAAAGGATTAAATTGTACCCGGTGACTGGCTCATATTTTGAGGGGGAAGCCTGCCACCGTACCGGGTCCTATACCCGATTGGAAAAGACCGGAAGGGAAAGACCGATTTTTACCGTTTAATTCATCATTTTATTTAATTTCATTGATTTCTCGTAAATACAAAGCAAAGAAATCAAAATAGTTCAACAAAAATTATTCAGTGTATATATTAAAACATTTTTTAATATTGATATAATTAGTATTTGCAGTATATATTAAAGATTACCCCACTTAATTGAATAAATTGAATAAAAAGAAACAATTGGTATATATAAAAAAAATGAAACAATTGGTATATATAAAAAATGAAACAATTGGTATATATGTAAAAATGAAACAATTGGTATATATGTAAAAATGAAACAATAGGGGAACTTACCCAACCTTTTCCGACGACGAGCGCTCGTTGACGAGGTGAGTAAGTCCTGTAAAGTTATAATACTGCATAGCAAATTAGTTAAAAGCACTCGCGATATTTCTGGAATATTTTCGTTGTCAACTTTTCTTCTTCTTTTTTTTTTTCTTTTGGTAAATGCTAAAACGCACACGTGATAACGAGATTCATGCAAATTAAAACGTTTTTCTTTAGAATTTCCTTTTCGCTTCTTGGTTGAATTCGTGAAAAATTCAGCACGAAACACATTAAAACTTTCTGGCGCGCATGGATCAGTACAAGTGACGCGCGATAAAAAAAATGTTTAAATCCGGGCTTTGAGTTTCTTCGCTAGAATATTTTCCCCCTCTCTTGCAGCACAGTCCCAACAAATTTACTTCCACGAGCAGGCAAAACTGAAACTGTTTTCGTTTTGGCTTTCCCGTTATCTTGACGAATAACTTCCCTTTGTTGTCTGCTGACGACCGAAAATTTGTAACAGTTGAGATCAAACAAACTAAAATTTCACGTCCCGCAATCTTGCACTGAGCACTATTTGTCGGGTGGAAATAAATAACTAAAACGGATAGAAATAACTAATCCTCGTTAGTTTTTCCGGTAATAAAATTATTCCCAGAGTTTCGTCCGCGATGACGTGTTTCCACAAGACAGTCCGTGATATTCACGAGAAATGATCCACGCGAATTTCCTGCTTTCCCGGCGCACACAACACTATCTTGCACTTGAGCAGTTTTCCGCGCGAGCAGGAAAACCCAAGGCCGACTAGCAATCTCCAATTTTACTTTCGTACGTCACTTGCGCACAACGAGCGCCAAGTTTTTCTTTTTCCGCTGCTGAACAACAACGTTCGTTTTTGTTGTACGGAAGATGCAAACACGCTTTTCTTTGTCGCGCACACGCTTCAGCAGCAACGCACCACCAACTTTTCCGCGATCGCCAACACCTCGCAGAAGCAGCACGAAGAACCGCAAAGAAAACTCTCCATTTTCAAAGCATAAATCAATTGCGGATTTTTCTTTTTCACTTGACACTCATTTATTCACATTCAAATCAATTTTCCCGTTCCAAAAACATTTACGGTCTTTCCGTCATTCAACCAACGCAAACCCCACAACAATTTTATCTTCTTCCACTTATTGCATCCAAATGCCAAATTCCCGAGCACTTTTTCTTGGAAACCGTAATGAACACCACCGCTCTTGTACTATTTTCACCCACGATAACTTTCCGATTTCCTAACATATGCATTCGCATAGGCAATCATTAACGCGTATTTGGTAATTTCGATATTAACACCCTACGACATGATAAGTTTCTTTCCGCATCCGACGTGACCGCCGTGAAAATCCATAACCGACTCCCTACAATCCCCGTAATTCCACTTGACTTTTCGAAATGCAATTTCTATAGCGGGATCGCTACTCAAACCGCTTTAAAGGGATTATTACAAAACAACACCAAGATGTAACTCCGGAGCATGCGATGGAGCGATGACACGCCGGAGTAAGCGTAACTGAGATGACGTTATGTCTATGTGCATATTTCGTTTTTCGTCACACAATACTGCTAATACAAATGCAAGATCCCGAACGATATTGGCGATGGCTTGGATGAAAAACTCAAGCATGCAACGCAAAATAAAATCAATCAGAACAAATCACTTCACCGTCCAACGTAATTCGGAACTCGTATTCAATCGAAAACGAGCGAAACACTCCCCATCTCCATCCAATTCCTCGTTTGTGAGACGAAGCATAAGACTCGACTTGCCGGCGCCACTCTCCCCGATAATTCCAATGTTGTTATGTAGTTATCACCCATTTTCATGATTTACGACGCAATAGCATGCAAATTTCGCAAGCACAATTTAATATTCTCCACACTCAAGCAACTACGACACTTTATGGGCAAGTAGAACAATACGAACCCATTCAGAAAGGGGGAAATCACACAATTGAAGGTTTTTTGTTGCTATCAAATGTACTTTTTCCTTATCAGTTGTAGTTTATGACGGCGGTATTTGCAATTTCCCTTTTCACTGTCTTTTGTAGGTTCAATTAAGTTATCAATTGAAGGCAATTTGTCGTTTATGATAATTAGGCGTAATTAGGTGGGAAAATCGGAAGAATTAGACAAATTTTAAGGGGTTTAAATGATACAATGATTTTAGCGTTCATATAATTAACAGGTTAAATGATACAATGATTTTAGCATTCATAATTAACAGGTTAAATGATACAATGATTTTAGCATTCATAATTAACAGGTTAAATGATACCATGATTTTAGCATTCATAATTAAAAGGGGTTAACCGTTTCGTTCTAAGCATTTGCATACCGCGTTACACCGCAATTCGTTAAATTATCTTCAAAAGATATTGTAATAAGATACTACACATTAGAAATTTTTTTAAACATTTTTAGAATTTTGTTTCCCGGGTGTTAAGTACAAAGGAAATTTTTCCACTTATTATTCCTGCGAAAAAAAAAACGAGTGTTGCGATGGGGAAGGTGACTGAATCGACTGAATCCTTATTAAATTGCGTTCGTGCTGTGTGCCTGTGTCAGCGCTGCTTTTAGAGCCATAGTTCTTAGATTACTACATAAGTTACTATATATAATAACTTTAACTAGTTTTTTTTCTTTAAAAGCCGTCGGGCCTTGCTTAGTTGTGTGAGCAGACGCGTTTCGACTACTTTGAGTCATCTTCAGTGTCTAAAGGATGTGTTGAAGGGAGCGACTTTATATAGTCGTAGGATGGGTAATTAGCGAATAGGTAATTAGCGGATGGGTAATTAGCGGATGGGTAATTAGCGGATGGGTAATTAGTGGATGGGTAATGAGGTCAGGAAGTAACTTACTCAATTATGCCACGTAGGGGGATGTTATGTTTTTGTTTTTTTGCTTGTTGGCTGTCCGTTTGTTCTGTTTCATCTCGTTTCCGTTTTCGTCTAAGAGTGTGGTCTAGGACTGAGAAAATTGCGTCGGAATTGGTAACAAGTTGTTCGTTGATAATGTCACCGTCTGTCTTTCTATGTTTATAAATTTCAAGCCTTTCTAGGATGTCAAGTCTTGGTCCTTTGTTTTGTTTGTGTAGCAATTTCATAGAGTTTGTCATAGCATCAGGCTCATGTGCGTGGTTTTGAAGGTGCGTCGCATAATTGGAGTCTGCCTTGTTGTATAAGAAAGATCGTAGGTGCTCTTTGTATCTTGTCGTTAGTTTTCGTGTTGTCCTTCCTATATATACCATGTCGCAGTCCTTGCATGTCAGTTTGTATATGCCGCTGCCTTCGTATATCGATGTGTCATTCAGTTTTGGCTTCAGTTTGTTTCCAATGTTGTTGTTCGTTTTGAATGTAGTTTGCAATTTGTATTTCCTAAGGAAGTTTGATAGTTTGTATGTCTCTTTGCCTACGTATGTTAACGATACCCACTGTTGGTCGTTCTTATGAGTTTCCGTCGGTTGGCGTTCCTGTTTTTGTTTGTACTGTGTGACTAGTTTGTCAATGTCGCATTGTTTGTATCCGTTATTATTAGCTATTCTGTAAATGTTGTTTAGTTCGTTGGAGTAGTTAGTAGGAGTCATGGGGATGGAGTGAAGCCTCTGCACCATTGATCTGTACGCTGCTAGCTTATGTTGTAGTAGGCAAAGAGACATACAAACTATCAAACTTCCTTAGGAAATACAAATTGCAAACTGCATTCAAAACGAACAACAACATTGGAAACAAACTGAAGCCAAAACTGAATGACACATCGATATACGAAGGCAGCGGCATATACAAACTGACATGCAAGGACTGCGACATGGTATATATAGGAAGGACAACACGAAAACTAACGACAAGATACAAAGAGCACCTACGATCTTTCTTATACAACAAGGCAGACTCCAATTATGCGACGCACCTTCAAAACCACGCACATGAGCCTGATGCTATGACAAACTCTATGAAATTGCTACACAAACAAAACAAAGGACCAAGACTTGACATCCTAGAAAGGCTTGAAATTTATAAACATAGAAAGACAGACGGTGACATTATCAACGAACAACTTGTTACCAATTCCGACGCAATTTTCTCAGTCCTAGACCACACTCTTAGACGAAAACGGAAACGAGATGAAACAGAACAAACGGACAGCCAACAAGCAAAAAAACAAAAACATAACATCCCCCTACGTGGCATAATTGAGTAAGTTACTTCCTGACCTCATTACCCATCCACTAATTACCCATCCGCTAATTACCCATCCGCTAATTACCCATCCGCTAATTACCCATCCGCTAATTACCTATTCGCTAATTACCCATCCTACGACTATATAAAGTCGCTCCCTTCAACACATCCTTTAGACACTGAAGATGACTCAAAGTAGTCGAAACGCGTCTGCTCACACAACTAAGCAAGGCCCGACGGCTTTTAAAGAAAAAAGAGGATTGGCCTGCGGATATCAAATAAACAAAGTTATTGACTACAACTTTAACTAGACTTGGTCACAAACGATTTATCGTGTATACGAAAATTTCCAACATGCTACACAAATCAATCCCAAAGCTTGGCAGCTGTCTCGAATTCATGCAGCTTTGTGTAGTCAGGAAAAATCATTAAATTGAAATCTAAAATCCTTGAATATAAAGCATGCAAGAATCCAAAATAAACTGGGAAAGGTTGGTACCATACTCACCCTGAATGAAATCTTTCCTTTTTTGGATGGATTTTGGCTCTAAAATATTGTTTATTTCATCTAAAATAGACAAATAAAGAAAAAAAATTCTTGATAGCATACAATCATAAATAAAAAATGGCTAATCTTTACCTTCAATATTCGTATCAAATTCAGATACTTCTTGCAACACTCTATCAGCGTTCTTCAAAATATTGTCAATATCCTCGGCGACAATTGAATGTTTGCCCAAATCCTTTTCCTTTGTAAGATTCTTGAAAAAATCTTCATCCTCGTCGAGAAGTTCACGTATATTTTCACGACTACTATCAATATTACTAGTCGACTTTTCCGACTTAGAGAATCCTTCGAACGAGTTACTGGACCACGTTTCATTGATTGCAAAATTTTTTTTACTTCTAAACCAGTTGATCATTTTCGCATCCTTTCTTTTGCTTTTCATAAGCATTATATACCGGAATACTCCGTTCGTTGTATTGTCTACATCATCTTGCACAAACGACTGCGTGAAAAAAGAGCTCAAGTTGTGAATGTTTTCATGAACATGAAATGATTTGTTCAAATCAACTTCATCCAAAGGTGTGAACTGAATTCCTTCATTGCTCTGCAATGAAAGTTCCGAAGACAGGGAAGATTTGGAATCAGAATCATCGAAGAAGTTAATTCTTTTACGCGCCGCCTTCTCAATTTCGCGTCCATACCTCCTTCGGGCATACGAAGTGCCTGGCTTTTGAGACATTCCTTTCACATATGGAGTTGATTCTACGCAATTATTTGATGATGGGTTACTTTGTTTCTCCCCGCTGGAATCAATTTCCATCTCTACGGGTGACTGAGATTTTTTCAATGGTGCAGGTGAGCTCGTACAAGGGCTATTCCACTGAGAAAACTTTGGAATATTGCGATGCAAGTCGGAAATCGCATCAACAACTTCACAAGCACGAAGCATCTCAGACTCTGTGACAAATTGGGTTTCATATGTAATCTTTGCAGGGGCTGGCTGTGGCTTTATTTGTTGTGAATTGATCTGCTGCGATAGAACATCTAAACTAAAAAGTTTACCTTTAACAAGCTCTGCCGGTATCCTGTTTGTTACTTCGACGGGGACTTGATTTGCCTGCTCAAGGACACGGGCTTCATAGAAAATATCAATATCTTGCAATTCTTTTGAAGTTTCACCTTCTGATTCCGGCCAATACAGTGCAGTTATATCTAGATTATTGCTTACGGCAGTGTTCGTAGTTTCATCTTTACTTTCTTCTGGCACAGTATCCAAGGTGGTATTTACATCGTTGGCGTTCTTTGATACCTCATCTGACACTTTATCATCTTTTCCACGATGCCTTTTTGCTTTCCGTTTAAGAAGTGCCCCTTTACGCTTTTTTGCTTTCAGCGCAATGGGACTGGCAGGAACACAATCATCTGCCATCCTTACATCTAAAGTTTAAAACTAAATACCAACACAAAATTTCACTTTATCCTTAATCAGCTGTATCAAATCACCGCCACATTGTTTATTCTTAAATGACATATGTCATGCTGACGTCTCATCGATTTGTACAGTCTTTGAGGAACAAGATATATTAAACTGTTCCGTTCCTCAAAGTGTACAGTACTATTTGAAAGTTAAACATGTTATAAAAAGAATATATGAATCCTGTAAAGATAATCGGAAACAGTATTTTTTCTCATTTACTTTGAATAAACAGCTAAAACCAATCTTTTGTCAGAGAAGTCCAACATTTTCTTCGATCTTTATATGAAAATTTTGCAAAATACTGAGCAAATTTGAAAGTGTTCAGCTTGGTGGTTGAAGTATAAGCTAAAAGGGTGGTAATACACTGGAGGTAAAGCATTTGAGCTGGAGCTGACGTTAGATAGAAGCCATATGGTAGTAATTTGCAAATGAAGTAGTTGGCCTACTTTGGACGAGCTCCCAAGAGGTGTTAATCTATTTTCGCATGAAAAAAACACAAAACACATTCCTTGCATGCTTAACTTTCGGCATACAACATGGGGCTATTGCTTGAGTTAGGGAACATGTTTCACATCCATAGCATAATACAGGCCTCATCACAGATTTCTATACTTGGAGCTTTTTTTCCTGTGTATGCAGCTGGTCTTTTTTTTTTTGATTGATTTCAGTTTACTAGTAATTTCTTGATTACTTTCAATTACATTTAGTTATTATATTTACATTTTAGCTTTTAGTTGTGTTTTGTTACAATCGAATTTTTTCTTTTCTTGCGTTTAGTTACATTTAAATTTTTCTTTTAACAAAAGCTATGCATTTTCTTTTGAAATTATGAAAATTAAGTTCTTCTTTAATATCATTTGGTAGCGTATTGTATAGTTGTAGACCTTTATAGAAAAAAATGTTTTGAGCTGCCATTGTAGCGTGATGTTGCAATCTGAAGCCTTTCACATTCCTCAATTCATAGGGTTGCATCTCTCCAACGTACATGATGTTTTCTGTAATGTATCCAGGAACTCTTCCATGTTTTGCCTTATACACTGATACTAGCGTGTTTAATTCTAGCCTCTGACTTATGCTTAGCCATTTCAGTGCATCCAACATAAGTTGTATTGATTCATATTTACTACAATTTAATATGCTTCGCATGGCTTTGTTCTGAAGCTTCTGAAGTCTTTCAACTTGCGCATTATTGCAGCACGAGTATAAAATTGTGGAGCAGTATTCAAAATGTGGTTTAACCATAACATTATATATTTTGATTGCGTTTAGTATCGACAGTTTTGGACGAATTCTTTTGAAGAAGCCTATCTTTTTTCCAATTTTTTTGCATATATAATCGACGTGTGCATTGAAATTCAAGTCTTGGTCAATGAGTACACCAAGATATTTAATGCTATTAACTTTTTCAATTAATTTACCATTTATTTTAATGCTTTCTTCACTGTTCATGTTTATTTCCATAAACTTAGTTTTCTGTTCATTCAGTTTAAGTTTATTCATTTTTAACCATTCGTTTATTTGTCCAATATCTTCTTCTAGTTTTGCCTTACATTCGCCAGAACTCTCCCCAATAGTATACATCAATGTATCATCAGCGTACAAAATTAATTTACTGTTTTTTATAACCGTATTGATGTCATTTATGTATGTTATGAATATTAGCGCACCTAATATTGAGCCTTGCGGAACTCCGTTTTCAACATCCAGAGATTCAGATGTGCAGCTTTTGATTTTAGTTTTTTGGGTTCTCTGATTTAGATATGTTTTGAACCAGTTTAGCTCTGTATCTTTAATTCCATAGTTATAAAGTTTATGCAGCAGAATATCACGATCAATAGTTTCAAAAGCTCGCTTAAAATCCAAGAATAATGCCATTATTTTTTTCTTTCCGACACTTTTCCATTCACTAATAACATTATTTACTGTTGTTTCACATGAATGCTCTTTTCGGAATCCAGATTGGTGTTTTATAAGTATATTATTTTTTTCTATGTATTCTTCTAGTTGTATTTTTACTACTTTTTCTAGAATTTTTTCAAGAGTCTTAAGAGTGTTTATGGGCCTAAATTCCTCACACTTAGTGGTATTAACTATTTTTTCTATTGGTGTTACCAAAGTTTCTTTCCAGCAATTTGGAAATGTTCCACTCATTAACGATTTGTTTATAATTTCAATGAGTTTTGATGATATTAAACTCCAGCTGTCGAGAATCATTTTTGGACTAATTCTGTCAAAATCTGCCTTATTTTTCATATTTTGACAAATTCTTTTTAGTTCATCGGCATGTGTTTTTCGAAACTTAAACCTATGAGGTATACTATCAACGTTATTTATATAAGGCACATTTTCTATTGAGTTTCTTATTTCTTGGACGCTATTTACAAAATACTCATTGAATTTGTTTGCTAATTGTATTTCATTTTCATACGTTACTCCGCTAAATGTCACATAGTCTATTGTATTCCTCTGCTGCTTTAACACTAGTCTCTTTATTTCAGACCACATTTGTTTTTGACTATTTGCACGTTTAATTCTATTGCTAACATACCGTTTTTTTGCGTTACTTATTTGTGTTTTGTAGTAGTTTCTTGTTTCCTTGTACTTCTTCCAACTCTCCCTGGTATTAGTTAGCTTAGCAATTTGATATTGCTTAATCTTTGTCCTTTCCAATTTTTTTAAATTGCTATTGAACCAAATATTCGCGTCTTTGTTTATTTGTATTTTCTGTTTCCTTATATATTTGTCTGATGTGTTCTTTAAACTAATTTCAAGTGCCTTAGCATTACTGTGGATATCCACATCCGTTGAATATTCCATGTTTTCTTTACGAAGTTCTCGCCGAAAAAGCTGTGAGTCATATTTAAAAAAGTCTATTTCGTCGTTTGTATGATTGTGTATTTTATGTTGTATATCTATATTAATCTCAATGACTTCATGGTCTGATATCTTCTTACCGGGATTGACTTTGACACTCAGGTTACTCATATTGCTAATTACGAAACCCACAAGCGTTTTTAAATTCTTTGTTACTCTAGTATAGTCCAAGACTCTTTGGCTTAGACAGTTATCATCACAAATACTCTTTATGTAGCGTCTATATGTACCTGTTTTTTTTTCCAGTCTATGTTGAAATCACCAGCTATTATAATATCTCTTCCATGCTCCATTAAAAGCTCAATATTCTCTTGGAAGAAGTCGCAGAATTCTTTTTCAGAGCTACTCGTTGATCTGTATATTGCCACAATTATAAATTTTATGTTTTCACATTTACATTCGCATGCTAACAGCCACATTTTCATATCAATTATTTTTTCAAGAATTTTTGTACTTTTCCAATTTTTATTTATGTACAATGTTACTCCACCTGTGTGTGGTGGATTCGAAGTACAATTTATGTTTTTATACTGCGTTAGACTAAGTTCATTTTGTTGTATATTTTTTGTAACGTGTGTTTCTGTTAGAACTAAGAAATCTGTTTCGCTGTTGGCAACGAGTATTTCAATATGATCAAAGTTGTTAAGAAGACCCTGTATATTGGTACAAATCCCTTTTATTATCTTTGATTGCTAGTAACCAATTCTTTTCTTTTTCAGAACAAGTTTTTTCTGATAGACTGGGCACCTTTTGCTTGTAGTTATATGATTTACATCCAATCCTAGTTTTAGTTTTTCATTTGCTCGAATACAGTTCACACATTTTTTTACTTGCTCTTTAGTGCATTCATTTGATCTATGGTTACCTAGAAATTTTATACATACATCATTACTTTTACATTCAGCTGCTCTATGATTGAATCCTCTGCATTTAAAGCAGCACATTACATCTACTCCATCGAACACTCTACATATATCCCAACCAATATTTAATTTTTCAGCTGCTATAACATTGGGAAATGTGTGTGCATCTGTCTCAATTACCACATTATAATACGTTTCATTATTCTTTTTCATCTCGTAAGACCTTACAAATTTCACATAACTCTTTTCTAGAATTTGATTCTGCTTTCTAAGCTTTTGAATCAACTCTTTTTTTTCGAGTTTACAGCTCATTCTCACTATTTGAATCCGGGGATTAATTGTGTTTGGTAGCTTTATTTCATAATCTTCTCCTATTTTTTGTTCAATCGCGTATTTATTTTCTCCCTTTCTACTTCATTCTGGCTTTCAATGACAACAATTCCATTATGTTTATTTTCTACATTGGATATTTTTAAACCATTTGAATCTACTTTTTTATTTAAGTCTTCCTTGGTTTTTTTACTAAGTTGTTTCACCTTTGGTTTTATGATTAAAGGTACATCTTTTTTTAATTCTGGTACCACCATTCGTGTGTTTGGGTTATCTTTCATCACCTCTGAGAATGGTCTTTGTAAATTGTTTCCCATCATATTGTTGGCTACAATTTTCTTCACTTCACCGCATATCTTTTCACTCTCTTTTTTGTTATTCTCTAGCTCTTTACAAATTTTTTCACTTTGCTTCTTAAAGCTGTCTGTTATATCACACATACTCTTCATTTCGATAACACTTTTTTCGCATGCCTCTTGTGCTATTTGCATTGCTCTCACTCTCTCGCAGTACCTTGACTCAAATGCTTCTAACAAGACTTTCAATTCCATTTCATTTCTCTTTATTGCAATATCAAACTCATTTTTGTACTCTCTTAAGTAGTTTCCGTTGGTTTTCACAGCTTCCTGTATCTCTCTTATTGCAATATCAACGTTATGGATATACATAATGCATTCCTCACAGATAAACTTTATCATTTTATTGGTATTAAGAATATTACCAGAGTATTGATCCAAACCAGAACACTTTGCCGACAAGTGAAATATCTTCTCGCATACACCCGCGCAACGAATCCCTGATTCACCGCGTATCGCACTCTTACACTTGTTGCAATCAGGCATTTTGCTAGTTCGTTGCACTTTGCACTTAGTTTAGTTTAAGCGTCTCTTTCGCAGTTTTTAATAAGTTTTTTCACTAAATCAGAACACAAAATATTCAATTGGAACGTTTAATGTATCACCGATAATTATTTCAGATGTCCATTCGCGAGCGAGCGACCCATAAAAAAAAAAAATAAAAAAAAAGAGCTGTATTCTTCAGCGTATTTCGTCTGTTTTATTACCCGTTTTCGTTATTTTGGCACCTAAATACACAAATTCGCCCACATTTTCGATACTGTATTCGCCAAGTGTGATATTTTCTGTGCTTGAGGTATTTTTTCTCGACAGCATCATGAGCTTTGTCTTTTTAGGGTTTTGTACTAAAATACAAAACCCTATTGCAATCACGACCTGTGTCCGTCTGTCCGTCCGTCCGTCTGTATGTCACAGCACTTTTTCTCCAAAACTATAGAGGCTACGGCCATGAAGTTTTGTGAAAAGGTCAGAAGTGGTGATTTCTTAAACGTTCAAGGGTGGAAAAATTTTTCAAAGGGGATTAAGGGGGGTCTCCCCATATAGGGAGGTGACCCCTCAAAAAAAATTTTCACCATTGGTAGTCGAGTAGGGTGTCATTAGAAAGGTCTCAATAAGATCTTTTCAAAACAAGTCTTAAAATTGCCTTATGAGTACCGAGGGGGGGCAGGGGAAGGGGAAATGTACGAACTTTTCGCGTACCCCGCTCGCGATTGGACACCTTCCATCCGAAAAATCTGAAAAAAATCATGAATGTAGGCCTTTATGACTACAACAACAAAAAATATATGAGAAGTCGAAATTCACTCAACTTTGTTAGTAATAGTATGATTTATCGATTTTATGTTTTCTTGAATAAAATCCAAACGGTACCCTTAAATTCAATAAAATTTAGCAAACAGATGACTATCTTTTTTGAAAGTTTCATAAAGATCGAATAGTATTTAACGAAGTTATAGCGATTTGAATTTTCCTGTATTACTATGGAACAGTATGCCCTGTGTTACTATGGAAATATATTGCTATGGAGCCATATGCGCTTTTTACAGACTTAGACACTACAGCTTTGCTAGGATTTGCATGAAAATTTCAGGAATAATAGGTATCATGAAGATGAGTACATACAATTGAAACAAGTCGAAGAGGCAGGAGAGAGCTCCTAGCAAAAGGGCTTTGTAACCATTTTAATATTTGAAAAAACAGGCCATGAATCGATGATTACAGTACAGAGGAGTGGCCCCTGAAAAAAAATTTCATGAAAGCTAGCCGATGTGAGTATCAACTGAAAGTTCTCTATGAGAGCTTTTCAAAACAGCACGGGGGGGGAATACATGAAAAATGTGTCTCCTCCGTCGCGAATGGACACCCGTGATCTAAAAATCTGAAAAAATTATCAAGGGAGATATGTATGGGTATAACTATAACAAATACCTCAGAAGTCAAAATTCTTTCAACTTTGCTAATAATAGTATGATCCTCGAACATGACATGTTTCTTGATTTTATTCGTTACTGGTTACTGCATTTTGTAAGTAGAGTACAAAACCCTTCTAACATGAGCATAGGTCTGTCAACCCAAATTGTTTTCATTGATTTGTAGCCCAACTAGTTTTGCTTCGCTGTCGAGTTTCAAGAAGAGTTCTTTGGTAGTTGTTAATGACCATGACAAAATGTTGATGTCGTCTGCATAGGCTACACTTGGGTCGACTTATATAGTAGTGCACCTCGTATATCGACAGCTAGCTTCTTTATGACGTAGTCCAGAGCCAAATTGAATAGCAAAGAGGCCAGCCCATCCCCTGCTTTAGTCTGATATTTGTGTCAAAGGCATCGGTGAGTTAGTTATTGATGAGAACTTGGGAGGTCGTCGACATCACTATCATTTTGGTAAGACGGACTAATTTGGCTGGGATGCCAAAGCAAAGCATTATTTGATACAGTACGTTACGATCAATACTGTTGTATGCTTACTTAAAGTCAACGAAAGCTTGGAGTAAGCTTATGTTGAACTCTCAGCATTTTTCAAGTACCTGCTTGACTGTGAAGAATTGGTCCATTGTCGATCTACCTGCTCTAAAACCACCTTGAACCTCCCCAATAATACTGTTATCATATGAACCGATTTTATTTTCTATATTTTGAAAATATTTTGTACGCCGTACAAAGTAGTGATATGCCTCTATAATTTTCGCACTGTAACTTGTCACCTTTTTTGTGGAAAGGAAATATAATTAACTGACTCCACTCTTTCGGCATATGTTCTTGTTGCCAAATGTGCTGGACGAATGCGAATAGCTTTATGAACACTGCTGCCACCATATTTGATGAGCTCCACTGGAATCTCACCGATGCCCGGCGCTTCATTATTTTCTTGGGCTTAAATGATGGAACAAACTTCATTCAGAGTTGGCGAGGCCACTGGAAGCTCTCCGCAAACATCTATAGACACAGATGTTCTGAAGCTGTACGGAGACTTAAGAAGGTTCTTTCTTTGGTTTTGGTTTCATCAGCGATTATATTGCCGATGTCATCACGACAGTGCGTGGTTTTGGGCTGATAGCCTCGCTTTAGGCTTTTCACTACTTTGTATGCTTGTCTTGTGTTGTTGCTGGCTAGACTTATATCTACACTTCTCCATTGGTCATCATAGAATTTTCCTTTTTTAATTCTGATTATCCTATTCACTACTCTTCTAAGATTTTCATAAAGTTCTCTCTTCGTCCTGGTTTATCCTTTCTATCGTACGCATTTTTGCACTCATCATCGAACCAATCATTTCTCTTGCGGGGGGCTTGATATCCGATTATCTGTTCTGCCACGGTCTTAATAGCCACTTCCACTTCCATCCAGAGCTCGTTGCTTGTCTTTAACGATGTGTATGATTAAATGGGAACCAGCTGGTTGTCGAGGGTCTCCGTGAAATTTTTGACCACAGACGCCGTTTAGAGCCTTTCCATATCAAATCTTTGTAGCGGGCTGGTTTTCGCCGAATATGCTTTTGATATACGACATCGATAGGTTAATTTGATCAAGTAATGATATGAGTTATAATTGGCTCCTCGGTATGTACGGACGTCAAATATGCTCAAGGCCCAACGATCTGGTTTTGTGTGTTGCCATCCGGTGATACCTAGGTCATTTTATGAATGCGTCGATTTGGGAAACAAGTCGAACGTATGACTAAATTTCTGCTACATTCAAAGTCGATCAGGCGCAGGCCGTTGTCATTGTTTCATTGTGGAGGCTATGTCCTCCAGTCGTTCCCCGATAAGATAGCTCATTAGCAACCTTAGCGTTGAAATCACCCAGAATTATTTTTGTGTCTTTTGTAGGCAGTGGGTCGACTAGTCTTTCCAGGTGATTGTAGAACGTTTCCTTCGTGATGTATATGGAAACATAATAATTAATTAAATACTTATAATAAATAGTTATACTAATGATCAATTATAATTAACTCCTATAACATAACTTAGCATACTAATATACGAGTATATGGTAGCACTGTAAAGATGTCACTAAATGAACATGACAGCTAAGCGTCATAGCCTGTAAACGGGAGTAAATAAACAGATTCCTTTTAAGAAACACCCTTATTTCAATATCCAAAATACAACATGGCGCAGCCGGTAGTGCTTTAAATTAAATCCACAGAAATCATCGCGCTCGGATAGAGTGTAGATAAATAAATTGTCTGCTAGTTTAAGGGAGAATTCCTATTTTGCGATTGTGTGATTCATATTGTGGAATAGTAGTGGCACATGCGGATTGTTGATTTGGTTAATCTACCGAATTTTGATCAAGATTTAATGAGATGCTAAAGTACAATACGAGTACGATGCAAAAAACTGAAAGAAGTGATCTTCCCTGTAACTCTTGGTGTGGAATGTGTAGTGATTCATGGGAATAGTGCAAAAGTTGCCTCAGCCGAAAGGCAGACCGCCAAAGAACGTGCGCTACATAGAAAAAGTGCAAATAGTCAATATGGGTTACATTAGAAAAGTCGATCCATAAAATTTGCAAACATCAAATTTGGCTGAAAGCTGGCGAATGTTCTGGCAAAACTACCAAATATTCACAATAGCTGCAGAGGTAGATAAAAAGCCAGATAATACCAAAATTGCTACTTTTCTAAATGCAGTCAGACCTGAAGCACTTGAAGTATATAATGGATTCAACCTAACGGAAGATGAAAAGAAAAAATATGACACTGTCACAAAAGAGTTTGAGAAATTTTGCCAACCCATGAAAAACGAGGTTTACGAAAGCTATATGTATATTTCACAATCGAAGGCAAGAAACCAATAAACCGTTCGACAATTTCTTAATGGACATTAAGGAACTAGTGCGCAATTGTGGATTTGGAGACCAAGAAAGCAGAATGCTGAGAGATCGTATAGTTTTGGGTGCTTATGATCGGCCCCTGCAGAAAAAACTTCTGGAAGCGCATGGCGTGAGTCTGGAAAATCAATCGAAATGGCGAGAGCTGCGGAAATTGCAAAAAAACTAATTGCAAAACTACAAGCAGGTGTTTCGAGTCTCGACATGGTAAATAGACTTCCAAATATAAAGAAGTGTATCAAAAATAAAAATAGGTTTTCTTAAAAATTCTTTTAAGGCAAAACGATAAAGCAAAACAAGATAGGAATACTTACAACTCAAACTGCTCACATGGTAAAAATTATAGTCAAGAAAAGGATAAAGTGATTTCATGCACGTATTGCATGCAAAAGCATGAAAGTCGGAAATGTCCAGCGTATGGAGGTGTTTGCAGAAATTGTAGAAAGAAGAATGATTATGCGATCGCATGCAGATCAAAATCGCACTAGGTACATGAGTTAAGAAATTTGAATTCAAGCAATGATAATGATTTTGTTATAAACTTCTTGCACAATAACGTAGCAATTAATGATAATTCATGGGTAGAGAATGTCAAAGTAGCCAATCATTTAGTTAAATTTAAGCTGGATTCTGGGGCTGCTCTGAACGTGCTCCCTTTTCATACCTTTCAATTAGTAGGAAAAGCAGAGTCAGATAAAGCAGAGACTAAAATTCAAGAATATGGAGGAACAATATTAGATACGATAGGAAAAGTAAAATTCAATTGCATAGTCCGAAATGAACGTAAAAATATAGCATTTTTTTGCAATCAAAAATGGTACAGTATCAATTCTTGGGCTAAATACTTGCATAGAATTAAATCTTATTAAAAGAATTAATGCAATATCAGGAAATTTAGATCAGAAACTGTTTTTAACAGAAAATGCTGATCTTTTCGAAGGACAGGGTACGATTGCTAAAAATGTTTGCCTTGATCTAAAACAAAATGTGACTTCTGTTGCAAAAGCATCTAGGCGAATTCCCCTATCAATTAGAGATTCAGTCAAACTGTAATTGAAACGATCAGAAGAAAATGGTATTATAAAAAAGGCTGAGGGTTCATCTGACTGGGTTTCTAATATAGTTATAGTCGAGAAACCAAATAAGAAAATCAGAATTTGTCTTGATCCTAAAGCCCCATCCCTTCGTTTGGAAGAATTTCTGCAAAGCTATCATATATTTCACTGTGCTAGATTTGCAGGATGGTTACTTTCAAATCGAGCTAGATAAGCCTTCAAGTGATATTTGCATGTTGTAATGAATCATGTGACGCCGCTGGCGACCACTGCCAACACACCTTGCTGCTAGGTGGGTTGTCAAGAGGAATGGACAGCCACATGGCAGTGAAGTGTGCAAGTGGTGGCCGTCACCAAAGAGCGGTCGGCGAATGTCAGTAACTTCGCGTGTGCGAAATCAGTTTGTGGGTGGAAGTGCCGAAAAGTAAGCGGGTCAAAAGTGATGGCCGCGTGGCACTGAGACAAGTCAGGAAAGCGCACGAATTGAGTTGCTTATTCTCATATTTCTGGTTGTGATTCGCCGATTTTCCGTAATCATTTAAACTGTTGATCAGGTAATTCAATACCTTTATTTTTCTGTCTCTAATAAGAATTGCTTAGCAGTGTTTAAAGACGATGTAACTTTCCAATATAGGATCGGTAATGAAGAAGTTACAGGCTTTCCCAAACTGTATTGATATTTCAAATGCTGGGGATATTTTAATTGGAGACTCGCATGGTAATCATTTCCATGTTGCATGTTTTTCGCGGGAAGGAATCGTGCAATCTGAATTCGAATGTCCACATGTTAAGGTTTCTCGTTGCTGTGGGTTGAAAATAACATCTGAAGGCTATGTCGTAACTCTGGCCTTGTGCTTGGAGTTCATATTCAACCAGAAGATAAGTACAAGTACCGATGAGAGGTCGGTTCCTCGTTCGGATCAAGACATTAAAATCATTACAATGTTTAGTACACCTTTCGGATTGTACAAATATAAAAAGCTACCATTTGGTGTTCGGACAGCACCAGAAATCTTCCAAAAATATAACGAACGAAACTTTACGGACACAGAGGGTGTTTCAATATATATCGACGATATTTTGATATCAGCTGAAAATGAAGAAAAGCATGACGAAATTGGTAACAGAAAGAGCAACACAACTGAATATAAAATTCAATAAAGAAAAGCTGCAATTTAAAGTTAGGAAAGTTCGATTCTTAGGACATATTATTTCGCAAGATGGTATATCGTGTGTTCCAGAGCGTACCAAAGCAATTCAAAATCTTGCCTCTCCTGAAAATAAGAAAGAATTACAGCATGTTTTAGGAATGATAATTTACATAAGAAACTACATACCACATTTATCGCAAATCTCATTTTAGATGGGAAGCTACACATTCTTCTTGTCTGGAAAAAATTAAAAAGCTTCTTGCTGAAGCTCCCACTCTTAAAACATTTCATGTTAAAAAGAACATCAGGATTCAGGCAGATGCTTCTCAGTTCGGTTTAGGTGCTTGCATGATGCAAGATGCCTCTCGTAGTCTTACGGAAACTGAAATACAATACTCTCAAATTGAGAAAGAATTATTAGCGATAGTTTTTGCCAGTGAAAAATTTCAAAAAATTTTATTATCATCATGCTCGATTGCAACGCATGCTGCTAAGATTAAGTAAATATAATATATCGGTGAGTTATCCTCCTGGAAAATACATGTACATCGCGGATTCACTGTCCCGAAACTTTTTGCTGGAGAAACCAGCACTAGAAATACCAGATTTAAATGAAATGGTCCATTCTATAAACATGAGTGATGAAAGAAAACAAAAATTCATAGATGAAACCAATCAAGATGACGTGCTCAAAGTGCTTAAAAGTACTCTAATAAATGGCTGGCCTAAAAACAAATCTACACTACCAGAAAAAATCAAATTTTTTTGAAAATGCGAAATGATTTATTCCTACAAGACAATATTATCTTTTTAAATGAAAGAGTATTAGTTCCTCAATCAATGAGACTCGAAATTTTAGAAATTTTGCATAATTCTCACCAAGATATCGAAAAAACTAAGGCCGAGCCAGGTCGTTGGTATATTGGCCTGGAATAAATGAAGCTATTGAAAATATAATAACCAAATCTGCCAAAAGCTTAGGAATAATAATCCACGTGAGCTATACATAAGTCATGAAATTCCCAACCTCCCATTCGATAAAATTCGGATGGATATATGTGAGATAGGTAAGGAAAAATTTTTAATTGTTGTTGACTATTTCTCCAAATATTTGGAAATAATTTCCCTTAGAACAAAAACAGCAGAGGAAATTATAAAGAAATTAAAAAACTTGATGGCCACTCATGGCTTGCCTAAAACTATCATAACTGACAATAACCCGTTTGGTTCATACGAGTTTCGTAAGTTTTGCCGAAACTATGATATGCAGATTGTCACATCTAGCCCAAACTACCCGCTCTCAAACGGGCAAGCAGAGCGATCAGTACAGACTGCGAAAAATATTATACTCAAGTCAGAACTTTGCTTTTGGAATTTCGCAATACTCCTGCAAAAGGTACTACAAAATCCCCGGCAGAAATACTGATGGGGCGAAAACAGCGTACTTTACTACTGATTATATATAATATATAATTTTTTTTTCTTTATTGGAATGTATGCGGTACAGAGGCCTTATAATATAGTAGGTGTTCTGACAAAGTCATCTCACCATCGTTTGAACATTACTTAAAACTATGCATGTTATCGTATTTCTATGAGATTATTACAATTAGCTAGAGGAAAATTTAGGCAAAAACCTCTACTGAACTTACACACACAGCCTTTCACAATGAAATACAGTCTAATGAAAAGCGTTATGAGAAATATTGTAATAGAACTGTTAAACTTAAAAGCAGCCTGCAAAAGGGTGGAAACATATGGGCAAGATTTGGGAAAGTTTGGAAGAAAGGGAAAGTCTTAAATAAATACTCAACACCAAGACCCTACTGGATTAGTTTAGAAGATGGTACTACTCTTAGATGGAATACAAATTTCTTACGCTCATATATGTACGTTAGAGAAAACTCCATAAAGGAATCAATAAAACAGCTATTCACTTGACCCCATCGAATCATTGAGCAACTGCCGTCACCTGTTTAGTCCATCAATCTCAATAGCAGGAAAGATAGCATCTCCATCGAAAGATTAAAACCAATTTCAGTGACATCGGTATCACTGATTTTTCAAACAACGACAATGGTACCAGTTTCGCAACCAACATTATCATCACCTAGCATTCACTCGAAGTTTTGCACAACACAATTCCAGCACGAAGAAGAAAGTGAAGTTAGCCTAAGCGCAGTCACCTCAGAATCATTACCGACAGTACAGCAAACCATTTCACTGAGTCAAAGGTCACTTCACATCAATAGCACGCCGATCAATTCACGTCCAGCGCAAAAACAAAGAACTTATTCGCCGCATTCATGCAAACGTTCATCAGCTTTGTTAAACTTTAAATTGATAATTTCACCCTTTCACTTCTAATAAGAGTGATGGCCCAATGAGAATTAATATAGTACACACGTCGAAACCACCTTCTTGTAAAATTTTTCTTCTCTAATAATTTTTCAGAAAAAAATATTAAAATAAGCAACTCAATCATGTAGCTTCAAAGAATTTCATAAGTAATTTAAAAAGCTATCGGAGTTATCCGAAAAACGAGATCGATATCTGTACGATGCAATGAAAGCTCACTGTAGAGCAAAAAATTATCGTAGAGATTTACATTAAATTGATGTAAAAAGAGTGAAATGATCAATTTAACGTTTAGCAAAGCCAAGTACTTACAGAAGGAAATTTAACTTGAACATAATTCGTAGTTACAAAAACATATTGAGTTCGCATAAGTAGGAAAATTTAAAATAACTCTCTCACCTCTAAGCATGGTGGTCGCCATCACCGGTATGTATCTAATAAGAGTGATGGCCCGATCAGAATTAGTGCACACGTCGAAACCACCTTCTTCTAACATTTTTTTTCTAATAGGTTTTTAGAAAAAATTATTAAAATAAGCAACACAATCATGTAGCTTGAAAGAATTTCGTAGTTCATCAGCTGTTTTTCGATGACAGCATTATTTAAGAGGAAGTTTTGTAGCAACTTTCACCGCCTCTCCACCATGTTGCTATTGGCGCTGCCATCATCTAGAAGACATGTTTGTAATGTGTCACTATTCCTTCTTCTCTTAAGGAGTCGCCCATCATCAATAGCTATCGTCACCGGAACGAATATGAAATTTGAATTTATTGTGGTTATCGTGTTTACAGTAATTAATAAAGTTTCTCTAGTAATTATTGGTGGTTGTCATTAATCGTGTTAACGCCAAGTCAAGATCTTTGACAGTTTCTGCACGGTGTAGGCTCTTTTGTTGGGTTGGCTAGATTGATAGTCTCACAATATAATTGTATGCATTATTGTATGTTTACCACGTAACTCATGCATTTTTGTGCCGCATTGCAAGCGTAATAGGTAATATATAAAATCGCAATCACACTTCTTGGCGTCGAATTTTGTAATACCTAAAGCATTTATGCTATGGTTAGCTTTTAGGAACTAATTGAGTTTTTCACAGGGCATTACTTGTGTATTAAAGTTTCATTGAATTCATGGATACATGTGTACATGGATTACTGGTAACACTGTTGATTTTATAAATTCTACTGATTGTTACGTAGCAGCCGAAGCGTTTCATCAAAGACGTAAATAAATAAGAAAAATCTTTTAGCCAGTGAAGTCCAAATAAAGTTATTAGTAACAAACATTGTAACCTCCATAAATATTGTACGAACATATTTTACAAATCCAAACTCTTAATGGACACCAATACTATTAAAAGCCGCATAGAAAGATAGATTCAAAACAATTACAATTTACAAACTAATTATATAATAGATACAATAAATAGATACAAATTAATTACAAATCTATAGCTTCATTATACATACTATCAAAAACCGCTAATTATATTAATATCAAATAGTGTATAGAGAAACAAATCTAATTAAAAGCAAAATCAATTAAACAATAAGCATTCAAACATAATAACAACATAAAATATGCTGAAGCATATTCCACGACCATCATATCAAAAGTAAAACGACACCTAATGCACTCCATAGTGATGCAATTCAAGGTCATGAAAGCACAACAGCGCCAAGGAAGGGGAGCACGGAAGTAACAGACAATGCATTTAGACACACAACAACGATGATATGCAGTTGGAAATTTGATCATCACAAACGTGTTAGCGGATGAATGTTTACGTTCCGAAATTTGGTCTCCGCAAGCAGTTTGTGGACTATGGTTAGCTCAGCATTTCACCCGATTGAATTATTGAACTCTGCTTAATGAAAAAATTAAAATAAAGAAAATACAAGCTCAGCATTTCACCTTATTCTGTTTAATGAAGATAATTGGATTGAAGCAAATACATGTTCAGCATTTTAACCGGCATAGAGTACTGAGCTCTGTTCATAAAAGAAAATTGATTGACGAAAACACATTCAGCAGAAATGGAATGTGGGACTCTGATCAATCGGGGAAAAGAACAATAGTTCTGATCAACAGCGTCAGCAATTTAAGTGTATAAAATCACAAGAAGCGGAGCAATCACTTTTGTGTTTTCCCAGCAAGTGGCTTTAGCCTGGCTAGATTCAACTTCGAATAAAAAGGATCCCTTGGCTTGCGTCTGTACCTTCTACTGTGTTGCTGTATCTCATCAACAGTTCGGCCTGGCCGGATCTCATCAGTCGCAGTTCACCACCGGCCCCACCATCGAATCGGGTTCTTTGGCTTGCGCCTGGCCCTTCTGCTGTGTTGCTGCATCCCATCGTTTCTTCGACTCCACTGCCAAACACCTGGCCGAATCTCATCATTCGCCGTTTGATGCCAGCCCCACCGTCAAATAGGGTCCCTTAGCTTTCACCTGGCCCTTCTGCTGTGTTGCTGCATCCCATCGTTTCTTCAGCCTCTCGGCTAACGCCTGGCCGGACCTCATAAGTCATCGTTCGACGCCAGCTCCGCCATAAAAAAGGGTCCTTTGGCTTGCACCTGGACCTTCTGCTGTGTTTCTACATTCCTTCATTACTTCGGCTCCCCGGCTTACGCCTGGCCGGACCTCACCAGTCGAGGTTCGGTGCCGGTCCCACCATTGAGTAGGACTCTCTGGCTTACGCTTGGTCCTGGGCATCCTCTTGTTGCATGGGCTCCTCGGCACTCCCCAGCCCTGGTCGATGGTAAGTGGCAGAGGAGGTCAGCAGACAAAATTGCGGCACCAACTTAGAGCGCTGCTGCGTTTAGTTCTGGTCAGCGTCACACCGAAGGAGAAAGCCTGTTTCCGCGACCAAGCACGGACCCTCCAGAAGCAGCTTCGCAAGAAGTACCACCAACGCCGCCTAGACCAGAACCAGTCAGGAGACCTCACACCATTTCGGATACATTTACCCTGTAGCTGTGTTTATAATTAATGTAAGAATTATCACGTTTTAAGAAAAAATCAAACTCAAGTCTTTTCCTATTCTCCATTGGCAAGAATCTTTTAGGTGTTTCTAAGGTAAGGTGTGATTGACAGCCACATTTATCAAGGTTGGAAGCATTAAGATATATTTTGTAACGTATTACTAACAAAGATGAGTGAACTCTGACTTCTAAGGTATTTGTTACTATTGTGTTCATAACAACCTACCTCCATAATTTTTTTCACCTGTAAATCTAGGCTTTCATCTTAAGACATTCATTAATAATTTCAATCAAAAGTAAATAGCTCATATTATCGGGCTATTTTTATAGTACTAAGAACATGAAAATCAATTGCACCATATTTGGGCCAGTTTTAGGCTCTTATTATATTTGTCATGTTCATAGGCAAATTCTTTTGTTTTAGACCAGTTTTTAAGGCCTTGATTATTTTTTGCACACGTTTGTCGTCGCAATGAGAAAATGGTATAATTTTTGGCCAATATCATTCACGAATCTTCATTTATCTGATTTTTGGGCCAGTTTAAGGACAACAAGGTATGAGCCAGTTTAAGGCTAAAGTAGTTCAAAAAATGTAATTAAGACCTGTTTAGGCCGTGTATTATATCTCATGCTTAAGATTTGAATTTCTTTAAACTAAATTTGGGTTCACCTTAAAATAAGATTGCATTGCAGGGGGATGGATAGATACATCACCCAATCGTGGTACTGACCTTAAAACCATCTCGAGTGCGGATACGATCATGATAATGCGATATTCCAACAATCTCTAAGGGAAGACTCGGAAGAGGCTGTAGTGCTAAAGAAAAAATTTAAAAAAAATATGTGCATCCATCAAGAAATCCGATGCAACTTAAAACTTTTACTTTTCCACCAAACAACATATTTCCAGCGTCAATAATATAAAATGGAAACAGTAATGCATCCTAAATTTAGCAAGCCAAAATACTTTCTTCCTGTTTACAGTCAACCATAATCTCATATTGTTGTTGAAAAGTTTTTACATTTCTTCCCATGACCTCTCTTTCTTCCCTACTTCCTACTTGAAGTTCTTTACACTCTTATCTAACTTATATAATTTCTTTTAAACTCATAGAAACCATTAAAATCAAGCTGCTCGTTTTATGGTGAAAGTTTATTTTTTACTCTCGCATCCTTATGTTGAATAAAGCTCAACAAACTCAAAAAAAAAAACTTTAAATAGCATTTTAGATGACAGCGTTGTATTGAGGAAGATGCGAATACAAGTATGTAAGTATCTCCAAGATTTCCAGTTTGAATAAGTATATTTTTATGTAAGTTTTCCTTTTCAAATTTAAATAAGTTTCGGTTGTTTGCAAGAGAGAAATCTTCGACAAAAATACTTTTACAAATGAGTTAGCAAATGAATATGTAAAAGTTTCTTTAACATTCTTCAATGTGAAATATAATTTACAAAATTTTAAATTTTTAGCTATTTATTTATATCGAGTAATTTGGAGCTATTTTCATACGAAAAAAGACTGCTATGACTAATTGGTATCTTTCATGGTAAGTATTCAATATTTTTAAGAATTATCAGATGTGCTACTACTGGAGTCCATAAAATAGATCAAAGAAACTACAGAGTACAAAAAATCAAGGACTGTGTCAACAATATATAACACTTCAACTCTGTGCTGTATGGGATAAAATTAAAATTAAATTACTCAAGAAGTCCAAGTGTAAATACACAAACTGCAAATATTATAAAAATAAATATGAGAGTAATTTGGCAACAAAACTGAGGAGTCCTAGCCCATAGGATCAAAATGGTATGTTCACAAAAGTGAACAATATATTTCGTAAGAAGTTTCGAGTGATTGGTTTGGTTTACAGAAGCTTGTTCTAATTGGAATTCATTTTGAATTGGTCCATCTCCCAAGCTCTGAGAGAGGAAGCGAAATACTTTCAGAGGTCATTGAAGCAAAAGTTTTCGTTTTCTCAATCCAACATCAAACGCTGAAATCAAAAATCAAAAAGCAAAATTTGTTATTATTCTTCTCCTTCGTAGCACTAAAGCATTTCTCGCACCTTCGCTTCTTGCAAACAGTGCCTCAAATGGTATTGGCTCATTGACTGTATTCTCCAATTTGAAAATCTGAGAAGCAATGAACTGTCTTGGTTTCCTCGGTTTTCCCACTGATGTCTGCCGTTCGGTTCTCACAACGAATACGTTTTTGGGAATTTGTTGTTCATCTGCATGTTTCATGCGACCATGTTACGAAATATAAATTAAGCCCCGAAACCATTCCTAGAAGGGAAGGATTCCTTGCACTCCAACTTTTTATCCGGAAGATTACCAAGGAACCACTCCACGCGCGGAAGTACTGGTGAGAAGGATTAAAGTAAGGTTAGGATAAAAGATGTAAATCATTAGCATTAAGTAATGTTAGGGATTAAGTATTAAGCGGAAAAAGAAGAATACGTATGCAAATGCAACCTACATGAGTGTCAAACAAAACCAAGTCAGCAGTTGTCTTTCCTGTTATGGTCCTTGGAAGAAAGGATATTTTAATTGAATTCTATCGGACTGAATTATCGTAACAACATTGAAATCAGCATATAAATTATATCGCAGTCGATAAAGTCATGAAAAAGTGTTAGTGCTTGACGTCCGGATTCCAAGTCAAGATATTTGCATCATTGCAACATAGATTCAGTGTTATAAACAAAATTAAAAAAATCGAATGGAAAATATATAGACATTTAGCTGGAAGGGACACTAACACCAATATCCGAACACGATATATTCTTTTTCATGGATGAAAAATTTTCTCACCATCTTTACCATAAGCAACTAAATTTCGGCAAACGGAACATGTATTTCCATTTTTTGAACAACTACCGTGGCAAGTTTCGTTGCAACATTTTCCTTGACTATTACAGGCACGACTTCCACATTCCGACGGGGATATTTTCCGAAAAACACTTTTAAGTAACTACACCCAAACTAATTCCTTTTGAACTCGAGAGACACACACGACACACAACCGAGTCCTTCAACGTCTGTAACACGAGTGCAAGCAATTTCTCTTCTAGTGGAAGTGATTAATGCAACAAAAAGTCGTGATCCACAGAAAATGCTATCCCAGCTGTAACTAAAATACTCAAATACAATAGCTCCGCCGTTCCCAACAAGGATGAAATCCTGAAGTTATGGCTCTCATGGCTCCCAGTTGTTGAAGACGACGATGAAGCACCTCATGTTTACGCATACTTATGTGATCTAATATAGACAAATTCCGCTTTTCTAGGAGTGAACAATTCAAATCTTCCCCGGATCGTCAGAATAATTGCTACTGCGTTCCAAGTGGATGTGGTGAAACCATTGAGCAAGGTGGGAACACGTATGATTGGTATTGTGAAGCAGATTGAATCATATCCAGAAGTATTCCAAGCATGCATCTAACGATTAACATTCTGACGGGCATAGTTTTTGGCAGTGATCTTGATTCCAGCAAAAACGTTTGTTACCGAAGACAGGACAATCACCGCTGTTAATATCACCTTTTATTCCCCCTAAACCACACAATGGGCATTCGTTGGTAGCCTTGTTGTGCTTAAATATTAGTGCCGCTGGCGTTGCATTCATAGCAATATGATTCCAATCAACAGTGACAAAACATAAAATTGGATTTTTCTCGACTCGCACATCACCACAATTGATTGTCATAAGTGATGTTAAACCGATTTCCTCAATATTCATTTTCAAATGTGATCAATGAAAATCCCTCAACCAACGTATTGGCACGAATCACTTGTAAATGTAGAAAAAGTTTTGGCAAGGATCGAATACCACTAGCCTGATATAGCATTAGGAAATCTGTGATTTCCGTCAACTCCGGAAATTTATGATTTTTGAAATCCGTTTGATTCAATCCGTCCATCCAAGTTATCACCAAGACTCCTTCAATCACTCGACACCCTGTTAGAGTTTGTAGGTGTTGTGTTCTGTTAGGTATATCGATACTTGGACAAACTCCTGATGATCCTGACGTGACATTTGTATATACAGCAGATACAACCATTGATATTGTGAAATTCAAAAGCATCACGGAGGCAATGAACCATAGAATGCAATTAAAGGATGTAAAGGAAGCCGATGATGTTATCCGACAAAGTTACCTGAAAAACAAGATGAACATTTGCTGAAACTTGCGATGGGATATATTACGTCATTCTCGGGCTGATCGCCCAACACATCCCTGCGCGGACACAATTACGGTGGACATAATCACACAAATTTCACTCGCGACGCACGGAATAACAAGTATTTAACACGATTGACATTTGAATCAAAACAATAGGTAACGTTGTTATAGATAATACAGTACAGTGCGCGAAAGGAAGATGGCCGCCAAGTAAAAAAACTGGGTTTGTGCCTGAGATAAACGCTGCAAGGTTGAGCAGCCGTGATGAGTGTTGTGGCCTTGAACTTGGGCTCTTCAACTCAAGTAAAAGTGCCGTTGGGCCAAGTCAATAAAAGAGCCAGCGACCATGGAAACGGTCTCTTTTTCGCACGAATTTCTGGCCAACGAAGGACAACCATCAAACCAACCGGCAGCGTACAACTTATTCCCAAGAGGAAGACGCTAATCCGCACACATCTGGGATACATCAACGCATTAGGAGAAGAGGATGAGATAAACTGCGCGAGACAACTGAAGTTTGGAGTTAGAATAGAAGATTGAGTGGAAAGCGAGAACTTCATTCATCGGCGCGGCCCCAAATGAAGAGTAAGTGTTAAGTTTCCATAAATTCCTTTTTCTTATTATCAATTTTGTATTAAATTTGCTGTGAAATAATAATATTTGCGTTAATTACTTTGGGTAGAGTTGATTTTGTTTTATATAAAATTCCGTGTCGTGACAGTGTTACAGCAGTGTTTTTGCGCATAGCGTGCGCAGTGTTGACCGAAAGCTTAGCTTGGTCCAGAGAATGCAAGGGTCCTTCCGTCTAGGACCTCAATCTGCGATAGGTCCCCTCAGTATTCTTTTTGTGTTTTTTTAAGGCAGTGATTTTCCTTGTGGAAGTTAGTGGTAGCCAATTGGCTCCTGGGGGCAATTTGAGGGTTGGCGAGTGGTGCTACCTACCCCGTCTCCACGGGCTAGTCGGGACCCTAAGGCCCCCAACCGGATCCGTTTATGCGGCGTAACATAACAACCACCCTATCGCAACTTCGGTAGCCTTACAATGTTGAAACTGTAGGAAGTTGAATGGACTATCAATGCCCGTAACGGACTGTAGCGATGGGCTGCTGCCTCGGCGAGCGAAGATGTTGGTGATCTCCGGAATTGGCCTTGTCTAAGGACGCATGAATGCGCTAGCAGGCTAGCATTGCGGTATCGTGGGGCGGGTTCTTTTCCCCAGCAAAAGGGCCCACGGCAAAAAAAAAAATATCGCATTCACAAATTAAGTGATTGTAGGACTTGGTTGGATGGGTCGAGGCCGAGGTAACCTACTGAAGGGATGTATTTCCAAAGCAAAACGATAGACTGGGCCTGGTGAAGGCGGGCGAGACTTGAGAGGATCTCGTCTTTACTATGTATATTTACGGCTCCCAAATAAGAGAGGGGCGTCCAAGTGGAAGCAGTGCCCCACCGTCCGGAAGGCATGAGTTTTTCCTTTAAATGAAAAATATTAGTGCTTCAAATTTATGTTAATGTCTTATATGATGGAATAACATTATACTTGAATATAAATAGGAAACTCAAGCAGAAGGTCACTCAACCCTGTGAGAGCACCTGCTACGAAAACATAAGGGGTGAGCTCACCCGGTGGCTAGCTCATGAGTGGAGGGACCCATACCTGGTCAAAAGTCCAGCGAAATAGAAAGACCGAGTTGTTCCTTTGCTTAATCTATTAATTTTCTTTTCTCATGTACGGAAAATGACAAATACAATTTTTACTTACATCTGAAGAGAGCATAAAAATGTTTCTCTAATTTTAATGCACATAAATTTCATGCATTTGATTTTGCTCAAAGTTTTTTATGTAATTATGAATGATTCGTTGGAAAAAAAAAACAGATGATTCAAGTACAGCCAACGAACAGTATTAATTTAATTACATTTTCAATTAGTTTTCGCCCGTAATTCTTTCATATAAATTATCCAATCATCAATAACCATGTAATATTCTATTTCTCTTCCTAAAGTATAGTGTTATAATCAGCATCGCATCATGATTACTATTATTAGCTTAAGATCGAAATTTATAATAGTTTCATCATTTTTTTATTTCGGGTTTCTTGCATTATTTTTCATTGTTTCTATCAATTCTGTTAATTTGCGGGGCTTAATATGATCGTATAGAATTATTCGTTCAAAGTAACCAATGAATTCAAATAAAAACTTAG
Source organism: Odontomyia ornata (assembly GCA_963969285.1). Lineage (NCBI taxonomy): Eukaryota > Metazoa > Arthropoda > Insecta > Diptera > Stratiomyidae > Odontomyia > Odontomyia ornata. The sequence goes on from OZ017738.1 coordinate 445,756,687, forward strand.
AAACATGGATTTATGTAATCAGATATGTTATCAAAAAAAAATCATAGATTGACTCGGAATTTATTCCATCACACGAAATGAATGAACTGATAGAAAGCAGCTAATATTATGCTTAACTTCTATGTACAAATTTTAGCAGATAGAAATTACATACAGTTTCGGACAAAAGTCTACGACAACTCCTTATATTGAAATCCATTGATGTGCATTTTTCAGTAAAGTAAATCTATTTATCAAAAAACAAAGACGAAAACATTTCATAACAAACTTAAGGAGAAATTTGTAAAAACATAAAAAAATGAATGGACAAAAGTCTACGACATTTGGTTGGACCCCCTTTTGCATCAATTACTGCTTGCAGTCTTCGGGGCATAGAGGTAACTACATTAGCAGTTTCTGCAAATGTGATTTTCTCACATTCTGTAACAAGCACTTCCTTCAACAAATTTTTATTTTTAATGTGACATTTTCGAATTTTCTGTTCCAAAAGCTTCCATATATGCTCTTCTTCTTCTTCTAAGCACTACAGCCCGTTTCGGGCCTTCACTTCCTGCAAACAGCATCTCCACCTGTCTCAGTCCGTTGACTGCGTCTTCGAATTCCGAAACCCAAGCAGCGATGAACTATCTTCGTCGACCGAGTCAGACCAGCAACGAGTACCTTCGTGGGTATCCGTTGTTCGTCCATACGATTCATGTGGCCAGCCCATTGCAGCTTCCGCAGTCTTACAATCGTGAAGGCACCTCCGGTTCATCCAAAATTTCAAAATACTCATGGTTGTATCGAATTCGCCATTGGTCCCCGTCAAGCTTCGCTCCGATTATTTGCCTCAGGACCCGTCGCTCAAAGGCGTTCACACCCTGTGTTATGCTATGGGTGTGAAATATGGACCCTAACCCAAGCATCCGCAAATATATTGAATGCCTTTGAGCGACGGGTCCAGAAATGCTCTATTGGGCTGAAATCTGGACTTTGCCGAGGCGTATTAAGTTGTCTGGAGCGTAGTACAACAACCAGTTCTTGACGAAAAGTGCTGTATGTTTTGGATCATTGTCTTGTTGGAAAATCCATCTCTCTCCAAGACCCAACTTCTCCACTGATGGCTTCAAATTTTGTTCTAATAGGTTCTTGTAAATATTACGGTCCATCGTAGTTTCAACAAAAGCCAATCTGCCAACTTCAGATGCAGCGATGGCTCCCCAAACCATCACATTACCTCCACCTTGCTTGACAGTAGGAATCAAATTGTTGGTCTCTAAAGCCGTGTTCTTTTTCCTCCATACTTCACTGCGAACATCACTTCCAAAAATGTTGAATTTGGACTCATCTGTGAAAAGGACGCGATTCCAAAAATCTTTGTTAATATAGGCCTTGGCGAATTGTAGACGCAGAAGTCAGTTTTTAGCGGATATTAATGGCTTTTTACGTAGAGTTCTACTTTGAAACTCATTAATATTTAATGCTCTCGTGATGGTCCTTGCATGGACATCTTTTTTCCTTTCCATAGCCACTTGATTCACCAAATCTGGAGCGCAACAGCTTTTTTGGTCAGCCAGTTCGTGGCTTATTTTCATTGGAACCACTGTTTTCAAAGTTTTTGATGATTGTCATTTAAGTTTCAGTGATTTCGCGATTTCCGAGCACGATGTGTTGTCTTTTTTATACTGTACAACAAAATTCGGATATCACTAGAAATTTCTTTTCGTGATGTCATTTTGCGGTCTTTACAGTTAGATACTAGCGATAAAACTAAAACAGAATTGCAGCAGCACATATACGGAATAATAACAATACCAAGTAAACTAATATTGATGACATTCCTTTACGTATAGTTGGAAATTTTTGGTGTATAACTGAGTCAACACTGACTGTCGTAGACTTTTGTCCATTCAATTTTTTATGTTTCTAGGGCTTTTTCCTTATTTCCGGTATGAAAAGTTTTTAACTTTATTTTTTATAAGTATATTTACGTTACTGAAAAATGCACTTCAATGGATTTTTGATTAAAGCTTCCAATTAACCGGTATCTCAATATCAAAATTGTCGTAGGTTTTTGTCCGTCACAGTAGATTGTTGGCAATAAGCATTGCCAAATTTCTTTAATATCATTTTCTGATTGATTTTCAAGCTTCCGTTGATGGTATGTATCTTTGGCGTTCCAAGCGCATTGTTTGCGGCAGAAAATGTTTGTGAAGACAGGAACAATCGGGTTATAAAAAGGACGAAGATTATATAAAACTGCAAAAAAAAACAAATAAAGAAATGCAAACGCGAATCCAAATCACAATTAAAAGAAAGTCTGGAAACCTATTTAATCGCACGATGATTAACTATAACAAATAACTGAATGTATTGTTTTTCAATTATTTTGAATGAATATCTCTTTTCTTTGCAAACCATTAGAATTTTGTCAAATGTGACCAAGACCAAGACTTCAAAATGTTAAATAAAGTAAAGTGTACTGACCCAATCCTCTTCCGACGAGCGCTCGCTGATGGAGCGGGTAAGGGCATTTAATTGAAATGATGCCTCGATGCTGTGACTCTATCTTGAAGTAGAAAAATAACGGCTCTATCGATTACATAAATTTAATGTCAAAATGCGAACACATACTTACGTGTATATATAGCTAAAACAGTTCATTGGGCTTACAACGTAAAACGAAAAATCGTTTCGGAAAACTCAACATCTAAATTGGACGAGAAACCAAAAAAATTTCACGGATAGCGCTCATTCTGCATAAATTTATGGAACTATCTTTGAGTGTCGCATCGTTCAACAAGATTTGGTGCTTATTGACGGTGAAACCGGAACAGATTACCCAAGTGGAGCTTCGCTATTGTATTGTAATTTGAAACTACACCATAACTAGTCGTACTGTTTAAATTTTGTATTGTATTCTACACATAGATGTGGCAGTATTTGTTGTACTATGGTATGCGCGAGCGCACCGATCGCTGTCGTATCAGATCACTTTAGGATTCTCACAAGTTACATCGGCTACGGGCACGAGCAAGCTCATTAATAGGCAAAAGCATGAAATAGCGGCAAAACAACACACTCTGCAAACCATTCTCCTGCTCGTTCACACACACTTGCTTAGGACCAGCCAACACTCTTGTATCACTTAAAAACATCCCGAACTTGATCACCAGCGCTAGCAATCAGATTTCTCACTATTTCCCTGAGACAATTTTCATTTAATCACTGAATAGTGGCCATTGTGTTTAACACACCACAAAAGTCTGATTGCCCCGGCACACTGCACTTACTCAATGCAATCTTTTTTTGTTCATGACGGAAGAGTTAGTGGCTTCCTCACGCCATGGAAAATTCGAAGCAACCTTCTTCTTTCCCTTTGCCTTACGTCTCAAACTCTGTTTAGAACACTGCATTATTTTTCAATTTGCATGCGCGTAACGTGTAAATAATATTGGCATCATATTAGTTTCTCTTCTTAATTCTAATGATCATATCCGCTGCTTTTCTGATATTTTCAAAATGTTCACTCTTCGTGCTTGTTTTCCTACCTCAATATTGTTTGTACACCCGATTCTTTTGGTCCAGCGCATTCTGGCACGCATCATCAAACCAACCATTTCTTTTGCGTCAAACTTGATGTCGAATCATTTGTTCTGCCATGGTCTTAATATTCGCTTTCACTTCTACCCATAGCTCACTGCTTGTTTTCAGTGACGTGTGTAATAGCATGGGAGCCAGGTGGTTGTCAAGGGTCTCCGTAAAATATTCGCCATCAATGTCGTTTGGAGTCTTTCGATGACGTATTTCTGTAGAGGACTGATCTTTGCTGAATACGCATTTGACATACCACGTTATCAGAGTTACAATTGATTCCTCGGTATGCACTAGCGTCAAGTATGTTTGAGGCCTATTTGTGTTGGATTAGAACCATGGAAACGGTCTCTTTTTCGCACGAATTTCTGGCCAACGAAGGACAACCATCAAACCAACCGGCAGCGTACAACTTATTCCCAAGAGGAAGACGCTAATCCGCACACATCTGGGATACATCAACGCATTAGGAGAAGAGGATGAGATAAACTGCGCGAGACAACTGAAGTTTGGAGTTAGAATAGAAGATTGAGTGGAAAGCGAGAACTTCATTCATCGGCGCGGCCCCAAATGAAGAGTAAGTGTTAAGTTTCCATAAATTCCTTTTTCTTATTATCAATTTTGTATTAAATTTGCTGTGAAATAATAATATTTGCGTTAATTACTTTGGGTAGAGTTGATTTTGTTTTATATAAAATTCCGTGTCGTGACAGTGTTACAGCAGTGTTTTTGCGCATAGCGTGCGCAGTGTTGACCGAAAGCTTAGCTTGGTCCAGAGAATGCAAGGGTCCTTCCGTCTAGGACCTCAATCTGCGATAGGTCCCCTCAGTATTCTTTTTGTGTTTTTTTAAGGCAGTGATTTTCCTTGTGGAAGTTAGTGGTAGCCAATTGGCTCCTGGGGGCAATTTGAGGGTTGGCGAGTGGTGCTACCTACCCCGTCTCCACGGGCTAGTCGGGACCCTAAGGCCCCCAACCGGATCCGTTTATGCGGCGTAACATAACAACCACCCTATCGCAACTTCGGTAGCCTTACAATGTTGAAACTGTAGGAAGTTGAATGGACTATCAATGCCCGTAACGGACTGTAGCGATGGGCTGCTGCCTCGGCGAGCGAAGATGTTGGTGATCTCCGGAATTGGCCTTGTCTAAGGACGCATGAATGCGCTAGCAGGCTAGCATTGCGGTATCGTGGGGCGGGTTCTTTTCCCCAGCAAAAGGGCCCACGGCAAAAAAAAAAATATCGCATTCACAAATTAAGTGATTGTAGGACTTGGTTGGATGGGTCGAGGCCGAGGTAACCTACTGAAGGGATGTATTTCCAAAGCAAAACGATAGACTGGGCCTGGTGAAGGCGGGCGAGACTTGAGAGGATCTCGTCTTTACTATGTATATTTACGGCTCCCAAATAAGAGAGGGGCGTCCAAGTGGAAGCAGTGCCCCACCGTCCGGAAGGCATGAGTTTTTCCTTTAAATGAAAAATATTAGCGCTTCAAATTTATGTTAATGTCTTATATGATGGAATAACATTATACTTGAATATAAATAGGAAACTCAAGCAGAAGGTCACTCAACCCTGTGAGAGCACCTGCTACGAAAACATAAGGGGTGAGCTCACCCGGTGGCTAGCTCATGAGTGGAGGGACCCATACCTGGTCAAAAGTCCAGCGAAATAGAAAGACCGAGTTGTTCCTTTGCTTAATCTATTAATTTTCTTTTCTCATGTACGGAAAATGACAAATACAATTTTTACTTACATCTGAAGAGAGCATAAAAATGTTTCTCTAATTTTAATGCACATAAATTTCATGCATTTGATTTTGCTCAAAGTTTTTTATGTAATTATGAATGATTCGTTGGAAAAAAAAACAGATGATTCAAGTACAGCCAACGAACAGTATTAATTTAATTACATTTTCAATTAGTTTTCGCCCGTAATTCTTTCATATAAATTATCCAATCATCAATAACCATGTAATATTCTATTTCTCTTCCTAAAGTATAGTGTTATAATCAGCATCGCATCATGATTACTATTATTAGCTTAAGATCGAAATTTATAATATTTTCATCATTTTTTTATTTCGGGTTTCTTGCATTATTTTTCATTGTTTCTATCAATTCTGTTAATTTGCGGGGCTTAATATGATCGTATAGAATTATTCGTTCAAAGTAACCAATGAATTCAAATAAAAACTTAGAAACATGGATTTATGTAATCAGATATGTTATCAAAAAAAAATCATAGATTGACTCGGAATTTATTCCATCACACGAAATGAATGAACTGATAGAAAGCAGCTAATATTATGCTTAACTTCTATGTACAAATTTTAGCAGATAGAAATTACATACAGTTTCGGACAAAAGTCTACGACAACTCCTTATATTGAAATCCATTGATGTGCATTTTTCAGTAAAGTAAATCTATTTATCAAAAAACAAAGACGAAAACATTTCATAACAAACTTAAGGAGAAATTTGTAAAAACATAAAAAAATGAATGGACAAAAGTCTACGACATTTGGTTGGACCCCCTTTTGCATCAATTACTGCTTGCAGTCTTCGGGGCATAGAGGTAACTACATTAGCAGTTTCTGCAAATGTGATTTTCTCACATTCTGTAACAAGCACTTCCTTCAACAAATTTTTATTTTTAATGTGACATTTTCGAATTTTCTGTTCCAAAAGCTTCCATATATGCTCTTCTTCTTCTTCTAAGCACTACAGCCCGTTTCGGGCCTTCACTTCCTGCAAACAGCATCTCCACCTGTCTCAGTCCGTTGACTGCGTCTTCGAATTCCGAAACCCAAGCAGCGATGAACTATCTTCGTCGACCGAGTCAGACCAGCAACGAGTACCTTCGTGGGTATCCGTTGTTCGTCCATACGATTCATGTGGCCAGCCCATTGCAGCTTCCGCAGTCTTACAATCGTGAAGGCACCTCCGGTTCATCCAAAATTTCAAAATACTCATGGTTGTATCGAATTCGCCATTGGTCCCCGTCAAGCTTCGCTCCGATTATTTGCCTCAGGACCCGTCGCTCAAAGGCGTTCACACCCTGTGTTATGCTATGGGTGTGAAATATGGACCCTAACCCAAGCATCCGCAAATATATTGAATGCCTTTGAGCGACGGGTCCAGAAATGCTCTATTGGGCTGAAATCTGGACTTTGCCGAGGCGTATTAAGTTGTCTGGAGCGTAGTACAACAACCAGTTCTTGACGAAAAGTGCTGTATGTTTTGGATCATTGTCTTGTTGGAAAATCCATCTCTCTCCAAGACCCAACTTCTCCACTGATGGCTTCAAATTTTGTTCTAATAGGTTCTTGTAAATATTACGGTCCATCGTAGTTTCAACAAAAGCCAATCTGCCAACTTCAGATGCAGCGATGGCTCCCCAAACCATCACATTACCTCCACCTTGCTTGACAGTAGGAATCAAATTGTTGGTCTCTAAAGCCGTGTTCTTTTTCCTCCATACTTCACTGCGAACATCACTTCCAAAAATGTTGAATTTGGACTCATCTGTGAAAAGGACGCGATTCCAAAAATCTTTGTTAATATAGGCCTTGGCGAATTGTAGACGCAGAAGTCAGTTTTTAGCGGATATTAATGGCTTTTTACGTAGAGTTCTACTTTGAAACTCATTAATATTTAATGCTCTCGTGATGGTCCTTGCATGGACATCTTTTTTCCTTTCCATAGCCACTTGATTCACCAAATCTGGAGCGCAACAGCTTTTTTGGTCAGCCAGTTCGTGGCTTATTTTCATTGGAACCACTGTTTTCAAAGTTTTTGATGATTGTCATTTAAGTTTCAGTGATTTCGCGATTTCCGAGCACGATGTGTTGTCTTTTTTATACTGTACAACAAAATTCGGATATCACTAGAAATTTCTTTTCGTGATGTCATTTTGCGGTCTTTACAGTTAGATACTAGCGATAAAACTAAAACAGAATTGCAGCAGCACATATACGGAATAATAACAATACCAAGTAAACTAATATTGATGACATTCCTTTACGTATAGTTGGAAATTTTTGGTGTATAACTGAGTCAACACTGACTGTCGTAGACTTTTGTCCATTCAATTTTTTATGTTTCTAGGGCTTTTTCCTTATTTCCGGTATGAAAAGTTTTTAACTTTATTTTTTATAAGTATATTTACGTTACTGAAAAATGCACTTCAATGGATTTTTGATTAAAGCTTCCAATTAACCGGTATCTCAATATCAAAATTGTCGTAGGTTTTTGTCCGTCACAGTAGATTGTTGGCAATAAGCATTGCCAAATTTCTTTAATATCATTTTCTGATTGATTTTCAAGCTTCCGTTGATGGTATGTATCTTTGGCGTTCCAAGCGCATTGTTTGCGGCAGAAAATGTTTGTGAAGACAGGAACAATCGGGTTATAAAAAGGACGAAGATTATATAAAACTGCAAAAAAAAACAAATAAAGAAATGCAAACGCGAATCCAAATCACAATTAAAAGAAAGTCTGGAAACCTATTTAATCGCACGATGATTAACTATAACAAATAACTGAATGTATTGTTTTTCAATTATTTTGAATGAATATCTCTTTTCTTTGCAAACCATTAGAATTTTGTCAAATGTGACCAAGACCAAGACTTCAAAATGTTAAATAAAGTAAAGTGTACTGACCCAATCCTCTTCCGACGAGCGCTCGCTGATGGAGCGGGTAAGGGCATTTAATTGAAATGATGCCTCGATGCTGTGACTCTATCTTGAAGTAGAAAAATAACGGCTCTATCGATTACATAAATTTAATGTCAAAATGCGAACACATACTTACGTGTATATATAGCTAAAACAGTTCATTGGGCTTACAACGTAAAACGAAAAATCGTTTCGGAAAACTCAACATCTAAATTGGACGAGAAACCAAAAAAATTTCACGGATAGCGCTCATTCTGCATAAATTTATGGAACTATCTTTGAGTGTCGCATCGTTCAACAAGATTTGGTGCTTATTGACGGTGAAACCGGAACAGATTACCCAAGTGGAGCTTCGCTATTGTATTGTAATTTGAAACTACACCATAACTAGTCGTACTGTTTAAATTTTGTATTGTATTCTACACATAGATGTGGCAGTATTTGTTGTACTATGGTATGCGCGAGCGCACCGATCGCTGTCGTATCAGATCACTTTAGGATTCTCACAAGTTACATCGGCTACGGGCACGAGCAAGCTCATTAATAGGCAAAAGCATGAAATAGCGGCAAAACAACACACTCTGCAAACCATTCTCCTGCTCGTTCACACACACTTGCTTAGGACCAGCCAACACTCTTGTATCACTTAAAAACATCCCGAACTTGATCACCAGCGCTAGCAATCAGATTTCTCACTATTTCCCTGAGACAATTTTCATTTAATCACTGAATAGTGGCCATTGTGTTTAACACACCACAAAAGTCTGATTGCCCCGGCACACTGCACTTACTCAATGCAATCTTTTTTTGTTCATGACGGAAGAGTTAGTGGCTTCCTCACGCCATGGAAAATTCGAAGCAACCTTCTTCTTTCCCTTTGCCTTACGTCTCAAACTCTGTTTAGAACACTGCATTATTTTTCAATTTGCATGCGCGTAACGTGTAAATAATATTGGCATCATATTAGTTTCTCTTCTTAATTCTAATGATCATATCCGCTGCTTTTCTGATATTTTCAAAATGTTCACTCTTCGTACTTGTTTTCCTACCTCAATATTGTTTGTACACCCGATTCTTTTGGTCCAGCGCATTCTGGCACGCATCATCAAACCAACCATTTCTTTTGCGTCAAACTTGATGTCGAATCATTTGTTCTGCCATGGTCTTAATATTCGCTTTCACTTCTACCCATAGCTCACTGCTTGTTTTCAGTGACGTGTGTAATAGCATGGGAGCCAGGTGGTTGTCAAGGGTCTCCGTAAAATATTCGCCATCAATGTCGTTTGGAGTCTTTCGATGACGTATTTCTGTAGAGGACTGATCTTTGCTGAATACGCATTTGACATACCACGTTATCAGAGTTACAATTGATTCCTCGGTATGCACTAGCGTCAAGTATGTTTGAGGCCTATTTGTGTTGGATTAGAACATGGTCGATTTAGTTTTGTGTTGCCGTCCCTTGATACCCAGGTCATTTTATGTGTACGTCGATGTGGGAAGCAAGTTGAACGTATGACTAGATTTCTGTTACAATAATGCGAAGTTAATCAGTCACTGCCCATAGTGATTTGTTTTATCGTGGAGGCTATATCCTGCGGTCATTCCCCGATGAGATGGCTCATTGTCAACATTAGCGCTGAAGTTGCCCAGGGTTATTTTTGTTTTGTTTGTAGGCAATGAGTCGAATAGTCTTTTCAGGTACTTGCAGAAGATTTCCTTTGTTTGTTTGTACTTTTCTTCGGGGCGTGCATGTTTATCAGCCAAATTTTTAAGGATTTCGCTTTTATACAGATTGGGCATAAACGTTCATTGACTGCCTTAAAATCAATAACGTGTGATTTGAATTCTATATCCACTTTAAAGGTCACTCCACATTCTCGCTTTCTAAAAGGACTCCTACTTTTGAATATTGTGTGCGATCTCATATCTTGAAATCACTTCCAATCCAATTCGTTTCCTGAATTGCCAGTATTTCTAATTTATGTTGACAGGCCTGTTGTACGAGGTAGTCTGACATCCCAGAATCCAATGCCATGATCATTTTTTCTGTTGCTAGGCCGTTGCTGTATGTCCAATCCTGTTCCTGCTCTGTTCCAGGTTTCGAAACAAGGTAGGGGTTTTCAGGGATGGAGAGTTCATTCTGATGGCTGGTTATTACTTTCAATTCCACTATCAGGCGCTGAAGACTCGCCTTCTCCCTCTAACGTCAGCCCTTTACAAAAAATCCCCGTTGGCAGCACCAGCCGGAAAGGTAAATTTCTCGTATGTAGCATAAAGCTTCGAAAAAAAATTTGGCTTGCCTACTACTCAACTTCTTTCTGCAATTTTCGTAGTACCACATGGGTCTTTATTAACATAAAAAAAATCTGGCCACGTTCGTTCTTAGAGACCTTTTATCGGGGCACAAATATTTTGTTAATTAAATTGAGTTGCATACGTATGGATTACATATTGGAAATCGGCGGATCATAAATTGTTGTAAACATATAAATACCGGTTTCGCCTTTCTCGCATTTGCTGTTTACACAGTTCACAGTGGTAACCACACAAAGGCTTAAATAGCTCGAATAGTTAATTTCAAAAGATTTCCATGAAAGTTTAATCAGCACTTGCGTTGCCATTAATATATACATTTTCAATTTTTTTCTGAACTATGAGGGCCGTCATTTCAATTTTTATTGAAATCAGCTGCTAAAAATATTAAGCTGTAAATTTTCGACTTTTTCATTTGTCATTCGATTTGCATAATTAAATTAATTTAACTTGCGTTAATAACTTATAATTTCAAGTTTCAACGGAATCTGTTGAGAATCTTGGCTGCTACAGAAATAAAAAAATTGTATGCCACCCCCCTGTATGGGGAGACCCCCCTTAAAATACCTTAAAATATTTTCTTGCACTGCAAATTTCAAGAGGCACCACTTTTGACCTACGTAGAAAATTTCCTCATTCTAGCTCATGTGGTTTGCGAGAAAACTTGTTTTGACGCACGAACAAACGGACGGACAGACAGACAAGTCGCGATTTTATAATTTTTTTAGGGGATTGTTAAAAAGATTTTACAATATCTTAAAAATGGTCTGGTTTATAAATTCTATCAAGCAAAGTCATTTAAAACGTTATCATGAAAAATATTCATTATTTCAGTTGGCACTAAAATAGCGAATTGCGCTTGCCTTCTGACCTTTGGGGGCCGCCATTTTGAATGCATGCATTTTATTTTGGATTATTTTAAATCTTTGTATGCTAGGAACTCATCAATCAATGTACTATCTCGTTCAAATAGAAGTTTCACTCTAGACAGGGCAAAATAATTCAATTTTTAAAGAAAATGGCAGCTAAAAATATTAGGCTTTAAATTTTCGACTTTTTTATTTTTCATTCAATTTTAATAATTTCCTGCATAATACAAGAACATAGTACAGAGATCCATAATCTCAAGTTTCATCAAAATCCGCTGGAAAATGTGACCGCTAGAGGGCCACAAAAACCTGAAAAAAACGCATATTTAAACGGCCGCCATTTTGAAATTTGCTCATTCATGATCACCAAAATATCAAAGACTGTAGGCCTAAATAATGTCTATCCTGAAACCGAATTTCGTATATGTCGGATTAAAATTGCGACTTTAAAAAGCCTTTGAAATTTTGCCTTTTAACTGGCCGCCATTTTGTTTTTTGCAACCTAACCTCCAATTTTTTCACGTAATTCTTTAGACACTTATAATTTCTATCAAGTTATCAAATTTCATGAAAATCTCTTGAAAGCTTTGACCACTATTACAACAACAAAATTTTGCACGTTTTTCGACCTTTGAGCGGCCGCCATTTTGTTTCTGCCGTACCGACTTTGGATTTTTTATTGTGAGATTCATCACATACAGCAATGAACCTTTGTACCAAATTTCATCCAAATCGGAGTTATACTTTGGTCAGAACAGAAATCACGATTTTTCGTCTAAAATGGCCGCCATTTTGTTTTTGCCCGGCCGATATAGCTGGTTCACGAACTTAACCGAGATAATTACCCAATACACCTTTCCTGAAAATTTGGTGAAAATCGAAACAAAATTGCGACCTCTATCGTGGTCACAAATTTCGTTATATCCCATATATATATATATATATATATATATATATATATATATATATATATATATATGATGCTCTCCGCAATAGGTAAATTTCTCTCGAGAAATTTACCTAAAAAGCAAAATTTACCAGCGATCACCACAAAGAAGGAAGATTTAGTAGCAAAGCTGTAGGTGTATTTGCAGTTATATGTATTTCTCGCCAATTAATGTCTCATAATTGGAAAACTAGTAAGCCCAACATGTGACTACTACCATTTGGTCGCAATTTGTTACTATAGTAGGAATTAAGTGCGCAATAGTGAAGTATCTATATAATAGATATTTTTCGTAATGCAGCATTTCTTGAATTGAGAGACGTTAGACAACTAAATTTCTAATATTTGAAGACCTGAAGAAGTTACAATTTTCATTTGAACGCTAAAACCGATGTTAATTAAATCTAATAATATTGTATTCATTCCCTATCAGCTCTAAGCACCTCATTTGCTGCGACATAGTCCTGGTTGTCCTCAATAGTAGAACCGCCAGCATCACAAGATGAACACGTATCGCCTTGTGGTTATCAAAATGACAAGTAGAATTCTGTCAAAAATATTTCTATAGGAGCACAAATTGATCAGATACTCTTCTGGAAGCTTGTGATCGTGATATTCTTCTAAGTAAAGCGCATACATTTTGGTCAAATTCAACATTGCTGACAGGTGCATTTTATGGGGGTTTTTATTTCTGGAATGAGACTCCTCTGCAGAAAATTTTAAAATATGATCCTTAACATATTGCTTGATTTCGGGTTTTATCTTATGAAGTCGGTTAGTATGCTTTCTTCTTTGATCTGGACGTGGAACTAAAGGGCCACTATCAACTCTCACCTTAATTATGTCTATTTTTAGGGTTTTGTAAAATAATTTTACATAACCCTACTAAAATCGCGTCCTGTCTGTCCGTCTGTCCGTCTGTCTGTCCGCCCGTCCGTCCGTCCGTGTGTCACAGCAGTTTTTCTCGGAAACTACTTAAGCTAGAAACATCAAATTTTGTATGTAGGTGTAAAGTGGTGTTCTCTTCAAAGTTCAACTACAAAAAAATTTTATAAGGCATTTAAGGGGGGTCTCCCCATACAGGGGAGTGACCCCCCGAAAAAAAATTTCATTCTAAGTAGCCGATATGGGTATCAAATGAAAGGTCTTGATGAGAACTTTTCAAAACAGGTCTTAGTTTGGCAAAGTTTGCTTCGAGGGGCGCACAGGGAGGGGAAATACACGAAAAATTTGTGTCCCCCCCCCTCGCGATTGGACACCTGTGATCCGAAAAACCTGAAAAAAATCACGAATGAAGGCCTTGATGAGTACAACAACAATAAAATACGTGAGAAATCGCAATTCACTCAACTTTGTTAGTAATAGTATGATTTATCGATTTTATGTTTTCTTGAATAAAATCTTAACGGTACCCTTAAATTTTATGAAATTCAGTACACAGTAATATTGATCTATCCTGAAAGTTTCATAAAGATTGAATCATATTTAGCGAAGTTAAACCGGTTTGAATTTTCCTGTATTACTAGGGAACAATATGCGCTGCATTTGTTACTATGGAAACATATGGCTATGGAACAACATGCGCTTTTTACCGACTCAGACACTACAGTTTTGCTAGGATTTTTATGAAAATTCCAGGAATGATAGGTGTCATGAATATCTTTGAGAATCGGTTCAGCTAGTGGTATCAGTAATCGTAAAACAAAATAGTGGCTGTTTTAAATGCGAACATTGAATAATTTTGAGTTATTTTTTCCCAACTTTAACGTTTAAGGTGCATGCTTTGAACAGTTGATTCAATTTAATGAATGACTGAAGATGAGTACCTACAATTGATACTCATAAGTGAAACAAGTCAAGGAGGCGGGAGAGAGCTTCTAGCAAATATGCTTTGTAACCATTCTAGGATTCGAAAAAATTGGCCATTAATCGATGATAACAGTACAGGAGAGTGGCCCCTGAAAAAAATTCATCAAACGTAGCCGATATGAGTATGAAATGAAAGTTTTCATGGGAGCTTTTCAAAACAGTTCTTAAACTGACAGTTTTGGCTTCAGTGGGGGCACAGGGGGGAAATACATGAAAAATATGTTGCCTCCCTCGCGAATGGACATCTGAAATAATTATCAAGGGAGATATTTATGAGTATAACATTAATAAAAACCTCAGAAGTCGAAATTCGTTCAACTTTGTTAGTAATAGTATGATCTTCGAATTTCATATTTTCTCCCATTAAGTCATCTTTGACATGTTTCTTGATTTTATTCGATCTGGTGACTGCATTTTGTAAATTGAATACAAAACCCTTCTGACATGAGCGTAGGTCTGTTTACCCAACTTGTTGTAGTTGTAAAACTGATTTAAAATCGTTGCTCTGTCATCTGAAGGAAAGAGTTCACTGCATTTGAATCTACTGTTTTCACAACAGAGCGTACCAACTTTGGGCTCCTTTTGAGCCACCAATTTGCCATTGTATGCATTATAAGTGCCGTCTTTACTTCTAACTAGTGCTGCCTTTCTTCTTTTTCAGGATTTCGAATCACATTTACTTTTTTGATGTACGACTTTTCCGTAAACAAATCTTTTTTTTGGCTTTGGAGTATTCTTTGCTCCTCATTTCAAGCTCTCTCTTTAGCACTGTCGATAATTTTACCTGAGAGAATCTCTTTATTGCATGATCACCAAAATATCAAAGACTGTAGGCCTAAATAATGTCTATCCTGAAACCGAATTTCGTATATGTCGGATTAAAATTGCGACTTTAAAAAGCCTTTGAAATTTTGCCTTTTAACTGGCCGCCATTTTGTTTTTTGCAACCTAACCTCCAATTTTTTCACGTAATTCTTTAGACACTTATAATTTCTATCAAGTTATCAAATTTCATGAAAATCTCTTGAAAGCTTTGACCACTATTACAACAACAAAATTTTGCACGTTTTTCGACCTTTGAGCGGCCGCCATTTTGTTTCTGCCGTACCGACTTTGGATTTTTTATTGTGAGATTCATCACATACAGCAATGAACCTTTGTACCAAATTTCATCCAAATCGGAGTTATACTTTGGTCAGAACAGAAATCACGATTTTTCGTCTAAAATGGCCGCCATTTTGTTTTTGCCCGGCCGATATAGCTGGTTCACGAACTTAACCGAGATAATTACCCAATACACCTTTCCTGAAAATTTGGTGAAAATCGAAACAAAATTGCGACCTCTATCGTGGTCACAAATTTCGTTATATCCCATATATATATATATATATATATATATATATATATATATATATATATATATATATATATATATATATATGATGCTCTCCGCAATAGGTAAATTTCTCTCGAGAAATTTACCTAAAAAGCAAAATTTACCAGCGATCACCACAAAGAAGGAAGATTTAGTAGCAAAGCTGTAGGTGTATTTGCAGTTATATGTATTTCTCGCCAATTAATGTCTCATAATTGGAAAACTAGTAAGCCCAACATGTGACTACTACCATTTGGTCGCAATTTGTTACTATAGTAGGAATTAAGTGCGCAATAGTGAAGTATCTATATAATAGATATTTTTCGTAATGCAGCATTTCTTGAATTGAGAGACGTTAGACAACTAAATTTCTAATATTTGAAGACCTGAAGAAGTTACAATTTTCATTTGAACGCTAAAACCGATGTTAATTAAATCTAATAATATTGTATTCATTCCCTATCAGCTCTAAGCACCTCATTTGCTGCGACATAGTCCTGGTTGTCCTCAATAGTAGAACCGCCAGCATCACAAGATGAACACGTATCGCCTTGTGGTTATCAAAATGACAAGTAGAATTCTGTCAAAAATATTTCTATAGGAGCACAAATTGATCAGATACTCTTCTGGAAGCTTGTGATCGTGATATTCTTCTAAGTAAAGCGCATACATTTTGGTCAAATTCAACATTGCTGACAGGTGCATTTTATGGGGGTTTTTATTTCTGGAATGAGACTCCTCTGCAGAAAATTTTAAAATATGATCCTTAACATATTGCTTGATTTCGGGTTTTATCTTATGAAGTCGGTTAGTATGCTTTCTTCTTTGATCTGGACGTGGAACTAAAGGGCCACTATCAACTCTCACCTTAATTATGTCTATTTTTAGGGTTTTGTAAAATAATTTTACATAACCCTACTAAAATCGCGTCCTGTCTGTCCGTCTGTCCGTCTGTCTGTCCGCCCGTCCGTCCGTCCGTGTGTCACAGCAGTTTTTCTCGGAAACTACTTAAGCTAGAAACATCAAATTTTGTATGTAGGTGTAAAGTGGTGTTCTCTTCAAAGTTCAACTACAAAAAAATTTTATAAGGCATTTAAGGGGGGTCTCCCCATACAGGGGAGTGACCCCCCGAAAAAAAATTTCATTCTAAGTAGCCGATATGGGTATCAAATGAAAGGTCTTGATGAGAACTTTTCAAAACAGGTCTTAGTTTGGCAAAGTTTGCTTCGAGGGGCGCACAGGGAGGGGAAATACACGAAAAATTTGTGTCCCCCCCCCTCGCGATTGGACACCTGTGATCCGAAAAACCTGAAAAAAATCACGAATGAAGGCCTTGATGAGTACAACAACAATAAAATACGTGAGAAATCGCAATTCACTCAACTTTGTTAGTAATAGTATGATTTATCGATTTTATGTTTTCTTGAATAAAATCTTAACGGTACCCTTAAATTTTATGAAATTCAGTACACAGTAATATTGATCTATCCTGAAAGTTTCATAAAGATTGAATCATATTTAGCGAAGTTAAACCGGTTTGAATTTTCCTGTATTACTAGGGAACAATATGCGCTGCATTTGTTACTATGGAAACATATGGCTATGGAACAACATGCGCTTTTTACCGACTCAGACACTACAGTTTTGCTAGGATTTTTATGAAAATTCCAGGAATGATAGGTGTCATGAATATCTTTGAGAATCGGTTCAGCTAGTGGTATCAGTAATCGTAAAACAAAATAGTGGCTGTTTTAAATGCGAACATTGAATAATTTTGAGTTATTTTTTCCCAACTTTAACGTTTAAGGTGCATGCTTTGAACAGTTGATTCAATTTAATGAATGACTGAAGATGAGTACCTACAATTGATACTCATAAGTGAAACAAGTCAAGGAGGCGGGAGAGAGCTTCTAGCAAATATGCTTTGTAACCATTCTAGGATTCGAAAAAATTGGCCATTAATCGATGATAACAGTACAGGAGAGTGGCCCCTGAAAAAAATTCATCAAACGTAGCCGATATGAGTATGAAATGAAAGTTTTCATGGGAGCTTTTCAAAACAGTTCTTAAACTGACAGTTTTGGCTTCAGTGGGGGCACAGGGGGGAAATACATGAAAAATATGTTGCCTCCCTCGCGAATGGACATCTGAAATAATTATCAAGGGAGATATTTATGAGTATAACATTAATAAAAACCTCAGAAGTCGAAATTCGTTCAACTTTGTTAGTAATAGTATGATCTTCGAATTTCATATTTTCTCCCATTAAGTCATCTTTGACATGTTTCTTGATTTTATTCGATCTGGTGACTGCATTTTGTAAATTGAATACAAAACCCTTCTGACATGAGCGTAGGTCTGTTTACCCAACTTGTTGTAGTTGTAAAACTGATTTAAAATCGTTGCTCTGTCATCTGAAGGAAAGAGTTCACTGCATTTGAATCTACTGTTTTCACAACAGAGCGTACCAACTTTGGGCTCCTTTTGAGCCACCAATTTGCCATTGTATGCATTATAAGTGCCGTCTTTACTTCTAACTAGTGCTGCCTTTCTTCTTTTTCAGGATTTCGAATCACATTTACTTTTTTGATGTACGACTTTTCCGTAAACAAATCTTTTTTTTGGCTTTGGAGTATTCTTTGCTCCTCATTTCAAGCTCTCTCTTTAGCACTGTCGATAATTTTACCTGAGAGAATCTCTTTATTGCATATTGTGGGAGTAAGAATCGCTTCCTAGTTGGTTTCATTTAGCTTATCTGACTATGATCCTAATTCCAATAATGAACTTGATAATGTCTGAAAAGAATTCAAAACAACATTTAACAGGTTTTCCTACGGCATTTTTGCTTAAGTCTTACGATAAGTGGAAATTCAGAGCGCTGTCTTTTGGAATGGTGAAAAATCGAACTGATCTGCGTATTCTCGAAAAAATTTTACTCCTGATCATGAAGATCACATATGAAATAATAAAAACCTCCAAAAGTTGGTTGCACATTATTTAAATTAGGACAAAATTGAGAGACTTTAGCAATATTGCCAGGAATAAAAGGACTGTGGATGTTAGGGAATCGCTTTAATTAAAAGATAGCACCACTTTGTTTTAGTAATGAAAACTAACTCTCCTTCACAAATTTACGTTAAAATTATCTTTTACAACCATATCATAGGATAAGTTGTTCCTACGAACCGCTTGCTTTGTTCGGCTCGACTCCACTAACTAAGTACCTCGCTACGGTGTTACCAAGTTAGAGTTGACAGCTCGGCCCTCCTGGCCAGAAATTGACCTGATTTCTTCGTAGTATACGTCATCGTCATTAAAGTCGTAGGTATCCAAATCCGGGCTGAGTCGGCACCATGGTTTCATTTTATTACTCGTGAACACGGAACTGAATGTTCATTTCTGATCATCCCTAGGCTTTTGATAACATAGCAATCGTTTTTCAAAACTTTGGCCACTTCATATGGCCCTTGATACTTTGGCTCCAATCTATGGGACTCCCCGGTTGCTACTGGTATGTTCTGTACAACCACTAAATCACCTTCTTCGTATAAAACAGGAGTCTTATGTTTCTCGTCGAATCTTATTTTCCATCGTTCCTTTTCGGTCATAATACGCTGTGCAGTCTTCTGCCGGATTTCGCTTATCGACAGTTGATTATTGTCCCCCGTATCCTCCTGTAGTGCTTGCATGATATGGCTCGCTGCTATATCCCTCAAACGGAAATCAAAAACTATCTTATTAGGTGTGAATTCGATCCACGAGTTGATTTGAGAATTTAGTACCCATTGCAAAATCGCTAGAAGCGTCCCATTTTTACAACCCTTCATCGAACATCGTAGATATGACAATATTGATTGGTTAACGCGCTGAACTTGGCTGTGAGCACGTGAAGTTCACACAGACATATGATGAATATCATACGTTGCACAGTAATCCTTGAATTCTTTTGATGTAAATGCCGACCACCGATCGCCTATCATCCGGATTTGTAATGCAAAGTATGACGTGATATCCCTCAACATGGTAACTAACTGTCGACCATTGGCTGCTCTCGTGGTTCGAACCATTGTGAATTCACTGAAAGGGTCCGTTACTGTGATTATGTATAGATTGCCTTTGTTACTCTTAGGGAATGGTCCTAAGTGATCATTGCCCTAAATGTATAGGTTCAACTGTTCATAAAACAATTGACTTTCAGTTTTTGCTGCTGGTACTTTATTGAGACAACATTCCGGACATGAAGCAATGTACGACTTCACGTAGTTGCACATTCGAGCAAACTAGAATAGTTCTTGTATCCTATGGATCGTTTTATCAACGCCAAAATGATCGGCATCGGCATGACAACTTTCTACTAGTCTCCAACGGACGGATGATGGCACTACAAATTTAAGATCACCATTTACTTTTCGCATCAATCTACCTTTCTTAAGAGTGTAATCGCACTTTAATGGGGAAAATTGAGCTGACTTACGTAATCCATAAATTATTTCCTTAAGTTTCGGGTCCTGTCACGGTAATGATATTAACCAGTGGCTCTGATCAGGTTTTTGTATCAGAGTCAACTTTCTTGCGTCAGAGCATACATAGAGACGGAATGAAGCCTGGAAGCATTGGTCAGAAGGGTTTTGTACCCAACTTCTAGGAAATGCAGTCATCAGCAATAAATAACGTCAAGAAATATGTCAAAGAGACGTGCACGTTCAAATTTCCATTGTTCCATTGTTTTTCTACTTTCAACGGTCGCCATTTTGTTGCAAACCGACAAAAATCACTCAAATCATGAATTCTCTAAAATATTAATGTTATTGACCTTATTGGAAAATTTCAAGAAGATCAAGTCAAAACTGCAGCGACTGATTCAATGCAAGGTCCATAAAATACCAAAATCATGTGTTATTGATGTTGTAATTGGAGAAATTTCAAACGGCTATAACTTCTGTGTACTCGTATATCATTCGATTTCCATCGAATGATATACACGGGTTTAAAAACCCTTAGTAGGACTAGGTAAATATCGAATTTCGTTCAGTTTAAGGGTACCGATGCGATTTTGTTGGAGAAAATATGAAATTCGCATATCATACTATTATTAACAAAGTTGAGCGAATTTTGACTCTAAGGTATTTGTTGTTGTTGTACTCATAAACACCTACCACCATATATTTTTTCAGTTTTTCGGATCACAGGTGTCAATCGCGAGGGGGGGGGGAGAGAGACACAAGTTTTTCGTGTATTTCCCCTCCCTGGGCGTCCCTCAAAGCAAAAAGTATCAAATTAAGACCTGTTTTAAAAGTTCTCATCAAGACTTTTCATTTGATTTGCATATCGGCTACCTTTGATCAAAATTTTTTTTCGGGGGACCACTCCCTTATATGGGGAGACCCCCCTTAAATACCTTATAAAACTTTTTGTAGTTGAACTTTGAAGAAAGCACCACTTTACACCTATATACAAAATTTTATATTTCTAGCTTAAGTAGTTTGCGAGAAAAAGTGCTGTGACACACGGACGGACGGGCAGACGGGCAGACAGGTCGCGATTTTAGTAGGGTTTTGTAAAATAATTTTACGGATTTTTTCACATTAAAGTGAGTTCAGAATCAAGAAAGTTTACATCCTTTGTCAGTACGAATACTTACGAATGCCATTCGATTAACTAACGCTATGGCAGTATTTTCAAGGTTTATTCGGTCCGTATTTAGGAAGCTTATTGATGCAAACCGATTATTAGTGTACATATGTTAGATGATCTGTTGATTTCAACTGAAACTACCTGTATAGACCAACATGTTGAGGTTTTATCCCTCGTCCTCAAAAAGATTGTAGACAATAAACTGGAATTGAATTATTCTAAGTACAAGTTTCTCAAAACATGTACTAATTACCTTGGCTATAGAATTGATGCCGAGGGTATACGACCGGGTAACGATCATATTGACTGTATTTGTAATTATCCAATGTCAATGAACTTTCGCGATAAAGGCACAGCCTTTGCAGGACTCTTTGAAATCCGATGTTAAATTTGAAATGACAGAAGAATATATAAAATCATTTGAGATATTGCGCGAATTTTTAATAAAGGATCCTGTTTTGTCGGTATATTTGCATCATGCGGAGACTGAACTCCATAGAGACGCAACCAAATACGGCTTTAAGGCGTGTTGTTGCAACGACAGGAAGATAATAAATTCCAACCAGTAATGTTCTTTAGTAAAACGACTTCTTCAGCTGAACAAAGTTATCATTCATTTGAACTATAAATGCTAGGCCATCATAAACTCGATTCAGAGATTTCATGCTTACCTACACGGTATATCTTTTAAAATTGTAACTTTTTGTAGATCTTTAAAATTGACAACGGAAAAAAAGGATATAAATCCACGTATCAGTAGATGGGTATTACTTTTATGCAACTATAACTTTGAGCTAAAACATCAAAAAGGAACCGGTATACATCATGTTGATGCCTTAAGTCAAATGGAAGATCAGCGAATATGCCATATAGTAAAGGGAGACAATATGAATCATGTACTCAAGGTAAATCAATCACGTGAGGAAGCTATTCGGCATATAATAGATCAGGTTTCTAAAGAACATCCTTTGTACGAGGTAATTGATGGATTATTAATTCGGAATAAAAGAAAGGAGGTTGTTATTCTTCGTTCCAGATTTACTGGTTGACTCAATTATAAGGACGTATCATGATAAAATGAGTCAATGAGTCGGTCATTCCTAATATGACATCTCGAGTCCAGGACTACATTTAAAGATGTCTACAGTGCATAGCTTGTTCGCCGAAAAATTGGATTGGGATACTGTGTTGGATCAGTGCGACCACACTATGAATAATACCGTTGATCGAAATATTAACACCACCCTAGCCTTGCACTCTTTGGTGTAAATCAACGCCTAACTTTTATAGATTCAATTAGTGAGTATCATGAGCCATTAATTGAACCTGAAAATGATTTAAATGAAATTCGCGAAATGATAGTTTTCAACAACGATAAAACGCAATCATAAAATAAAATGAAATATGATGAGAAACGTACAGATACTTATAATTATAAAACTGGTGATCTGGTGTACATCACATTACTGAACATAGGTATTGGTGAAGGTAAGAAGCTTGCTCCTCGTTTTAAGAGACCTTACTTTGTTAAAAGGTCTTTGGGTAATGATCGCTATTTGCTAACTGACGTACCTAATGCAAAGCTCTCAAAACCTTTTGAGGGAGTTTTTGATTGTACACAAATGAAAGTTTATATGCCACCGGGTCTTGCAGGGTCAATTCAAGGCGAATCTATGTCAGGAACGGCCAAGTTGTAGGAGAAAAAAAATGTAACGACTAAAATTTTAAAACCGAATTAACTAATTGTGAATCAAGTAATTGTGAACAAGAGAACTGGTTGTCAATCTCTGTTAATAAATAACTCTTTTTTTTTCGAGCGGACGTGTTCATAATTTGATGTCGGATTACGCCACATATTATATTATATCATTTCAAACATTCATTCATCGAATTGCATTTCGAAAAATTTGTTACGTAATACCTTCATTCACTCTTGTCTTTAATTACCATTTGCAGTGCGGTCCTAGTATCTCAAAACGTATTCTTACCATTTTCCAATTTTAATTTTTTTCCAATACTGAACGCGAATTCCAATTTCTATTCCATGAATTGGATCCTTCAACTTAATTAAGCCATCACCATTGAAATTTCCAGTTCATTACTATTTAGAGTTTTGAAATTATTGTTAGCATCTAATCTCTTTTTGTGGCAGGTTGTCTAAACATTTTCCTACCCAAGGGACTTAATTTGGAGTCGATGGTGCTCCCATTTGATTTCATGTATGTTTGTGAGTACAAATAGATACAAACAACGAACCAAAAAACTATTAACGGAAAAAGTTTTAATTAAAATTGCAAGTGTGCATGCGGTGCACACGATTCTATCTATTCCCAATGCAACAATTGAATGCAGGATTACATCAACAAACTCACGTACCGCACTAATGAATTCCTGGGCTTGAGGCTTCAGAAAGTTAAAGTATCTACAAAGGATATGGAGTTGCTAAGAGTAATTACAACTGACTGATACAAATTATTATAAATGAAACGATAAAATATTTAATGGAATACGAGTAATGTGGCAAGCTCTATGTATTTACAGAATATTTCCTTAAACTCATAAGCACATTTCTGAAGAGTTGGAATTCCGTTGTATAGTTTTGAAATTCACCTTTATAATATTTGCAGACTTCACGTAATCCAACGCTAACCCTTTAATCCGTATTCTGATGAAAAATGCTCAATATGTAATCTTGAATCTTCATTCAACTCGGAAGTGTGTGCTTTTCTTGGAAAATCTTCACTTCCTCTTCCTTCAGGTCACCCTTCCCTGCAACCACCGTACATGCTTCGTTTCAGTTTAATGAATTCTCCATAGCACCTATCCAATCAAGTTCCTCTGCAATTAACTTAAGACGTATCCTTACGAAAGACAGAGTCGTCTACCGGCTCCTACACACAAGACATTCGACTGCGGTGAAACAGAAATGAGGTGATGGAAAATGAGCAAAAAGTGGCAGCAAACTCCTTCATTTCCTTCATGCTTTCCGCAACACCTTTCAATCGAGGATGTATTGCTTTCAACCCATTTCGAAAATGATGAGAAGAGCGGAAGACGACGTTGATGGTGGCGCTTTTTTGAATTCTGTTAGCGGCTCATAAGGAATTCACTTTTACTCAAGCATTTTTGTCACGAATCCTTGTATTCGACCTCCCTTAACTTCTTCAATACACATTATTTCATTTCAGTGTACTTTGACAATTCTGAATCCGTTTTTTGCCTTTCGGCGTATTTTATTTAAATGTGCAATACTCGTTTGAGTTACATTTTTATCCTTTACTTTCAGGGAGAAGTGGCTCGTTCTGTTTGAATGAATATTACAATATTTTTCTTTTAGTGATTCTTCTCTCATTCCGCTTTTGGTCGAAGGGGATGTGTTTGTGATTGACATTTTGTCGTGGAAGGAATGCGTTGGATTTTGTTGATTTTTTCCAAAACGATGAGTGAGTTGAATTTGAAATGTCTCAGAACTTAGTCGTGCAATTCAAGAATTTTGATTGAATTCATGATTTTGAAGTGTTTCAGAAGGATTCGTTTAGTTGTGTCTTTCCGAACCTGTAATAGAGTGCTTAAGGCGATCCATGTTTTGGATTTTATAATTTTCTTCCATTTCAATGCGATTCAACTACAGCATTGTTTTTATATACATAGTTGTACCTCGGTGAACAAAAGAAGGCCGTATAGATGGCGCTGCAAAATTGTTTTCAGCATGTGGGGTTTGGCAGCAGATGTGGGATTAGGAAATGCTGTCTACTACCACTGTTTAAGCGATTTTTAATGGTACGAACAAAAGGAAGCGAGTGTTACAAATACGAAACTTTATTTTGTCATCTGAATCGTTCCAGTGATTGCCATAAAATGATAGAATTGACTTTTAATCCTTACGGTAGCACCATCAAAGTGACGCGGGAAGAATCGAAACTCGGGTACATGCTATTTCCTCTGGTTGATCATGTGACCAGCGCTATCTGGAATCGATTCGAGGAAAGCTGCTTTGCTTACGCGTTAACTGCGGGTCCATTTATGTACATCGATGGTTAACAACATTTCATACGGCCATTGAAGATTTGATGGAGGCTAGTGAAAGGTTGATCCAGTGGTTTGTAGACAGCGTTAACCAGGGGAAAAACGTAAGGGTTTTGGGATGGAAAATGATTTTATTGCTGCGATCGGTTATCGGTATTATGTGTAGCTGACGGATTGATTGTCAAAATTCCTTTAGAATTTGATAGAGGCTACCTGTTCCGTTGCCAGAAGCTTAGCAATCTTCTAGGGATGTAAATGTCATTTTGTAGATCGTTTCTGCGGTTAAAGTGCCCAGGTCTTCGTTTCCGGTATTGCAGAGTCGTAGCAGAAGTGTAAAGATGACATCAACCCAAAATGAGTTTTGATCATAGTTCGTGATTTATGCTTTTAAAGGATGGCGCTAGGGCTCGATAGTACCATTTGACGCAGGGTAGTAAGACAATGTCCTTGTGCGTAGCCGATATAGTTGGTGAGTGCTTTGAAGAAATATTATTCAAATTGCTTAGCTTGGTCGGTTGTGGTAGTGTGGGGTAGACCAGAATGTGCAAACCAATTACTAAGAATAGTTTGGCGACTGCGTCAGCTGACTCATCCATGCAACAAATTGCCTCCAGCTACGTCGAGAATCGATCTATGTGAGTGAGGCACTATTAAACAATGAACAATAATGGAAACAAAATATGAATATGCGACAGGGCAGTAATATGCCTAATGTTGTATTACATTCCTAATGTTGTGATAGAGAGCGACATATGACTATTTTGGCAAATCCTAGGCAACGACTGTGCTTGGTCGCAATTAGAAACTTTAGTTTGAACAGCATATTCCCCCCCATGGTAGTGATCTATTCATGATAGAAGTGGGTGCGTACTTGGATATATATGGACCTGTGTTGCGTAGTTTACTAGCCCAGTATCATTCGACTAAACGGACTCGTTATCCTGATCAACGTTGCTGGTGCTAATCAAGCTAAAGCTGCATTTTCCCAGGCCACAAATCATCCTGGGCAGGTGTGGGTGTGGGCAATTTCGGTTGCAAGCTTAGGATTATTTCTCAACCGTCAGCCTATCAATTGAAACTTTTGTTTCCCTTCTTTTGACGAAAAACGTTTTGTAACCCTCCTTTTTTTGGCTGGACGTGTTCGGACCTGAATAGCCCCCTAAAGATTGCCATGAGTGCCGCTCACTTAGCCAGTGGACTCCCGAAGCTGCGAAGCAAAAGTGCAGTCGCCAGAATGTTAAACTCAATCTAACAATTTAACCTCCACTACAGTTTTACCCCTCATTTGGCACCCAAGCGAAGGGTAATTACGAATAAAACCAAAAGGGGAACAAGGGAAACTGCCTCATGCTACCGTTGGACTATCAGGTTTGACTCCTTTCTACAAATTTACGACTTATGTCCTTCCGGGTCAAAATGCCGCTTAGAATTGGTGATAAATTCAAAAATTTTCAATACAAGAGAACCGCAGAAAACAAATAATAATTTTCACTAGAAATTATTACGCAATGTTCAAGCTAATCAAAGAAAAACATATTTAATACAATAGCGTTCTTCATGGTAACGTTAAGGGCCCTTTTTTGCTTCCACCTGTAGTGAGTTAGAGGATATAAAATATCCGTATAGGGCTGCAGCGATGTTTTGCTGCCTCGGCAAGTAAAAGTGTTGGTGCTCGCCGAAATTGGCCTTGTCTGAGGACGCGTGAATGCGCTGGCAGGCTAGCATTGCGGTGTAGCGGGGTGGGCTCTTTTCCCCAGCACGAGGGCCACTACAAACTTATTTCGCATTCACGAATGACTTGTGGTGTCATACGGATCGACAGGTGTCGAGGTCGAGGTAACCTACTGAAAGGAAATGATTGCCAAAGCAAACAACTAACTGGGCTTGGCGAAGGCGAGCGAGACTTGAAAAGATCTCGTCTTTACCATGTATACTTGTGGTCCCCAAATAAGAATGGGGCATCCAGGTGGAAGCGGTGCCCCCTCGCACCACCCCATCCGGATCAAGATCCATTGTAGACGTGGCCATATGTTTTCCATTTGAATGAAAAACTTATACAAACATAATTCGCATGAATTTTTTCCTCAAATGAAAAACATCAACGTTTCAGATTTATGTTATAGTCTTATATGTTGGAATCACATAATACTAAAACATAAACAAGAACGAAAGCGGAAGGCCATTGTACCCTGCGAGAGCACCTGCAACACAAAAAGAAGGGGTGAGCTCATCCGATGGCTAGCTCATGAGTTGAGGGGTCAGCCAACCAAGTTCCAAATAAATTAAATTGGGTATTTTTTAATTTTCCTTTTGAAACCGTTTGAAATAATTTTTGTTTTTTTTTCACAATTTTAGCTAACTTACTTGTTGCTTATACGATTATTAGCATAAAATTATATATCGTAGAAAAATATATTTGCGAATTAAAAATATATATAATTTATAATATAATGATACGCAATAGAAAAAAGGGTATTTACGCAATTCTCCTCAGACGAGCACTCGTAGATGGGGTGGGTAAGGCGATAAAAAGCTCTAAACACTTAAAATTTTTCCTTTTTCTTTGATTTTTTTTGTTTTAGACACTTATTCTTAGTAACTATGATTTAAATTAATTAAAGCGATGTTATTGCTGTGAAATTCCCATCGGAAAATGCTGCGGCTCAGTTCCAGGTGTTAAGTTTCGGGCCCAAACTGGTTGTTCCGGAAATTAAAAAATTGCTTCTTGAAGTGGCTGTAATGTTAAAATGTGAAATCAAACTCCCTTCTTACACTTCTATTGATCACAGATCCTATATTGTATTTTTACAGTAATTGTTATACATAAAATCCCATTAGCTTGCATATCATTCTGGTATGCAAGTTCATTTATTCATCCAAACACTCAGCAAATTCCATTTAAGTTGGATATATTTGCTGATTTGCAGAATGCAAGTATTCACCCCAATGTTGATCTAGTGGGCAATGTTCTCTGTTGGAATTTGCTGATCGATGCGATCCATGATCGATTGGTTTGCTGTTGGATGGTTGTTGACTTGCTACTCTTGGGCGATGTTATATTGGGATGCATTTGAGGTTCCGCAAGCAAATGATGTATTAGCGTTTGTTGGTGGTATGTTTGATGTTTTTGTTTTAGCATTATTCCTAACATTATGGTTCCGCCTTCAAAGAGATTTTGCTCTGAAACGGCGGATGAGAAGAAGACTTGCGGCGACTATTCCTAACGTGATGATCATGGAGATAGTAATACTCGGCCCATGTTGTCGGATCGTCGACCACGAGATTGTTTAGAAGTCATGAAAGAGCGATTGCTCCTGTTCAATAGAAGTTCCGAAGGACAAATTTCTAGTGGATGTCATACATGTAGCAGTGAACAGAGAGCCCTCAATTTTCAAACTGCAGTCTTGTGTGAGCTTGACTACACCTGTGCCGTTCAGGATAATGTTTTGCCGGTCACTTTTTGTCCAGGTATGGCTGACGGAGCTGCAGACATCCAAGTACTGCTATCAAATAGCTGTTTCCACACTTATTTCTTGATGTCTGAAGGTGTGAATTGCACAAGTATCTCTTCCAAATACTTTATGTATCTCGTTCATTATACAATTTGGTTTTGCGTTGACGTCGTAGAGCACGCTGATGTCCACTACGTACTGTTCGGCTATTACCTTTGAAAGTTCATTAGACGTAACGTCGAAATATTGCTGCATGTTGTAGTTTAAACCTAAAATTGATTATGGAATATCAAAGCCTTGAAAGGTTTTGTTTCCAAGACTCCAGGGTACTGGCGAGGGTTTAATCAAATCATATGGGCGTGTGTCAATGATGGGAAGGAACGTTGTTAGTATCAGGTTGCTCTCATCCACATCGAATTGAGTTTGGTCCATCATTTGGTATGTGATTCGCAAGTGGTGTGGGAGTAGTGTTTAAGCGTGGACCGTGTCTCCTAAGGCGTCATTGGTGTTGATTGAGTCCCAGATGCTAGATCGTCAGGATTTGCTGGAAAGCAAACTGGAGTACTTGTGATATACCTTGTTTAGATAGTTCTCGGCTCGCTTGAATATTGTTAAAATATGGATGTTGAGCTTGTTCTGGTCGATTTTTTTGTACCAGTGGCTTAATTCGTTTATGCGGTCTAAGCCTCGTTGGAGTTGGCTCTGAAATCGTTGCGGCTCTGTGTTGATCCTTCCCGTCGTGCTGTTTAGCGTTTTAGTGGTTTCGAGAATTAATTTTGATTGACCGTCTACGGAACGGATAATTTTTCTTTAATTCTCTGAATGCCCTTTGATGTCCTCGAAAACTTCATCATCACGCCAAAAATTGCTGTCATTAAATTCCCCAATACACCTCGTTATCGTCTATTATGCAGCAATCTTAAGGTGGACATTTTGTGAAGAATCTCATCCTTGTATTCCTCGAGATGTTGCGCAAGTTCCGAACATCGAATTTCAGTTGAAGCATTTGAACTGGCTTCACAGAAGTCGAAGCAGTTGGTGACAATAGCTTCCACATTGGCGCGGTCATGCCTTAAATTGTCCCATGGTAATTGAAGCTGCATTTTTAAGGCTCCTCTGTGAATTCGAGCAGTTCCGATGTCTTAGGGGTGATCGCTGGTGGTACGGGTTGGAGTTGGTTTGAGTGTGTAGCTAAATATTTTGACCATGTGTCCTCGATTGGAGCTATTTTGATTCTTTTGCATTTTGTTCTCCTTGTAGTTGTTAGACACACTATTGCTTGCGGTGATTGTTTTGATGTTTCGACTGGTTCCTCTGGGTTTGTGTTGGCAAAAGGCAGACGACAAATCTTAGTGACGGGCCGCCTTGTTACTCTGCCATGGAATTTGGCAGAAGCAACCCCTACCAATCCGTCAGGCCCAGGTTGTACCTCTATCACTCTTGCACTCCTGCTTGAAGATTGGTTCTGATCGTTATCCATTTTGGCCTTTCTTGTAGTCGATTGAGGTACTCAAGCTTACACCTGTCCCAGAAGTGTTTGCGGATTTGCTGGAGGATTTCCCATATGCGGCCAACGTATTTGTCAGATGGCATGAATGGTATTTCAAACGGATTGCATCCTGTTAAAAAGTGTCCTGGCGTGATTGCGGTGAGATCAGTTGGATCGTTACTAACCTCACAAAGAGGGCGTGAATTAAGACATGCTTCGATTTGAGCCAATACTGTGTACAGCTCTTCAATACTTTAACTAAATGCTACTTCATCGATTTCATTCCAGCTTCCCAGAGTCAACCAAAGTGTGGGCTACCAGGAGGAATGAATTGCCATTGAGTTTCCTTATTCAGAAGAAACTCTTCGCAATCCTTTTCACTGCCTTGGAAGTTGTTTCCACAGTCACTGTAAATAGTCTTCTATTGATCACAGATTATTTATTGTATTTTCACAGTAATTTTTGTACGTAAAACTTCATCAGATTGCATTTTATTCTGGTATGCAAGTTCATTCATTCACCCAAACGCCCAGCAAATTACATTTAGGATGCATATATTTGCTGATTTGCAGAATGCAAGCATTCACCCCAATGTTAATCTAGTGGGCAATGCTCTCTGTTGGAATTTGCTGATCGATGCGGTCCAGGATCGATTGGTTTGCTGTTGGATGGTTGTTGACTTGCTACTGTTGGGCGATGTTATATTGGGATGCATTTGAGGTTCCGCAAGCAAACGATGTATTAGCGTTTGTTGGTGGTATGTTTGATGTTTTTGTTTTAGCATTATTTCTAACAATGGTAAAGCATCTAAACGATCTGAAATTAGCATACATTGCTGCTGATATTATTTTTGTTGGAGCTTATCTTCATTGTTATCGTTACACCTCATTTGTTTTATCAAAAAAAAAAAAAAAATGACGAATGAGTTCAATTTCACTCAAAGACTCCACAACTCTTCAATGTATGCTAGTATGACACTAAACTGCTGCAGCCATCACCGTACTATCCTTTCCGCTGTCATTTTTAAAGAATGAAATGGCCAAATACAGCGATTATTTTTACCCTTTTGACAGCGCATACCCACTTCTTCAATTGATTATCTACTAGGTACATTCGTAGTCACTTTTTACCATGCTCTCAAATGGTTATATACTAGACAATAAAAAAGATTGCGATCAACACAAATACCCTGGTGTTAAAACAATCCTTGACATGTAAATGAATGTCCTTTCTATTAAATCCAAACCGCCGACGCTTCTGCGAGACAATTTCTTTCAAATTTCAATCACGTTCACAAGTTAAACACTTTTAGAGTATTCCTCCGCGACAGTATCCAATTCTTTAGCGCCTCCTTTATTAGTCTTGTTTTGCACACAGTTCTCATACGAGAAGAAAAGTTCCAGCGCTCGCCATCTCCAGTTGTTCCACTCACTGCCCAACTAAGGTGAGCAGCAGTAGGCGCCCCAGCCCAGTGCTTCTGATTCCGTGATTCCGAATACTATTCAGATATCACGGGCGCATGCAGTGCCTACGGAAATTTTGCGGAGGCAATTTCACAGTATTTCCAATCACAGATTGTAAATTGGCAGCGGCGACGACGATGACGATGGCAGTCAAATTATGCACGAACCCGACCGCGGTGGCAGGAAAGGCGATAGCGAATTGATTCTGTTGTTTATTCCAATTGGAATATACGACTTACGTATGATAGCGGGCTCCGTTATCAATTGATGCGTGCCGCGCATCATTGTGTTTGTGCGCGAATGCGATATATTGGATGGGCGAGGTCCAAATCTGAGCTGATTTTTTCACCTTGCCTTTTCTAATGCCAATTTGATCTTTATTTTCATGTGGAAATCAAATGCGTAGCTGGCACGAACAGTTTGCGGCGTACGACACGTCCGGCGATAGCACGAAGACTCCCCCGTAACCGGTTATATTACCTTGGCGAGCCCTCTGCTTGTCGATAATGGTTATTTTCCATTCAAGATAACGCAATTCATTTTACTAAGTTGCGTTGCAACGGGGTTGTTGTCATGGAATTTTAATTGTAAATTTAATTATTTTTGTTTTTAAATTTACAATTGAAACTGGATGATTTGTAATGGTGTTTTTCGAACAGTTTGCTTAAGCGACTGCTCAATTATTACACACTCGTCTGTCACCTTATTCGTACCGGATCCCTATTTTGCAGAACATACATTTTAGAACTTATTTCCCGCTCCAATTTTTCTGACTTGCCCTTCAATAAACATTCACATAGGTATTCAATATCACTGATTTCTATTTCTATTTATCCACTTTGTGGGTAGCCCGAAATTTCCGTTTAATCTCTTACCTCGAAGCTAATTAGCCTTCGACGTTTTCAGTTCTTTCTTAATTTTTCAGTCCACAAAATAATTTCAACGATGTGTCTTATTCACTCAACATCTCACATCAGTTACTTTTCCGTTAGCTCATCAACCACTTTCACATTCAATTAATTGCCGACCGCGGGGCTCAATTTTCTTCAAAACAACTTTCTTATTTTTTCTCTTTAACTAGATGGATGTTTCATTCGCTTAAGAACACTTCGCGCGCATTTCGCGAGACAATACTAATCACTCAATTAAAAGTCTCCGCTTATCGTTTTGCTCCCTTAAATAGCTGGGGTAACAACGGGCGTTGTCTGCTAATCGAAAGGGATGATGACTGGCCATCTACCTTTCGTTGTTCAATTTCCAATTGGCAACATCATTCTTTCGTTGTAGTTTCTCAAACTGACGACTATTTGCGCTTAGCATTACCTCGAAGCAATATATGAAACATCACAGATGAACTTGTTCGAGTCTCGATCAATTACTTGAACTAGTTTGCTGCAACAAGTCAAAAGTGACGTTGGGACTGATTGTTTATATTTACGTACGTGTCGTGCTCGTGGAATAAATTTCGAGTAATACAGATTGTTCGCGTATTTCTCATGTATGGAAATTTGTCTGCATTTATGATTTTCGCGTATAGTGGATGAAATGCGTTGCCGTTGTACTTGTAGGGTTTTCAAGCATGCTGCCAAATTCATCCACTGAAGGTAATTCTAGTTTAATGTGTATAGTGTTTTAAATAACCAATATTCATCGACGTGTTGAATGTCCCCTTTAGAGCACTAGCAGCAAAACATAATACTTTTGTCTTTGATATGAGAGAGTGTTCTTTTACAAAAATAGTCTTGTTTACGAGATTTGCCATCTGCTATTATGAAACGAGAGTGATGGTGCTACTTTCAAACTTTCCGGGTACGAGTAGAATCAACTTTTGACCTTCGCCCATATTGCTGAACGCGAGAATGATTGAGGCCCGGTATGCTTGAAGCTGTTGCCGTCAGGGCCCAGTACTTCCCATGAAGTCTCTTCGCTCCAACAATGGGTTGTGAGTGCATATTCAAATAGATTTAAAAGTAAAGTAACAAAGCTAGTAAAAATCCTGGTTCTTTGAAATAGTTAACTCGTGTGCCTATTATTACCTTCAGGGTAAGCTTCATCTAAATATTATTTTTATGGTATAAAATTGCAGTTTTGAGATTCCAATGAAACGTTCCACCAGACCGTTTGCTAGAGGAAAATAGACTGTTGTAAATGAGTATATTGTACCTGCTAAATGATTTGAATTACTATACAAGTTGAGCCAAGTAGTAGCCTATGCAGACAACATCTGCATTTTGTCACGGTCATTAACAACTGCCAAAGAACTCTTCCTTAAACTCGCCAACGAAGCAAAACTAGTAGGGCAACAAATCAATGAGAATAAAACAAAGCTCATGACGCACTCGAGGAGAAGTACCTAAAATACACCAAATATCACACTTGGCGAATAGAGTATCGAAAACGTGAGCGGATTTGTGTATGAAGGTGCCAAAGAAAAGAGAATAGGCAATAAAAAAGACGAAATACCCCGAAGAATACAGCTCGCAAATAAAATAAGTGCTCAAATCCACGGTCCCAGTAGAACCCCCGATTGACACTCTAGCATCTATACTTAATTCTGACATTCTTCCCCTCATCAAATGCAAAAAAAATTTTTCCATGTGTCTGCATGGATGTTGTTACAATGATTGATTGAACTCAACGAGTAGAAGCGTGTATGAGAAAGACAAATAGTTTATGAAAGAATAAAATTTCGTTAGCTGGAAGGAAAGAATGATATTTTGTTAATAGGAAGAATAGAATGAAATTTTGTTGGTGGGAAGGAAAGAATGAAATTTCAATAGTGGGAAAGATAGGATTATTATTTTTTGTGAATTAAAATAAATTATGATGGAAGAAAAAATTATTTTTTATGCTCTCAAAAGTTAAGGCAAGAATTATTACATGAATAATATCGAGGAAGAAAAGAAGATGCAATATTTGATATTTTAATTAGTAAAGAAAAAAGGCATGTGTGCCCAAAAGAAGGTGAAAGATGATACCTATGAGGAGAATGGGAGAATGTTGGCACAGCTGAAAGTCACAACGATTTTCTATGATAGGGGGTATGGGAAAATTTCGTACATTTCTCCCTGAGTTGTTTTGAAAAGATCTCATTGAGACCTTTCTCATGACACCGTACCTTGATGAAATTTTTTTTTGAAGGATCACCCTCCTATATGAGGAGACCCCTCTTAAATCTCTTTGATAACGTTTTGTATGCCTAAGTTTTCAAGAAGTCACCACTTCTAACCTTCAAACAGAATTTCATGGCTATGCCTTCTATAGTTTCGGAGAAAAACTGTCGTGACAAACAAACGGACGGACGTACGGACAGATGGGCACAAATAGTTGGAGAAGAGGTTGAAATGAACTCATATAGGATTTGAGGATTCGGAAGAAAGTTTTGAAAGTTTACTACAACTAAATATCTGTAGAATAAATGCATGAAGGAGTTGAGTAAATACTTGGTGTCTACCCGCGGGAAGTTGAACTTGACGTATAATTAATTGGAGAGCCCTGAGTGTAGATTTCTGAATTACTTTCTTTATTTTCAGTAAAGCATTACAAGTTTGATCATGCACATTTAAAATTTCAGCTTTTGTAATTTTGATATTCCTTTCAAATGCTAAAAATTGAGAGCCTTCTCTTGGCAGTCACTTTCAAATTTTCTTTTTCATTTGATCAAATTCAAAATTTGAGAAGACACATATCCATTTTTGTGTTTCGGAGCCAAAACAACGAGAACCAGTAAAGAAAGGGCCGAAATACGCCGAAGAATACAGCTCGTAAATAAAATATTTTATTGAGTTTTGACGATCTTGAAAACCTGCTGCATACACAGCAAAACAAAGCTCCAATTATACAAATCGATGATAAGACCTGTGCTATGCTATGTGTGTGAAACATGAACCCTTACCCAAGTATCTGTGAACATATTGAACGCCTTCAAAAGGCAGGTCCTGAGGCGAATGATCGGACCAAAGCTAGACGAATTCGATACAACCAGAATTTTTTTACGAGCTTAAGATCTTAACGATTGTAAGACTGTGGAAGCTGCGGTGAGCTGGCCACATTAATCGTATGGAGGAACGACGGATACCCAAAAAGCTTTTCTTTGGAAAAATTGAAGGGCGGAGATCAGTGGGGAAATTGTGAAAACCCTTGTCTAACTCGGTCAATGAATACAGTTCATCGCTATTTGGACTGAAATTAAAGGACGCGGTCAATGAACCTAGACAGTTGGAGGTGTTTGTTGCAGGAAGCAAAGACCTAAGAGGGGCTGCAGCGCTACGAAGAAGAAGAAGAAATACGCACATAGACTGTGGTTGTCTATGTAAATTGTTTAGAATAATAGTGCCAGTCACCTGAGTAAAAGAATAATTTGTACTTTAATCGGACCATTTAGGCTTTCAAGATGATAGCACGTTTGTTGGCCCGATAGAGATTGGCATTTCTTGCAAAAGGGGCTGGTGTCTACTTCAGCTGCAGTTTTGTCGAGATTGATACACACTTATCAGGAGCAGCCACAGTCTATCATCCTCAGAGCAGCTCAACAGCATGGTCCCAAGACAGAAAGTGGTACTGGTCGCACTAACATTGTAGGATTATACCTAAAAATTAAAATGAGTTCAATACTCACTTATTTTCTATTGTTTTCACTATTTAAAGTATTCGCAATTATTTTAATGAATATTTGCACCCCGGCTAAGTCCCATTTTATTTTGTTATGATAATTTTAATTACAAAGATCCCATAAACAATGTTATTTTTCCACTTCTAAAATTAAATCTTCAATATCCGAAATTTTTTCCACAATGCACAGTATAAACACAATGCATCGTTAGCGGACGGCGTCCATTCAAAGCTGATAATAATTTCTAATAGCGTCTAGTGCAAATGCAAAGAGCACGCTCCGTCCAGCAATCTGATCAGAAAAATTTGGATGTCCGGGTGACATTAATCCAACAGTCATTTAAAACGGACGTCAGACACCCTGAATTCTGATAGTGTGCGGTATCTGCAACAAAACGTATTAGAGTAGCGCCTTCCGACGAGTATCCAAAACTTTCTGACAGATAATTTCTTACAATGTGCGAGCAATCTTAAGGTACAAAATCCTACCACCTCCACACCTTTCTTATTCCAAGGATCAATTTTAGCGTGTTTTGATAATTCACAGCTGCCAAACGTCGCTGAATGAATCTGGCCAGGTGAACGAGCACTCAATGTACAAATGAACGGAAGCAGTCCGGCCAAAAAACCACGCAAACATTACTCGTATTCAATTGATTGTGGTAGCTTTTAGTAGTTATGTCATAACATTTCAATGTGCAACCAATGTGTTGGCATCGACAAGGGCCGATGCCGACGCAAGAATATGTAAATTAGCATCTTAAGCAATAAATGTAGGACGTAGTATTTTATTGTTCATGATCCTTTTTCTAGGTCACATTACTTGTCATAAATTTGGCACCTATTTGTTAGGAAATAGCTTTTGTAAAAGGACACGAGAAGAATTTAGAACAATATGGCATTATTGATAATATGCAAATGAAGATGAATTGTTAGCAAGTAAGACTTAGCTCCAAAAACACATGTGACCGTAAATTTCAGTCCAGTTGTTTTTCTAAAATAAAAAATCGAACACCGTTTTTAAATTATCGTTTCAATTGTTATGCTTCTTCCATTTTTTGGGTGGAGCCCTTATTCCATTTGTGTAAAACTTCTGTGGTTTATCGGCGAAAAACTTGGCCAAGTGATTTTTGCATTCCCTTTTTGAAGTGAATTTCTTTTCATTAAGGAAGTTATGTAGAGACCGAAACAAATGGTAGTCTGATGGTGCAAGGTCTGGACTATACGGTGGATGCATCGAAGCTTCCCAGCCAACCTCTGTCAATTTTTGCCGGGTCATCAAAGATGTGTGTGGCCTGGCATTGTCATGATGGAAGACAATGGTTTTTTGAATTGCTTGTTGCAATCTGGTTAATTGCTGATTGTACAGATCTAAATTGAGTGTTTGGCCAGGTTCTAGCACCTCATGATAAACGATTCCCTTCCAATCCCACCATACACACAGCATAACCTTATTTAATGTCAATCCTGGCTTTGAAGTCGTTTGTGATGATTCACCTTTTTCTGACCATGATCTTTTTCGAACGAAATTCTCGTCTCTTACTCATTTTTCATCGCCCGTAATGATTTGCTTCGAAAATGGCTCGATTTCATTGCGTTTTATTAGTATTTCTCAAATGAAAATTCAGTCGGTCAAATTTTTTTTTGATAACCTATGCGGCACCCAAACGTCGAGCTTCTTTGAGTATCCAGCCTTACGCTAATGATTCAAAACTGTTTGGTGATGGATATTCAGTTCCTGAGCAATGTGATGGCTGCTTATGTGTCGGTCTTCTTCAATTTTTTGTAAGATCTCATCGACTTTTTCAGTGAACTTTTTTAGTGATTGGTCGATCTGAGGGATGTGCATCTATGACATCAAAATTTCCAGAACGGAAGCGAGCGAACCATCTCTTGGCTTTTGATAAAGTATCTTGACCGTAGATACTACAAATTTTTTCACGAGCCTGCAATGCATTCTCACCTTGATCGTAGTGATATAGTAAAATATAACGAATTTTTTCCGAAATTTCACTCATTTTTTAATGAATACAACTTTTGACACGAATGACGAAATACAAAACTGTCCATATGAAAATTGTAGACTGAAGTGTCACCTTTCAAACGCATATCAGTTTGACTCAATCTGATTAGTATTGCCCGATATATGACAACGAACACCATCTAGTGACAAAAAGGCTCAATACTTTTTGGACTATCCAAAATTAAATTATTCATCAATATTTATTTTGTCGGCTTCAAAGTAATCCCCATCAGATGTACTGCCCTTACGGCGACGATTTTTCCTGTTCTCGCCTTTTTGGGATGGCCTGCAGCGAGTTTTGTTTTACATTGTTACAAAAAAGTACCCGGGAATCGCAAATAAAACACAAAATATTTAATTATTCATCAAAATCACACGGAGCCAAATCGCAACGCACTTCTGAGGTGTAACGACTTAGGTAGCTGCTATAAATAAACTGGTTGACAGATTGCGCTCATATTTGGCATAGTGATGACGGACAGACCTACCAACTTAACAAAATAAATTTTTTTTTAAAGATCACTTACCCAGGGAATTCAAATTACAATTTCTGAGTACTTCATTGTCACAATGTATCTTGAATTTTTTGTCAGGTGCTTAGAAAAAAGAAATTAGCGTGCAATACACATAAATTATTTAATCAAAATTTTAGATAGGATCATCAACGCAGAGAAGAATTTTATTCAATGAAAGTATTGATAGAGGTAAGAAGAGGATATATAGTAAAATATTCTTTCTTTCTACAAAAAAAAATCCAAAAAAGAAAAGATAATTAAGCTGGATTTTCTTCTTTAAACTCAGTTTAAAGAAAAGCATCAATTCTTATGAAAGGTTATCTGTGTTTTTGTTAAAGGGGGAAGAATAACTTCAAATTTCTTGTGTTACTCTTCGAAAGGTTTTCTAACCAACATTTTCAAGTAAACAGATAACAATTCAATCCCACGGCCACCCTTATCCATCTTTTCTACAAGTTTCGATGAGAATGAATGATGTATGGGGCAAATTACCAAACAGTAAACACCACATTCCGGAAGGCCTCCTCCATTCTCAGACAAAAATACATTGAAACATTCTACACTCCCTTCAATAACAATGGCAGCAACAATTCGCCAAAATCCTGTAATTTATTATTATAGCCACCACATTTTCAGATCGGTCTACGTTATATTGAGCTAATATATTGCATTAAACATTGTATGAACATATGCTGTGCAACCCATGAGTTGCTAAACGAAACAATTCAAAATGGGATACTTTGCGTGGTGGATTGGCTTGAAAGTTTCCAAATAAACTTGCATGTGATAAATGTATCACCATCCTGCGTTTTTAGGCTAGCCGACGGAAATTAAGTCCCGCGCCTACAATCGACGATTTTTCTCTGGCTATCAAAATTGGCAGCGTGTAAATTATTGGAGGAGGTTTTATTGGCAGGCGTTCATGGACAAATTATGTGGAAGTCGTAAGGATTCATCATTGTAACGAATGGTAGAGGGCATTTATCGGTGCATTGTATAGAATCATTTGAATTTATGTTCGTATTTTGATGACTGGCTGTTCGTGATACTTCATTTACATTTATGAACAATGTCATCAACTTTTTCCTCATTTATAATTTCCTCCTTTTTGTCTATTCAGATCTTTTATCTCATGAATGGATAAATTTTAAGGAAAAATACCCACAGACCATTCCGACCTCTCCAACAATGTGAAAACGTCAGCTATTTCGTACTGCGAGTATTCCTTATTCAAAATCTGCAAAATCTCCAGTTCAAAGCTCGACTACAGTTTAACCATTTCTTCCTTCCATCTCCGAACAGAACAATTGCAGTCAGTTGCAGGATTTGTTTCGAAACCACAATGGATTCTCGTTGCCATTACATGTTGCCGCCATGCCAGCTCGCATTTGAAAAGTCAATATAGACGAAATCACTTTCAATACTAGAAATGCACATATTCACGCTGACAACGGAGCTCAGCCATTGTGAAAATCAAAAATCCTTTGAATCGGAAATTATACACCACGATTCGCCTTTCTTCCTCTTTTTGTTATCATCTTTTTGGCTCCTCTCGAATCAAACTTGAATTGTAATTACTTTTGATAGCTTGGTATCAGATGGAATTTACAAGGGGATTTGTCAGATTGAGACGGGTAAGTGGCTTGTAATAATCCTTTTATTGAATCCAGCTCAATTGTGGTGTAGAATCTTGTTGTTCAGCGCTTTTAGCTAAAGTGGTGAAAAGATTCAGTAATATTTGATGTGGATCTGAAAGGGTGTAGGGCTAGTGAGATGGGACTGAAAGATTGAAGGGTTAGCTGCCACAATTATCTAAGCTTGTTTTGTTGATGACTTTTGGCAGTTTTCGAGACGGTTTGCAGGATAAGCAACGGATAGCTTTGAAAGGGTTTACTAGATTTTTGGTAAATAGATCAAACCATTTGGGATTAAAATTTTTGGTGCTACTTTATTGTCAGGTAAAATAAGATTTAAAATGTTTTCCCTAAATTTGCATAGTTTTCTTTTAAAATAGTTGTGCGCTTGTTTGATTTTAATACTTATGTTTTGAAAATGGTAATACTTTAATCTTTATACGTAAAAAGAATTAGGGACCTAAGAATGAAATATCATCAACTATAATATCAAAAAAATTAAGCACCAAGTATAAGGCTCAGAACAATTTCCAAACCAAAGCCGAAGCAAGTACTTCAACCTGAAAAAGTATTACCGGCATTAGACCAGTCAGTTTAGCTTAACAAAAGTCGGAAACTTATTCTCCGCATATACTAGGAAATCAAATGTATTCTTTTCACACTCACGGTTTGTAATATTCTCTTATACTCATAGTCACGTTTACGTCCTCTTAAAAATTGGAATGCCAAAATTTCCACGAAAAAGATACCTCGAAAGTATTGATATTAAAATGAAAAGAAAAAATTTATAGTTTCACTATCCCATCTTTTGTGCATCACTTAGCCATTCAAAAGAAAAAATTGAAAAGCTTACGATTTTTGTAACAGATTTATAACATATGAGAATAATTATATTTTTTTGTCCAAAACAGATATATGTAGCTTTATTCTACCTTCAAAAAGATTCTGTATGACTTCGGTTTGTTTCTTTGTTTTTTTTCCGAAGACAGTGAGTAGTTGGGCCACTCTTGAGGACAAAAACCTTGATTGATTACATACCTTTTGACTTAGAATAACAAGGTCCGTTTTCCAGATGTTTGCGATAAGTGAAATGATTTTCCTCACTCGGTTCAACTACTTTCCGAAGGAAGGATAAATTGTCCTCTCAGCAATTCCAAGACTTGAAACCTCGAGCCGTGCCCTTACAGCCCACCGGTCCGGGCACTGATAGTCTATTCCGTGAAGGCAGCTAGTCAGCCAGCTAGGTTGGAGAGAAATACAGATTACCAATTAGTCACGAATTAACAAGAACCGAGCAAGCTCGACGCCATACTCACCTTCCGCTTCTATTCCCGCTGAAAATTCTAAACTTCTTCTTCGTAGCACTACAGCCCTTCGTGGGCCTTTGCCACCTGCAAATAGCGCCTTCAACTGTCTCGGTCCATTGACCACGTCCTCCGATTTTGACATC
Organism: Odontomyia ornata; assembly: GCA_963969285.1. Classification (NCBI taxonomy): domain Eukaryota; kingdom Metazoa; phylum Arthropoda; class Insecta; order Diptera; family Stratiomyidae; genus Odontomyia; species Odontomyia ornata. Next base: position 445,798,608 of record OZ017738.1, read on the forward strand.
CAAGCAGCGATGAACTGTCTTCGTCGACCGAGTCAGACCAGCGTTTCCTCAGTTTCCCCACTGGTCTTCAGCCTTCAATTCTCCTAGCGAATACCTTTTTGGGTATCCGTTCATACGATTCATGTGTCTAGCCCATTGCAGCTTCTTCAGTTGTTGAGACCTCCGGCTCATCAAAAATCTCATATACTCGTAGCTCATAGTTGCATCGCCATTGGTTCCCGTCTAGCTGCACTGCGATTATTCGTTTCAGGGCCCGTCACTTAAAGGCGTTCAATATATTTCCGGATGCTTGGGTTAGGGTCCATGTTTCAGACCCATAGCATAAAACAGGTCTTATCACAGATTTTTATACTTGAAGCTTTATTCTCCTGTGTATGCAGCTGGTCTGCTAGAGATTGTCAATACTGAATAAAATATTTTATTTGCGAGCTGTATTCGTCCACGTATTTCATCTCTTTCATTATCCGTTTTCATTATTTGGGCGTCGAAATAGACAAATTTGCCCACATTTTCGATACTGTATTCGCCAAGTGTGTTATTTTGTGTATTTGAGTAATTTTGCCCTGACTGCGTCACTAATTTTGTTTATTTTCATTGATGTGTAGCCCCACTAGTTTTGCTTCGCTGTCGAGTTTCAGGAAGAGTTCTTTGTCAGTTCTTAATGACCGTGATAAAGTGTTGATGTCATCTGCATACGCTACTACTTGGCTCAACTTGTATAGTAATATACCTCGTGTATAGACAGGTAGCTTCCTTATGACGTGCTCCAGAGTCAATCTGAACAGCAATGGGGCTAGCTCAACTCCCTGTTTTAGTCCGGTATTTTCGTCAAAAGCATCGGTGAGTTGGCTATTGATGCAGACTTGATAAATTGTCGACGTCATTATCATTTTGGTAAGACGGATTAATTTGCTGGGATGCCAAAGCAAAGCATTATTTGGTACAGTACGTTACGATCAATACTTTCGTATGTTTGCTTAAGGTTGTCTATGTTTAACTCCCAGAATTTTTCAAGTACCCGCTTGACTGTGAATAATTGATCTATTGTCGATCTACCTGCTTTATAACTTCCTTGATACTCCCCATTAATACTGTGGGCGTATGATCCGATCTTATTTTCTAAGATTTTTGAAAATATTTTGAACGCCGTGTATAGCAGTGATATTCCTCTATAATTTTCGCACTGTAACTTGTCACCTTTTTTGTGGATAGGGAATATAATTGATTAGTTCCACTCTTTTGGCATATGTTCTTGTTGCCAAATGTTCTGGATGACTTTGTGAATAGCTTTATGAACACTGCTGCCATGATATTTGATGAGCTTCACAGGAATCTCATTGACGCCCGGCGCTTTATTATTCTTTTGGGCTTTGAAGATGAAACAAATATCATCCAGGGTTGGTGGTGCCAATGAAAGTCCTCCGCAAATATCTATAGACTCCATTGTTCTGGAGCTGTGCAGAGAATGAAGGAGGTTCTTGAAATATGATGCCCATCTTTCCTTAATCTTGGCTTCATCAGCGATATCTCGGCAGAGCGTGGTTTTGGGCTGATAACAACGTTTCAGGCTTTTCATTACTTAGTTTGCTTGTCTTGTGTTGTTGTTCGCTAAACTGACATCTTTAGGTTAAATTGACCAACTAATAATCTGAGTTACAATTGGCTGGCTCCCCAGTACATACGGACGTCAAGTATGGTTGATTTGGTTTTGTGTGTTGCCATCCAGTGTTACCCACGTCATTTTATGAATGCGTCGATGTGGGAAGTAAGTCCAACGTATGAATATATTTTTGCTACATGCAAAGTCAATCAGGCGCTGGCCGTTGCCATTTGTTTAATCATGAAGGCTTTATCCTACATTCGTTCCCCGGTGAGATATCTCATTGCCAACCTTAGCGTTAAAATCATCCAGAATTATTTTTTGTCATTTGTAGGCAATGAGTCAAATGTCGTCCTTTTTTGCGGTTGGAGAATAAAAATTGATCAGCCAGTTTTTGGAGAATTTTGCTTTTGTACGATCGGTTATTGCCTTGAAATCAATAACATGCAATTTGAACTCCCTATCCACAAAATCGGCCACTCGTTTTCCAGTAGCCACTTTTGAATATCGTATGCAATCTCATGTCTTGAATATAATTTCCAGTCCAGCTTGTTTCTTGGATTGTCAGTATGTCTCATTTATATTGACTGACCTGTTGTAAAATGTCTTTAAAAGCGCTAGGGTAATTGAGTGATCTGACATTTCAAAATCTAATATCATAGTCCTTTTTCCGATGGCAAGGTTGTTGCCGTGAGTCCATTCCATTCCGAAACATTTTTAGGATTTTCCAGGGACGGGGAGTTAGCCCGTCGCCCAACCTCCATTCTGACGGCACGGTTATAACTTCGATTCTGTTTTCAGGCAATGAAGATTCGCCTTCACCTTATTACGTCCTCACAAAGGAGGTATAAGTACGATTTAGTAACAGAGCTGTAGATGTATTTACAGTTGTTAGCATTTCTGGGTATTTAATATCCCATTATACAAGTAAACCCAATGTGCGACCCCGAGAGCATTTACTACAATTTAATTGGGGTGTTTGGGATGAAGAATCATGGAAGCTATGGGTTGGCGAAACAAAAAGATCCCCTCCTCCTTTCTCAAACGGGCTTGGGACCGCCTACGGTGGAGTTGCATTATGAATAAATATAGCGAAAATGTAAAATTGACAAACTATGCTATTGTTAAGAAAGTTCATAAAATTTCAACTTCCTGGGTATTTGTATTCCTTGTACTTATAAAAATCTACTTGCATAATTTCTATTAGATATTTTGGCTGAGATGTACAATTGAGGAACACAGATACTCATTCACTAATTTTTAACATATTTTGACGCTCAAGTATCCCTCAGCCCTGTCGTTATATGATATTCCTCTAGCCCATGTTTCTTTCGTAAAAAATCTGGGAGTCATTTTTGACTCCACATATTAATTTGATGCGCACTTTTCACAGGTTTAGAGTAAAGCGTCAAAAATATTGGGGTTTATTCTGCGTTATACTCACATTTCATTGTGATATTTATCCTTAGTCGATGGTATTCTTGAATATGGGTCACAAATTTTGATGCATCAGGAATGGAATCTCAGCTCCAGGCTGGTATCTGGGTTGGTGTCTGATGAGGGAGGTAAAGCTTGATTTTGATGGTGTTCAATGCCAACCAGTGTAAAGAATCGTATTTGCTCCCCTGATCCAGGCTGGACTCTGGGTAAGAGTCTAATGTGGGAGGAAAAGCGTGATTTTGACAGCGTTAAATCCAAACCGGTTTAAGAATCGTGTTTGCTCAGGACATTAGTATGCAATGTTCTTGGTTATTGAGAAAATGAGGCTTAAAGATGAAAATCTTTCCTCCAAGACACTTTCTATCACAAGTACTTATTGGTTTTGAGAGCGGTGGTAGCTAGCTTTCAAGTACACAGAATGGAACAAGGGTTTGGACTAGAATTTTCGTTCCCAATTTTTTTTCCAAATAAGCTTTATATAAGTCATGACTATCAGATTCTCTGAAAGAAAAGCAAAACAAAAAAAAATCCCCGTTGGCAGCACCAGCCGGAAAGGTAAATTTCTCGTATGTAGCATAAAGCTTCGAAAAAAAATTTGGCTTGCCTACTACTCAACTTCTTTCTGCAATTTTCGTAGTACCACATGGGTATTTATTAACATAAAAAAAATCTGGCCACGTTCGTTCTTAGAGACCTTTTATCGGGGCGCAAATATTTTGCTAATTAAATTGAGTTGCATACGTATGGATTACATATTGAAAATCGGCGGATCATAAATTGTTGTAAACATATAAATACCGGTTTCGCCCTTCTCGCATTTGCTGTTTACACAGTTCACAGTGGTAACCACACAAAGGCTTAAATAGCTCGAATAGTTAATTTCAAAAGATTTCCATGAAAGTTTAATCAGCACTTGCGTTGCCATTAATATATACATTTTCAATTTTTTTCTGAACTATGAGGGCCGTCATTTCAATTTTTATTGAAATCGGCTGCTAAAAATATTAAGCTGTAAATTTTCGACTTTTTCATTTGTCATTCGATTTGCATAATTAAATTAAATTAACTTGCGTTAATAACTTATAATTTCAAGTTTCAACGGAATCTGTTGAGAATCTTGGCTGCTACAGAAATAAAAAAAATTGTATGCCACCCCCCTGTATGGGGAGACCCCCCTTAAAATACCTTAAAATATTTTCTTGCACTGCAAATTTCAAGAGGCACCACTTTTGACCTACGTAGAAAATTTCCTCATTCTAGCTCATGTGGTTTGCGAGAAAACTCGTTTTGACGCACGAACAAACGGACGGACAGACAGACAAGTCGCGATTTTATAATTTTTTTAAGGGGATTGTTAAAAAGATTTTACGATATCTTAAAAATGGTCTGGTTTATAAATTCTATCAAGTAAAGTCATTTAAAACGTTATCATGAAAAATATTCATTATTTCAGTTGGCACTAAAATAGCGAATTGCGCTTGCCTTCTGACCTTTGGGGGCCGCCATTTTGAATGCATGCATTTTATTTTGGATTATTTTAAATATTTGTATGCTAGGAACTCATCAATCAATGTACTATCTCGTTCAAATAGAAGTTTCACTCTAGACAGGGCAAAATAATTCAATTTTTAAAGAAAATGGCAGCTAAAAATATTAGGCTTTAAATTTTCGACTTTTTTATTTTTCATTCAATTTTAATAATTTCCTGCATAATACAAGAACATAGTACAGAGATCCATAATCTCAAGTTTCATCAAAATCCGCTGGAAAATGTGACCGCTAGAGGGCCACAAAAACCTGAAAAAAACGCATATTTAAACGGCCGCCATTTTGAAAGTTGCGCATGCATGATCAGCAAAATATCAAAAACTGTAGGTCCAAGTAATATCTATCTTGGAACCAAGTTTCATATATGTCGGATCAAAATTGCGACTTTTAAAAGCCTTTGAAATTTTGCCCTTTAACTGGCCGCCATTTGGTTTTTGCAACCTGACCTCCAATTTTTTCACGTAATTCTTTAGATACTTATAATTTCTATCAAGTTATCAAATTTCATGAAAATCTGTTGAAAGCTTTGACCACTATTACAACAACAAAATTTTGCACGTTTTTCGACCTTTGAGCGGCCGCCATTTTGTTTCTGCCGTACTGACTTTGGATTTTTTATTGTGAGATTCATCACATACAGCAATGAACCTTTGTACCAAATTTCATCCAAATCGGAGCTATACTTTGGTCAGAACAGAAATCACGATTTTTCGTCTAAAATGGCCGCCATTTTGTTTTTGCCCGGCCGATATAGCTTGTTCACGAACTTAACCAAGATAATTACCCAATACACCTTTTCTGAAAATTTGGTGAAAATCGAAGCAAAATTGCAACCTCTATCGTGGTCACAAATTTCGTTATATCCCATATATATATATATATATATATATATATATATATATATATATATATATATATATATATATATATATATATATATATATATGATGCTCTCCGCAATAGGTAAATTTCTCTCGAGAAATTTACCTAAAAAAGGAAAACTTAGGCACCACCACTTTCAAATCTTGTGGTGACTTTTGAAAATTCCGGCATAAAAGCGAATTTTTTTCCGTTATCATTTTCTCAAATAATAAAGCCACTTTGCACAAATAACCACAAACTTAATTAAATGCCACTAAATCATGCTCCACCTCTTGAACCATTTTGTATCAGAATTTGTGTAAAGAAAATTCACAAAATATTCAATCATTTAGTTTAAACTACCGTATCGTCCTATATTGAGCATCTTTCCTTCCCTAACTTAACCTCTTGTGTTCACATCATGTTTTTTTGTTAAAAAAATTTCACCGTTAAATTAATATGCACTTGTCTGATCAAACTAAATGGCGATGTCCTATAAGAGCTACACAGTTCACTCAGTTCTGAGACCATGCTGTTTGAGCAAAATAATGGCGTCTAGGATTTTCACATACACTGGTTAGAATTACGTCAGTTTTTGCTGGGAGCTATTCTCATTTCCGGCAGCAACAAAATCCGCATCATCAATTAGACCTGAACGACACCTGGTTTTCTTTTTATGATTGGTTTGCGGTTTGAATTAGTATACTTTTGAAGAAGATAGGGGCTTTTATTCAAAAAGGAGTGGCCTAAAATTAGAGCAATCATTTTTTCAATGCAGCGGACACAATCATTTTTTAAGTAGTGAAAGTCCTTCAGTTTTTTCATGCCTGGATCAGCATCGAGAAGACTGCCCTGTACTAAACACGAGCAGTTGAGCAGCACCATAGTGATCAAAAGTGGCTGCTCTAGAGAAGAAAAGCTGGTCAACTTGTCAAAACTGCTTAGTTTTTGTTTTACTAGGTTAAACTGAACTATATCCGTCAAATTTCCATCCTTTAGGCAAAGGTGAGTGCTTCACTTCAGCCACCATAACATCTTTGGGTTTGACATTCCTCTTGTAATGTAACAAACTTCTTCAGACGAAGTAGCGGTTGCTGTTTGTACAATGTTTGCGCTTGTCTCAAGACGCCATGTCCGCTAACTATAACGAGAAAAAAATGTTGACTTACTATAGAGAACCTTATTTAATACATAAAAAAATTAACACATATCAAGAATTGATCGGAATGTCTCGTAGAGTACGAATGATAAATATTTTTAAGCTTTTCAGCTAAGCTCGGTCTTCTTTATAGCTCGCTGACACTTTTGTCAGACCATCGGCATTCGTGGCCTGTATGAATTTAAACACTTAAAATTATTATACGTGCGCTGTTTTAAAGTTTTGCAAAATGGCTCCAAAAGCCTTTGCCACTCGATAAAGACAGTGTGCCTCAGGGCAATGGTCTTTGCCTAATCCGATACCCAATCGACATTAGCTATCTGCCAACGGACGACAAAACTAACATAACTTTTTTCGACGATACAGCCATTGTGTTCAGTATTAAAAACGCCTTCAATACTCATAAAATGATGCAGCAACATGTTGATTAGATTATGGAATCAGCCTAGAATAAGAACAGATGAATCCAAAACAGAATCAATTACCTTAACCCAAAGAGTGTAGCCCTACTATAACCATTGGCAAAGATTTCTGCATTTGAGATAAATACCAAAGTCTGAAAAGAACTGACCCATTGCAGTTAGGACTCTGGAAATTGACGGGAAACAATCCAAAAAATTTGACAACACTGCAGAAATCATTACCTCCATGGTTATTAATCCAGTAAACATAACATCAATCAAAATGGACACAACTTTAAATATACTAACGATCCTGGTGTAATTTCCTTCCCCCACCAGCACTACAAGAACTGCATGTGCGGATTGAAAAAGGGATATTCAATTTCGAATAATAAAGAATGCTAAACATCTGACAATAATCAACAACTGGCAGCAATCAATACCTGATAAATTAATATGTACTATAGTATAATGCAATTGTCATCAATCAATACTTCTTGCCATTAATTGCTGTCTTGGAATGGCAAACGAAGAAACAATTACTTTAGGCTAAGAGTCTAAACATTTTAAGTCAAAGATCCCAATCCTTAGGCAAATTCCAATAAATCGATAGTAAAAAAAATTTTTAACATTAGTCTGTAACTCCAAAGATGACGATACAGCTCCTTAAAAGGAGTCGCAATCTGAAAACTCCTAAGATACCTTCAATTTCAGCTTTAATTTTAATGCCGCTCTTGCCTGCCATTATTCTTTAGCATACTGCCTACAGTTAAAGACTACTCGTAGATACTTACGAGTATAGCATCAACTGTGCTGGAAGGACAGCAACTTTCTCGAACCAATTATTGTGAATAAATTGAATTTGAATTTTTTCTTCCCAGAAATAGGCAATCGAACAAAAGCAGCCGTAGACAGAATAAAAGGGAAGGGCGTTAAAATTTGATTAAACATTAATGCCGTAAATAAAATTTCCCTATCCTGAAATACGAGTACTCTCCAAATGATGTCAAGTTTTCTACTTTTGAGTAAAATTAAATAGAAAACCGAATGAAATTAAAGACCGTCAATTGTTTCGGTTGTTAAGCGATACAATGCTTGGTCGTTTTAGCATTTCCATTGGATTACAGTGAATTCAGCTGCGTAGAAATTATTGATTTCTTTCTTAGAATAATTAACTAAGTTTTCCGAATATTGTATTGAAAGGAAGAATTTCGGTTGGCCTAATTTTCACTTCAGATGTTCGAAAACTTTTATAGGTTTGCAATTAAAGTTCATTATTTCAAAGATTTTATACTCAGCAAAGCTGGTATTAGTGCGATAAAATTGATCTTTGAATAATAACTATCAATTATTGTGGAGTAGAGAAATTAAAGTGGATACTAATCGGACAATAAGAAAATCAATTATGAACTTTTCTTGGTTCATAAACTTTTAATCGTTAGCTACTGAATTGGTGAAAAGCCACTTGGTATAACATCGAAAGACCTCGTGATTACGATTCGAGTAGATAGAGGTTTATGATGAACTGATTTCTGAGAGAGTTTTCGGTGCTATTCAAATTAAAGGAATGGCTGATTATTTTCTTCCAAGAACTAATTACACTCAGATTGAATTATCCTCTGTGTGGAGAAAGCTTTCGAAACCATCTTACGTAGGAGTATTTATTTGGTGCCGGAAAGATATTTGTTCATCTTAGTTGGATATTGTTTTCTTGTTACACTTAGAATTATTTTAAAGACTAATATTAAGAGTTTGTTCTCTAAATTCGAGCAACGGGAAACAAATGCTCAAAATGCACATGAACATAGTCATAACAATATTGTAGCGGTTAGATATGAATACTTTGCAGTGTTAGAAATCAACTAAAAGTCAATGGAAGTTGTAAGGGCCCGACGCATAAATTCAATGTGGCGGGTTTGGTGAACAGTTTTCTAAAAAGATTCGAGTCACGGAAGAATATACGAGAAGTACAGTTATACAATAAAAGACGTCCACATTTTTATACTCAAAGGCAGTTGAATAAACTCGTCCGTACAGTTTATTTAGGAGTTGTACTTAACGTACAATAACTGTTGCTCAGTTCGTTCTTTTTAAATCTTTTCGATAATCAACATACAGCTATAGATTCCCAACTTAGAATAATCAAAATAGACTTTGCAATTTTTGTTTTTTATTTTCATAAAATGTTTCGCTAGTTTTTGCCAGCATATCAAGTGTGTCATCTGTTTTCGAAAATCATTATTGATACTAAAATTGAAAACAAATGACATACTTGATAGTGCTGGTAAGAATCAGCGAAGCTGTAATTAAAACCAAAACTGGCAGCACCGACATATATTTGACAGAAAAATAAAACCACTTAAATCCAATACAAATGGCGCCTAACGTGGGATCTGGAAAGCCCGCCTGTTTCTCCAATCGTGAGCCTGAGACAGACCATCGTCTCTAGGTAGCCCCACTGGTGTCCGAAATGTTGCAGGTAGCTCCGTGGAAAACTATTATTTAATGTTCGAGGTTCTTAACTTGAATTTTGATACAGAGCTGGAGAGCTACAGCTAGATCAAGTAGCGTTTTTTTTTGCAAAAAGTGAGCAAGAACTTATTTGTGTTTTGTGCAAAGGACCACATTATCTGAGACAATGCTCTACATTTCTTCGGTCAGAATACAATACAAGATTTGAAATAGTAAAAGGAAATTGTTTGTGTCTCAATTGTTTAAATAAGGGGCATTTATTGCGGAAATTTTCCAACAAATCAAGCTATTTTCAGTCTAAGACAACACATCATACGCTTTTTCATAGATCCAATCCATAAGTGATTGAGAATGTTACTGATCAATTGGAACTTTCGTCGTGACATAGGAGCCAGTCATTGAATTCCTCCATATAATCAATTCAACCTTCCATCTTGGCATTTAGTCAACAACCTACGACATCCTTTTTGCATTATGTTTAAACTTCGAATTGATCGTTTATTGATCATCAACCCTCTACTTCTGAAACAACAATCACTAAGGTCCATTCGTTGACTATTACTTCTACAAAGTTCTACGAGCAACGGCATTGGTGACGGTTGAATCTTCATTAGTTTTGCGACGTTCGTGCGTTGTAGGATCAAGTTTCGCAAGCCTCAATTATTACGAAGAGTGCTGTTCGAAGACTGGAAATCAGAAGGAAGTCTACGAATATATCTGTGGCTGGCATTGGGAAGACAAAAGGCATTCATACAAATGGAAATTTGAAAATTAGACTTCTTACTAGGACGAATGGATACATAATAGTTGATGCTCTCATTTTGAACAAGTTGATCAGTTTCATTCCATTGCAAGTAATTTCCACAATGGGATTTATACCCAACTCTTTGGACTTTACCACCAAGACGGTAGACTGATCCTGGGCAACTCCGTCTAAGCTCCATCATGAACGTAATGGCTGCTGAATACCAACATAAGGCCAGCTTGTTGGCACTACCTCCACCATCTCTGCGAATTGCATCATAAAACGCAAATTGGGACTAAATTGAATAATCACCGCAACCACAATGGAACAACCACCGCAACTACAAGAGACTATGTCGCCGGAATCTACATACTATCTAGGCTGTATAGCCCGTTCGATGCCTTGATACATGCTGGATCTTCCTCCTTAACACAATTTAGGAGATCACCGTTTTGACGTATGTGCTAATTAATATTCACGAGCATCTCTACAAGTTGAGAGCAATGTAAACCCAACTAGACCCCTCATTCCCGCATCAAAGGTATCGGTGACGATTGCTAGCTGGAAGTTTTCTTTTTTGGTCAAGATGATCCAGTTTTAATTGTGTTTTTCTGTCTAGAGTAGAGTACATGACTGCCTTTAAACTCGGGAGAGATCAACGGCTTGTAGCCAGCAAAACTCAGCCATTTTTTGTATAGCACGTTCAGCATTGAGTTTGGAGATTTGTGGAGTCTGATTACGACATGCGTGGAGTAGCTTGAAACTTTGTTCATTACGAAAATTTACCCCAGTCGAGAACGAAACTATCCTGAAGCACAAGCTCCGTAGTGGGTGTCGCCTGAGATAGTGAATGGCTTTTCCAACGCCCTGTGCTACTTAATGGAGCACTCCGTCAGATCCATATCAGAGCAGGAGTTCAAGATGTACTGGGAGGAAACGTGCCCTGAGCTACAGAAGTGGACAATTTATGCTCCCCTATTCACCATTCCTGAGCTTCATGCTTCAGCATAAGCTTTAAAGGTGATCCGTCACACACTGAAGCGAGCACGACAAAACCATATTCAGACCGTCCAGGCTGACATTTAATAGCTGAAATTAAACCAGAGTTCACGTCACTATTAGAATTGACTTCCCCATCAGAAACTACACTGAACATCCTAGATGCGCCAATTCTAGCAACTCATACCGATTTTAGTAGCCTCGTATGGACTGAGGTCCACGAGCTAGCGCAGAAGGCAAGAATTGTCACCAAGTGGATCACCGCTTTGCAGCGTGTTGGATAGAATGTAAGGTATTCTGCTACATCTGTAGAAAGCCGAACACTTATTTCCCAGACTATCCCGATTTCGCCACTTAAATAAAAACGGAGAAATGAGCACCTGTACAAACCAGAGGTACCCCAAGATGCAGGCATTGAGTGAAAATCCACTCTCGCCTCTTGTGACGATAACACTAATTTAAATAACAACACCCATATTAAAATACAAACGATGGCAGAATATCCCCCTCTTTCAGAGGCCTCTCCAAACACAATGCTGAAAAAATAGACATCAATTGCCCGATGGAGCCCAAACATATGTCGAGTTGCGTAATAAAATCTCATCAGCTCCAGGAATATCAGACAACTCGTGTAAAAATTTTTGCACCGACACAATGTTGAACCCATCATTGTACGAGCTTCTGTAAAAAGATGCGTACCTGTCGTCAAAACTTGTCATGCTATAATGTCTTGAAAATTGTCAATTATTTTGTTAATTTGGTAATTGAAAAGCCTTCGGCCCTTGTTTTGCTGTGTGAGCAGACGCGTTTTGACTTCTTAGAGTCATTTTCAGTGTCTAAAGGGTGTGTTGAAGGGAATGACTTTACACAGTCGTAGGATGGGTGAAGCAGGTAGTACTGCGTATGTTCACATAACAAAGCAAGGTCCGATGGCTATTCAAGAAAAGAAAATCTTGGAAGTAGCTGAGAATGACACCAGGTCATATGTCGTATTAATCGACACAAGTGCCAGCAGTAGCTACTTTGTCTCCGGTTTGGGCACGAAGGTGCTTATGTAAAACCTCGAGCTGGTTAAGTTCTCGCGCTCCGATATTAGCGCAGCTGATGGTACCAAAAATTTAATTTAGGCAATACCAACTACACCCGTCACCTACAGGGGTCAGACAAAGGGGTCAGGTTTTATATTATTCCTTTGCTAACGCAGAGCGTTTACTTTGGCGTTGATTTCGTTTGGCAGTTTGATCTGGTAACGGGCCTTATTATGGGTTTACGTATTCCCGTAAACCATATTACCAATTTCACCTCTCTCACTGGCCAGCATATGCTAAACCATATTCAATGACAATAATTGGATACAGTATTAGTGGGCTTTCTATTTTACACACATGATGGCCTGAGATGCACCGCTTTTATTTTCAATGACATTGGCGTTAGAAATAGCAAACCGATTAAATAATGTCACTTCGCTGTATCTCTAACGGTGGAGAAGCGCTTGATTATCAAGCAAAATAAAGTTCGGGTGTACTTGGATGCACGCAAGGTAAAAGTTGTCAACATCAAAAAGGCATGCCCATTACCTCTCGTAGACAGTATACTAAATCGATTAATTAAGGCCCATTTTATTCCAAGTCTCGAACTCAAAGATGCATTCTATCATTTAAAGACAAAACAGCATTTGCAGTTCTGAACAAGTTGGGTAAACAGACCTACGCTCATGTCAGAAGGGTTTTGTATTCAATTTACAAAATGCACTCACCAGATCAAATGAAACCAAGAAACATGTCAAAGACGATTTTATTGGAGAAAATATGAGATTCGAAGATCATACTATCATTAACAAAGTTGAACGTATTTCGACTTCTGAGGTTTTTGTTATTGTTATACTCATAAATTTCTCCTTGATAATTATTTCAGATGTCCATTCGCGAGAAGAAACACATTTTTCACGTATTTCCCCCCTGTGCCCCCACTAGGGCCAATGGAAGCTCTCTGGGAATATTTATCGGCTCTGATATTCTGGAGCTGTATAGAGGATTAAGGAGATTCTTGAAATATGATGAGCCCTGCCTTGCAAATGTATAAACACACGGACGGACGGACGAAAGGACAGACGGACAGACTGGTCACGTTTTAGAAGGGTTTTGTTAAAATTATTTTACAAAACCCTAAAAATCGTAGAAAATAAATTCAACATAGACACACACTAAATTTTCGTTGACTTTAAGCAAGCATGCAACAGTATTGATTGTAACGTCCTGTACGAAATGCTGCTTTGCTTTGGTATCCCTGCCAAATAAGTTATTCTTACCCAAATAACAATGATGATGTCAAGTCAGCATCAATAGCCAACTTTCCGACGCCTTTGACACAAATATCGGACTAAGATAGAGATGGGTTGGCCCGATTGCTACTCAATTGAGCTTTGGAATACGTCATAAAAAAGCTACCTGTTGACACAAGAGGTGTATTACTATACAAGTTGAGTCAAGTGGTAGCCTATGCGGGTAACATCAACGTTTCGTCACGGTAGTCAACAACCGCCACGGAGCTTTCCCTAAAACTCAACAAGGAAAAATAACTAGTACGGCTCCAAATCAATGAGAACATAACAAAGCTCATGATGCAATCAAGGAAAACACCCAAAATATTACACTTGGTGACGACAGTATCAATAATGTGGGCGAAATTGTGTATCTGGGTAGCAAAATAACGAGAACTAGCAATGATCGGAACGAAATACGCAGAAGAATGCTGCTCGTAAATAAAATTTTTTATTCAATTTTGACGATCTTCAAGACCGGCTGCATACACAGGAAAACAAAGCTCTAAGAATATAAATCTGTGATAAGACCTGTGCTATGGTATCAATGTAAAACATGTACCGTAACCCCAGCATCCGCAAATATATTGAACGCCTTTGAGCGACGGGTGCTGAGGCGAATAATTGGAGCAAAACTAGGCGAAGACCAATAGCGAATTCGATACAACCATGAGCTGTATGAAATTTTTAACGTGCCGGAGGTCTCAAAGATTCTAAGGCTGCGGAAGCTACAATAGGCTGGCTACGTGAATCGTATGGATGAACAACGGGCACCCAAAAAGGTATTTGTTGGGAGAACTGAAGGGCGGAGATCATCGGGTAAATCGGAAAAACACTGGTCTGACTTGGTCGACGAAGACAGTTCTACGCTGCTCGGATTTAAAGACAGTTGAGGGCGCTTGTTGCAGGAAGCAAAGGCCCGAGTGGGGCTGTAGTGCTACGTAGAAGAAGGCGCATCTACAGGAGCCTTTCGTTCTTTGGAGTAAAAGCCCCAAAAGCCAACGAAAAAGGAGAGTAACTCTGTGAGATCTGCAGCAGAGTTTTTTAATAACTCATTTTATTCTTGAATCTCATGTCATATATTGTATTTGCTTGGAAAATGTTTATATATGTAATATTAAAACAGAGAAAAATGAAAATATTTGAAATATAAAAAATTACATAGAGACACTAAGAGATTAAATTTTCTAAGAAAGTTCGAGCAAGAAGACAAAATCAATATTTAATAACAAAATTTCATAAAAACTATAAACGTATGCTCCTCAAGGAATAATGCGCTTGTGGCATTTAAGGACATTTTTTCCGTGTAATTTTTTTTCTTTACCTGGTTTGTTGAATTTCAATATGTAGAATTGTATTAATAATAAGTTTGACATTTTCTCTCTTATCGATCGACTCAAATGTTATCATTGATTTAAATTGTTTCATTTTTTTTTTAAATTTATTATGGCTAATGATACTGACCATGTCTCCTCGAATCCCGTTACGTTCATGGAATGAGATACCCTAGAAATGACTCTCAACCCTAAGGTTCGGGTCTGGACTGTTGTATGATGCATTATTATTATGGTTAAGATATTAAGATTGGGTATGTATAAAAGTGTATGTGAATGCATGATAAAAAATGTAAACGAGTGGGTATGTAGTCAATAATTTTGTTTATTTGATATCGGCAGGCGAGTTTGCTTTTTTCTACAAAAGCCATCGGGCCTTGCTAGCCCAGTCATATTAGGTAAAAAAAGGGGTCAACCTCGGAATGAAAGATAATAAGCTGCAAATTGGTATCAACCTTTGTTTTGTCATTCTAAATGTTGTCTCAAAAGTCACAATCGTTATCGTGTTCGCGTCTCAAGATATTCAAGGTCAAAGGTCACAAAAATCGGTTTTTCGCGAATATCTGGCTTCCTATCGGTTAAATGAGATTTGCATTTATTATAAAAGTTGTAGGCTATAAAATTCCCTACAACTTTTGTTTAAACTTTTTTTTCATACGACCAACCGTTTTGAAGGTAGAGCGCGAAGAGTGCACATCGTACAGTCATATACGGCCTAATGCAAGGTCAAGCGTGAGTTATGGTTATCAGTACGTTATAAAGTCAATTATTTACTTGGAAATTATAATTATTAAACAATGCCTATTATTTATGTACTAACTATTAATTATTTATATTTAATTAAAGTAAGTAACTTGATTATTTATATATAATTATTCATATTTAACTATTTAAGTATAAAATATTATTAATTCTGGATTATATATTTTAGTTTTATTTTAAGTTAAAATGATAGTAAGAGTATATATTTTACACATATTTTTATTTATTATTAAATACGGCATAATATACATTTATCAAAATGTGAGTTCAAATATCAAAAGTATCTTTGTTGATTTTAATTGTAATGAAATTGGAAATGGAAGCTAATTATCTTCTTCTTGTTCGTCGTCTTCTTCTTCTTGTCGCTCAAAAATGTTCGATTCATTGTCATCATCCTCATTATCTGTCATGTTCATCTCCAAACCTTCCAGAATATCGGGATCATATGTATTTTCTTCATCGGGATTACTTGGATACAGTGAAGCGTTGAGGCAAGCTTGTCCGTTGCACTGGCCGCAAGCTAAAGAACATTGTAGCCCTGATTTTCTGCATCCACAGCGGGAACCACAACCATTTTTGCAATTGCAAAATATTACGTTTAGTAGTTCGGCTGGTGCTGGAGGTAATAACGTTCGTATGGGCTCCAGGATTTCATTTTCAAGCATCCAGCCCCATTCTTTAGGTTCTAAGTCCTTCCCTAACCACGTTTGAATCTGGTAGTAGACACGTTTTATGTGTTGATGAGCTGCTACACTTGTTGGTGGAAGTGTTGACAGTTGTACAGGTTTATTTAGTTTTGTAAATTTGATGAATTGCGTGTAGCGGAAATGATCAATGTTGTCCTCAGATTTTGGAGCATTATATAATGCCAACAAGATGCGCACTCCATTTTCTAATAATGTTTGTTTTGGGCAGTTTTCTTGTTGAAATACTTCCACCAGTTTATCTAAAT
This sequence comes from Odontomyia ornata, assembly GCA_963969285.1. NCBI lineage: Eukaryota > Metazoa > Arthropoda > Insecta > Diptera > Stratiomyidae > Odontomyia > Odontomyia ornata. The sequence continues at coordinate 445,815,201 of OZ017738.1, forward strand.
CAGGAATTTTTTCCAATATTTCCAGGTATATAAGTATTGAGAAATTTACGCGTTTTAAAGAAAAGATATATAATGTCGTGTTAACTTAAAATAAAACTAAAATATATAATCCAGAATTAATAATATTTTATACTTAAATAGTTAAATATGAATAATTATATATAAATAATCAAGTTACTTACTTTAATTAAATATAAATAATTAATAGTTAGTACATAAATAATAGGCATTGTTTAATAATTATAATTTCCAAGTAAATAATTGACTTTATAACGTACTGATAACCATAACTCACGCTTGACCTTGCATTAGGCCGTATATGACTGTACGATGTGCACTCTTCGCGCTCTACCTTCAAAACGGTTGGTCGTATGAAAAAAAAGTTTAAACAAAAGTTGTAGGGAATTTTATAGCCTACAACTTTTATAATAAATGCAAATCTCATTTAACCGATAGGAAGCCAGATATTCGCGAAAAACCGATTTTTGTGACCTTTGACCTTGAATATCTTGAGACGCGAACACGATATTATCTTTTGAGACAACATTTAGAATGACAAAACAAAGGTTGATACCAATTTGCAGCTTATTATCTTTCATTCCGAGGTGAAAGCCCTAATATGACTGGGCTATGCGTTGTTGACTTAGCTGACGCATATTGACCCCTTAGAGTCATGTTCAGTGTCCGAATGATGTGTAGAAGGAGATAACTTTATGTAGGTGTAGGATGGGTTAAGCAGGTAGGTGTTAAATTCGGTCAGGGAGAGTGATGTTAGGTTTTTGTTTTTTGGATTGTTGGATGTACGTTTTCATCGGAGGGTGTGGTCTACTACGGAAAATGCTTCTAAATCAACAAAGTAAGGCCCAATGGCTTGTCAAGAAAAAAAAGGTGTATATCATTTATAAAAACGAAAAAAGGAAAGCATGTACTCACCTGCATGTCCGCAAGCGCTCCAGGGAGTAGGTAGTGCTGCAAAGTGGCTATTTTGTGAGCTAAATTCTCTTTATACATCAGGTTAAATATTCTTGTCCACGGTTCATTGTTCAATTAATTAAATATTTTAATCCGCGATCATTGCAGCTTATTACTTATTTTGATACTACACATCTATACAACTCGTTGAAAATCGCTAATGTGCTTCGTAATCACTCTAAAACGTTTCGACTAAATAATCATGAGAACAACTTCTTACCACCAATGTAACTAGCCATGCATTTAACGGCATTGTAGTCAGTCCACTGGTTATTGTCATCTCTGTTATATAAATTGCAACAAACCTAATTAACTTTGAGTTACAAAATTAAGTTTTAACGCTAATGCTAGCAAAAGATTCATGAATTTGCCGCTCATTTTGACCCTCACACACTATAACGGACAGAAAAAAGTAAATAAATTTCGAAAAAGCTACAATTTGTAAATTTTTAATTGGTGAGCATTCACAGAACTCTCACGAAAAAAAGCATTATCCACATCGCGTATTGATTGATAAAGTCATACAGCACAGTTAAGACCCCTAATGTGAAGGCTTCCGGAAATGATATCTGGAAGAATTCAGTTTGAGTGACCATACCCGTGGGATCACAGTTTCTCCTTCGAATATTATTTTTGTACTTTCCACAAATAAATCACTTTGTTATCTGTTACGTTTGTCAAACTCATATATATAGTACTTATTATTACTTTGAATACTTCCATCCTCAATCGGTAGACAACGGATAAAAGCAAGCTTTACAAATTCAATAAGGAACGGATGTAACTATTGCGTAAATGCACTCGCAACATACCCCAGGGACTCCCGTGCGTACACTGATTGAAAAAGCGCGTGTAGTAGAAAGTCAGTGGATGGCTGCTGTACAGCATTGGAAAGTTATGAGGCTGAGAACGGTTCACTATCCGATTTAGGTGCTACTTTCCATCAGGATAATTATCTATGCCGTCTTGGTCCACAAGGGATAGATTAATAAATCACTTATCTTGCACTAGCGCGAGGCTATTGCCCACCATTCCCATTGAGACTAGCGAAAAACCATCGTTAAAGCACCTGTACACTCTTGTCGAGAACCAGCGAGGCACGACGAGTGCAAGAGCGAACATGCTACTCTTGTGTTGTCTTGCTTTGTCTAGCCTCGCCTTGTCAGCTCTCCATTGCGTGTCGGTAATTTGTGCGCGAGTCAAAGGGCCTCACATAGCCTCGTGAGGCAGCGCGAGGAAATCCTTTACACCATAGTATACTCAACTAGTAACCACACTCCATCAACCCTCCGGAAAAATTCGAACACAAGCCGAACAGCGAGCCATAAATCTTCGGTAGCAGGTAGATGGCAAACGCTGATGCGAGGAATGGCGCGAATATAAACATATGCTTCGATGAGAGATTTCAGGGCTACCAGAGCTAAAAAATTAATAACATTGCAGAAAAATAAATTCGTTCCATGCAATCTTTTAGGTTTTTGTTAGGATGTGGCAGCAATCCTATGTTCTGAAATGCGTAAAAGAACACGTGCGTCGGAAATTTTATTTGCATTTTGCTTTGTTTCTTGAGCGCGCGAAACATGGGATCAGCTGTCATGCCCCGGATCAGCTGACGTGCCCCTGGGAAAATTCAAAAAGTGTGCAACACAGGGTAAATGAAAGGTGTGGCTACTATTTGAGTATACTATGCTTTACACCATCGTACATTCACCTACACCTTTCATTTACCCTGTGTTGCACACTTTTTGAATTTTCCCAGGGGCACGTCAGCTGATTGCAAAAAGCAAATGAAATTTCTGACGCACATGTTCTTTTACGCATTTCAGAATATTGGAGTGCTGCCACATCCTAATAAAAAACTAAAAGATTGCATAGAACGAATTTGTTTTTTTGCAAATTCATTGATTTTTTGAGATATGGTAACCCTGAAATCTCTCATTGAAGCATATGTTTATATTCGCGCCAATCATCGCGTCAGCATTTACCTACCTACCTGCTACCAAAGTATTATGGCTCGCTGTTCGGCTTGTGTTCGGATTTTTCCGGAGGGTTGAATGAGTGTGGATACTAGTTGAGTATACTATGCTTTACACTCTCGCGTGGTTCAGTTTTGTTCAAGCCGTCGAATCACGAAAACGTATTTTGAAAATGTGGAGTAATGATAAAGAACTTAACTCGTTAGAAGTCAACCAAACTGAGCCTGTATTATGGAATCCAACGCATCCATTTCACAAGGACAAAAATAGCTGCACAATACGTGGACTCGAATTTCGGAGCAACTGGATTTTCCAGTTGAAGAGTTAAAAAAAGAAGACATCACTGACGGCGACATATAGAGGACACGGAAGTGAAGAAGTGTATAAACTGATTTGGTTTGCATTTGAGTTTATGCACTCGTTTTTGGAGCATTTGTACAAATGCAAACAAACACTTAACACTGCATATGAAGTTAGTATTATTTGTTTGGAAAAATAACATTTTCATGTAAAATTGCGTATAGTTTCATACATCAATATGTACAGAAATATGTTGTGAATTCTTCTTGTGTAGACCTTCTGGGAATATTTGACAAAGATCTTATGGCACAGCTTCCTTCAAACTCTCTAACTTCATTTCTCCAGGAGCCTAGCTGAACCAATACACCATCTTGGTCATAAATATCCACAGTTCCCGGTGGCATATAAATTATTTTGGACGTAGCACATTTGCGAAGGAAATTATGCAATAAAATACATGTAATTGTTGTTCTAAATTTTGGAGCCAATAAACCAAAAGTGTTCTCCACAACTACAACCAGTTGTGTCGGTGTTGGTAAATTAAGACATCAGAACAAGTTTTGTGCCACAGTACGCTATTTCAAAGTACACCACTATCACTTATTCGTCCTTGACATCCGATATCAGCGAATATGAACTTCTAATTTCAATCTACTAAAGCCAACAGCACGATGCTGAGACTTTTCTTGTAGTTGTAGTACTCTGAACCACTGTACGCTTGACTTTGTATATCGATGTGCTTTCCATCAATAGCACCGATGCACTGGGGGTAGTTTTTTCTAAAACCCGTTTCTTTTTGCAACCATCATTTTGCATTATCTGGAATCTGAAAAAATAAAAATGTAAATTGATGCATAGCTCTCGGCTGCAGCGTACAGATCTCAGCTGCAGCCATTGTTTCGCAAGATGCTTCGAGGGGAGGTGTATCGCCATAATTTGTAAGTCCTGTGATACGAAGGTGTCGGAAAGATCCCATCGAGTTGCAAGAAGCCGGACAACAAATGAAAGATGCGATGAGCGCTTTAAATAAAGTTTAAAAAAAGCAAGAAGTATCAGAAGATGACTGTGAGTGATATGGGAAAATCTTAGCCAATAAGTTAAGAAAACTGTCTCAGTTGGAAAGAATGCAATTAATGTGGGAGATTGATATCTTATATACCAGAACCATTCAAAAGAAATCACTTCAATCACAAAGTCGACTATTCGTTCCATCCCAGCCCTTCCCCTACATCATATTCATCGTATTCGGCTATTCAGATAGGAACATATCCCGACAACTCATTCTATCCCATGATTTTTCAGCTTGTTCAACACCTTCGCCTATTTACATACAATAACATAGACGACATTCTGGGCATTAAATACCGGCATCGTCTCAACAAATGTCCTCAAAAGTAATAATTATCTTATCTAATGAAGTTATTGCTCCTGCTTAACCTGTTACATACTCTGAAAATTCTAATATTGTCAACAAAGCTTTTTATGATGCTATGCATTGACTTCACTCATTTTTCCATGTTTTTGATATTGTTTCTATAAAACTTTGAATGACTTTTATTACGACTTTACACTTTCATTTTATGTGAAAAAAGCTTCAGTTTATCAATCAACGATTTAATAAACACAATATATTAACGGATGTATTATTTACTAACTACAATTTCATTTTTTAACACCTCGTCCAATGCTGTATAGAATTTGGGTACTATTTTTGATATCAATGAAATAGATATTTTGAAAAAGTAGTGAAAGCTTTCGAAGCTGTCTTCCGAAGCCAAGAACCTCAATGCTATTGCCAGACGAAGTTTTGCTGGGATTGTCTCTCTTAGCTGAGTATCTTTTTTTGATATGATGGGCTTCACTGTTTCCAATATGTAATCAAAATCCGTTGATGACGTCCTTGTAAATTTTCTTAATTTATCCGAAGGCTCCGCTACTAATTCTGCCAGTTGGCTTTGCATCGTAACTCTGTGGAAATAAAACAGAATGAAAGAAGTTATAAAAGAGTAAATCAATTAAAATCTTTGCTTACCGCGTTCTATTTCAATGCATAGTGAATATCCACCACTTTTTTTTAACTGTTCTCGCATAATAGATTTGCACATAGTTAATGTAGATAACAGCACATAAACTTACTGCTGCCGTGACTTCTAACGCATTCATTCTTCTCGACGATGGCAAAAGTAATGAATAAACGAGAATATACAGGGTTGCTCTCGTCACTCGACCTCTTGCGTGAGAGCCCTCGGCGAGCGATGGTGAGAGCACTCGCGTGAGAGTACAGCCGCTATTAGAGATCAATAGTTATTATACGACACTAGACACTTGATTTTTTTCTGTGACTAGGAATTAGAATTGTGTTTTTTCGCGCCAATACTTCTCAATACGGGAGTTCTTCTGTCCTACGAGCGGACCTTCTTTCAACATGCTTGATGGCTGTAAACAAAAAACCACAAGACCGCCCAACAGCAACCTCAAACCAGTCTCTACCGGCTGGTTTTTGAGCAACTCCCAAACATGCAAGCCCACTCAGCAACTGATCGAGTGAGTTTTATTTTGCTGTGTGTCGACCTTTTTCACAATTCTCATATACCATTTCAACTACATGCGATTGTAGTGCATTTGATTGTGCTTGTTGGAATGTGCCGAGATTTGTCGCTGTGAGAAATCCACATATAATTTGCAAAACCCAAAGAGCAGCTTCAACCGGAAGTTAAGTGAAGGACAGTTGGTGACAAAATTTACACACTAACCAAAGTATTTTGAAATGTAATGTTTGTTTCCTTTAATTACTATTTATTTATTTATTTATTTATTTATTCACCAGAATACAATTACAAAATCAATTTAAGTAATTCAGCAGAGATATACATAGACATCTGTACGCTTTCCGGTAACTTACTAACTAAGAATTAAATTTTCAATCAAAAACATATGATATACTATCACTTAAAATTAATACTATAAAATAAAATAAAATACCATCACCAGTTTAAAATTATTCAAATTCATCCTAAGATGTTTTGTTTGATCCATTTTTTTAGTTTAATTTTAATTGATTTTTTAGATACAGCCAGTACTTTGAGATCATTATCAAGACTATTAAATGTTTTTACAGCATTGTAGTAACTTTTTTTGTTACTGATTGTTTTATTAACTTTTGGTAATGAAATACACTTATATCTTGTTTTATTGGTTGAATTGGCATATATTTCAAAGAGTCTTGGGTAGTGGAAAGTCAAAGATTCAAGTATAAATATTTGATTTAACGACAGTGGTTTATCTTTTATAAATTGGTTCTTATTGACTATTTTGATAAGTCTGTTTTGAAATCTCTGTAATAAATTAAGTTGTGTTTTGTAAGCACCACCCCATGCAATATTACCATAACTAATTATACTATGAAAGAATGCATAATATAAGAGTTTTAATGTTTCAGCTTGCATATATCTAGACGTTTTGTAGAATATATAGAGTAGATATTTGGTTTTCTTTAGTATATGTTTTATATGGCCATCCCATTTCATATGACAATCAAAAATTATGCCCAGATATTTGCAGTATTGCACTCTTTGTATTTTGGCTTTATTTATTTCAATTACAATCTCATTAGGAATACTATCACAGTAGCTTCCAAATGTCATATATGTAGTTTTACTAACATTTAATGATAGTTTGTTCAAAGCCAGCCAATCAGCTATTTCGCTTAAATGAATATTCATATTTCTCTCAACCTTATACCATGTGTCTTCACTTACTATGACAGCAGTGTCATCTGCATATGACACAATATTTTCAGGCATTTTTGAAAGTAAATCATTTATATATATGATAAAAAATAGTGGTCCTAATATTGTTCCTTGTGGAACTCCTACATTAATGGGTTTTAAATTACTATTAGATTGACCAATTCGAACGTATTGTTCTCCATTTCTCAAATAATCTGACACAAGCATATGTGGGTTTCCTCTGATTCCATAATGATACAATTTATCAAGAAGTATATCATGATCCACCGTATCAAAAGCTTTTGCCAAATCCAGAAAAGTAATTGCTATTGACTTACTTTTATCTATTTTATCATAAATTTTCTCACTCAAGTAATTTAGCGCATCTTTTGTACCAACGTGCTTGACAAAGCCATATTGATTTTTCTGTAATATATTGTTGGTAATCATAAAATTATGTATTCTTTTGTATAGTATTTTTTCAAATATTTTTGCTATATTAGAAATTAAAGATATGGGCCTATAATTACCAGTCTCTTTTGAACCTCCTGCTTTGTAAATGGGTACTACTTCTGCTATTTTTAGTGCTTTTGGCCATATTGAGTTAAGAATGCAGAGGATGAAAATGTATTTCAATGGTTCTGCAATGTAGTTGGCTAAAGTTTTTAAAGTAATTGTATTAATTTTGTCTACGCCTCCATTTTTTACATTCATTCTGTCTATTATTTCTAAAATTTCTGCAACATCCGTTGGTGCTAAGAATATTGAATTTTTATTCGTTTGTGGCATTTCAATTTTTTTATCTTTAGGTTTCACAATCCTCTTATTCAATTCGGAACCAATATTACAGAAAAAATCGTTCATTATTTCTGCTATCTCTTTCGGGTTCTCAATATTTTCTCCTTGTTTATTAATAATTTGTTTAATACTATTGTCTTTTTTATTATTTTTGCCAAGTTTGTTATTTATGAATTTCCAAAGTGATTTTACATTAGTGATACTTTTTTCTATTTTTTCTTTGTTGTACTTGTTTTTTGCTATTGTAATGAGTTTACTCAAATATTTACTATAATCTTTATATTCATGTTTGTATTCTTCAATATTTGGATTTTTCTTCATTCTGATGTATAATTGCTCTTTCTTTTTATAAGATACAATAATAGCTTTGGTAATCCATTCACTTCTAGGTTTATTTTTAGTGTTATTTTGTCTAGGAATAAATTTGGATTTTTCTAAGCAATCTTGAATTTCATTAATTATAAAGTTAGTTGCCTCATTCGGGTCATTCATTGAACCGACGTAATTCCAATTTTTTGTATTGGCTATTTTCCTGATTTTATTATAATTATAAGAGTAATTGATTTGTTTTTTTATTTACAGTCGTTATATTGTTTAGTGTAACAAATAATGTATAATGGTCTGTAATTGGATTAGTTAATTTGATAGCTTTTGTAGTAAGTGAGTTAGCTTTGATAAATATATTATCAATGCATGATCCACTATTTGCATTCTCTGTAATTTTGTCTGAGGGTCTAGTAACACCCGTGAACCCCGGAATGTAACCTTTCTCTAGCAGATTATTCATAAATTCATGACTTATCTCATCTTCTTTCAAAATGTTTATATTGAAGTCTCCTATTAACAAATGATTTTTGTTGTTCTTTTTGTCGTTTAAGTATTCATTCATGTGGCTGATATTTTGAAATTGATATTGTTAATCCCTAGTTTCATCTGAATATTTAAAACTCTAAGTTTACCAATTTCTACAATACATGCCTCATGATTCAAATGTTTCATAACATACACCACTACTCCATCAGACTTATTTATAAAACTTTCGTTGTAATATACCTTATAATCATGCAGATCAAAGTAATGATAGCACGGTAAATTCCAGGTCTCACTACATACTATTGCATACGGTTTGATCTTCAAGCTCTCAACAAGTATTTGTAGTTTATTATAATTAGCATTTAAGCTTCTAATGTTTATATACATTATTGTTTTATCAATAGTATTGAATTCATTATTGAGAGCTTCAAGATCAGCACATTCAGTCTCATTTAAATATAAAACATTTTGTTATCTCCAATTAATTCCATTCTTACTTAAATTACCTATTATAATACTAAATTCACTCTTGTGCAAAGAACTTTTAAATGATGCTGGTGACACTAAATCAGCTGATGTAGTTGACGACACATGACGAGCTGGCACTTGACGTCTATCATGCGTTATTGTATTTCTTGATGTCGGCAATTCAGGTTGCACTAGATAGTCCGTCCTCTTGCTACGTTTGTTGACTTTACTAGTTTTCTGTATATTATTTTTATTCATATTTTTCAGTTCCATAGATAGTAAACTCTTCTCAGTTAATTCCTGGCTGAGCTGTCCCAACAAAACACTTCTTCTCTTCAACATCTCATCATCTGCGTCAGAGTCAATCATTCCAGTGTTAAGAATCACATGCGACTCCTCTTGAAATTCACTTCTCGCAAAGTCACTCAGTGACCTGCCATCATATTCGGAGGCTAGTTTTTCAAAGTCACTTCGGCGATATTCTGATTCACACAATAAACACACAAAAGCTGAAACTTTTTGTTTCGGATGACATTTGCAAGCTTCATTGTACTGATACCGGCATTTGTAAACTTTATTGGACTGATACCAAATCATCTGATGTAGTTGGCGACACATGACGAGCTGACACTTGACGTCTATCTTGTGTGATTGTATTTTTTGATGTCGCTAATTCAGGTTGCACTGGGTAGTCCGTCATTTTGATACGTTTGGTGATTTTGTTCTTATATACTTGACATAGGTTCATATCGAATACTGAATGATTTATGTCATATTTAGTTTTAAATCTATTGTTACTATAAATGCAATTCGCGCATTTTTTTCCTCGTTCAATGCAAGAGTTAGTTTCATGTTTTCCTGCACATTTTAAACATATTGATTCATTCCTGCACTTAGTTCCGCTATGCCCATATCTTCCACACTTGAAACAGGGTTTGACATTTATAAAGTCATATACTTTGCAGTTTTGAAATCCTACAAATACATGATTTTTATTCTCCCTTATATTTTTATATATTTCTGATGTTACTTCTAGGATGACTGTATCCATACCTGTATTTTTGTTTGTGTACATATGCATTACTTGTGCTTTGGTGTTAAAGCTTGTGAAATTCCTGGAGTTTATGTCTTGTTCAATTTGTGTGCTATTCATTTTTTCATAATTATTTATTCCAACAATTTTTATTGTAGGCTTCAATAATTGCTCAAAATTAACATCATAAGCATCCGCTAACTTATTTTTTAATATTTTTCCAACTGAATTTACACTCTCTTCATTCATGCAGCTTATAATGATTTCATTTTCATTCTTGACATTAATTTTTTTAATTTGACACGTTTTGTCCTGCAAAATGTAATGTGCAACTCGTTGACTTATATTAGTTTTATCATTCTTGTTTACTTTTTTTACACTTAATCTTGGAATCCTTTTTGGTTGTGGCTTTGTTTGAGTAATTATATCTGCATAAGTTGTACTTACAATTTTCTGTTGATAATTTCCATTCATATTCCTCATTTCCATTAGAAGTAAATTCTTTTCAGTCAATTCTTTGTTGAGCTGTCTTAATAAAACGTTTTCTCTCTTCAACATCTCATAATCTGCGTCAGAGTCAACTATTGAAGTGTTAAGCATCACACGAGACTCCTCTTGAATTTCCCTCAATAAATTATTCTTAATTTCCTCTTCTGTCTGCATCTTTATTTTTATTATTACACTTTTCGCAAAGTCACTCATTGACATGTCATCATATTCAGAGGTTAGCCGGCAATCAGGACATATAACTAAAGTTTCACTGATTTTTAGGGTTTTGTACTAAAATACAAAACCCTATTGCAATCACGACCTGTGTCCGTCTGTCCGTCTGTCCGTCCGTCCGTCCGTCCGTCCGTCCGTCCGTCCGTCCGTCCGTCTGTATGTCACAGCACTTTTTCTCCGAAACTATAAGGGCTGCAGCCATGAAACTTTGTGGAAAGGTCAGAAGTGGTGACCTCTTGAAAATTCAAGGGTGGAATAATTTTTCAAAGGCGTTTAAGGGGGGTCTCCCCATAGAAGGGGGTGACCCCTCAAAAAAAAAATTTCACCATTGATAGTCGAGTAGGGTGTCATTGGAAAGGTCTCAATGAGATCTTTTCAAAACAAGTCTTAAAATTGTCTTATAAGTACCGAGGGGGGCAGGGGAAGGGGAAATGTACGAACTTTTCGCGTACCCCCCCCTCGCGATTGGACACCTTCCATCCGAAAAATCTGAAAAAAATCATGAATGTAGGCCTTAATGAGTACAACAACAACAAATACATGAGAAGTCGAAATTCACTCAACTTTGTTAGTAATAGTATGATTTATTGATTTTGTGTTTTCTTGAATAAAATCTAAACGGTACCCTTAAACTCAATAAAATTTAGCAAAAAGATGACTATTTATAAGATTGATCTTTTCTGAAAGTTTCATAAAGATCGAATAGTATTAACCGAAGTTATAGCGATTTGAATTTTCGTGTATTACTATGGAGCAATATGCCCTGTATTACTATGGAAACATATTGCTATGGAGCCATATGTGCTTTTTACCGACTTAGACACTACAGCTTTGCTAGAATTTGCTTAAAAATTTCAGGAGTGATCGGTATCATGAAGATGAGTACATACAATTGAAACAAGTCGAAGAGGCAGGAGAGAGCTCCTAGCAAAAGGGCTTTGTAACCATTCTAGGATTCGAAAAAATAGGCCATGAATCGATGATTACAGTACAGAGGAGTGGCCCCTGAAAAAAAATTTCATGAAAGGTAGCCGATATGAGTATCAACTGAAAGTTCTCTATGAGAGCTTTTCAAAACAGTTCTTAAACGGACAGTTTTTGCTTCAGTGGGAGCACAGGGGGGGAAATACATGAAAAATGTGTTTCCTCCCTCGCGAATGGACACCAGTGATCTGAAAAATCTAAAAAAATATCAAAGGAGATATTTATGGATATAACTATAACAAATATCTCAGAAGTCAAAATTCGTTCAACTTTGTTAATAATAGTATGATCCTCGAATTTCACATTTTCTCCAATAAAATCGTCTTTGACATGTTTCTTGATTTTATTCGTTGCTGGTTACTGCATTTTGTAAGTTGAGTACAAAACCCTTCTGACATGAGCATAGGTCTGTCTACCCAACTTGCTTTAGTATTGTTTAATTTTTCAAAGTCACTTCGGTGATACACTGATTCACACACTAAACATACTACAGCTAAAACTTTATGTTTCGGATGGCATTTGTAAACTTTATCGGACTGCTGACTGGGAGGTTGTATGCCCCCGACGACATTTTGGAATGGAATGGAATATTGATATGTACGATTTTATTTATGTTTTAATTTCCTTAAAAATTTTGACAAATTTACATATTTTAATGTACATTATTACAACATTTTTCTCGATTCCGTTAACTTTTATTGAGTTATTGTTTGAAAATAATCTACATAATGCTTGTAGTATTTTACCATTTGTAATTGGTGGTGGAGGGGCTAATGGGTTTTGAAAATTTGGAAAGAACTTGACACCACCAATAGTCATATTAGAGAACGATTTTAATCGTTAGAGCGTCCTTTGTATTGGCTATTGAATGATCTTATAGATAAATACATCAGATCACTTGGACAGTCGTAGTTTTTGAAAGTTTTTCGAGCAGTTCACCTGTACGGTCTGCTAGATTACTATAAGATGCTCAAATTGATTGATAAGTAAAACCATATTATGCTCAGCTTGTGCTAACCGTGAAAAAAATGTTTTCGACCATGTGTAGGCATTAAGAGTGGAGAAGTCTCTATCCTAGGAATTCGCTCGCTACCTCCGTTCTCACTGGAAAACCTGACGGAGTCCTTAGACACCATTTGCCAAGAATTAGTCGAAAATAATGTTTTAAAACCTTTAAGTTAGGTGTTTTGTATAGAATTTGGAAGCTTTTCACGTCTTGAATTTTCACAATTTGGCAATAAATAGCCGTCGTTTTGCTATCACAAAAACGTGAAATAATATAAAATGAGATACTGAAGCTGGCTAAAAGGAGTCGAAACGCGTCTGTTCACACAACAAAGCAATACCCGACGGCTTTTCAAGAAAACAAAAAACAAATTCTTAAAGATATAATACTACATTGTAGTGAATGGTTTCTTATGTAATTATGCACTGATTTCATATATCTATTTAGAATTTGCAAATGAAATTCACAGGTGGTTACAAACAAAAATAATAATCAATAAATGATCAATAAATAAATTTTTGCTTCGACATTGATATCTAGAATTCATTGCCACCCATTAAAGTACATGTCGAATCTAGGATAATTTGCCATGAAAATTTCATTGAGGCCATGAAAGGACACTATAGTGAATATATTATATTTTACGGGCATCTGTATGTTTTGTTGATGAAAATAAATGACAAGAAAACATCCTCGGCCTACGTCCCTACACATCATCCATTCGAGCACAAATCTTTCTGAGATCATTGGATCCAATAGTGAAGGTCATGAGCGTAATGATAAATTATCCTGCAATCGGGTAAAACATATAAAAGATGAAGGCAAAATTTTCCATGACAAATGATTTACTTATTAACCTCGATAATAAAGATAATATATAGTGGACTTATGATTTTACTGTATAGTTCTTTCTTAGTGATAATAGATAGTAGGAAATTATATTTATTTTTCAGGTGTAAAAACTTGCAGTAAAGTAAATTCGCAGGACAAAATTGTGAAAATTTCTTGTCAAATGACCGTCCAACAATAGTGCAATATGTTCCTTCGCTACATTTTCATCATGAAGCGTACATTAAAGATTAAAGACTCATAAATCACATATAACATTATATTTTCCAGCGATTTTCCCGCTCGTATGAGTATGTGTTATAAATTGTGGCTATTATTCAATTCAGTTCCCATTAGTCATGCAGTGCTTCTAAAATTACGACACCACAGGAAACATATGGTTTAGGTACGTACTGCCAACAACAACTCCCTCCCCAAAGGAGCCATACATTATTCACTTTGGAGTGTTGTTTTCCGAGGCCGGAAAATTCGGCGATTGTTGTCTGTTTCCTTATTGTGTCTCTAAACAACAAAGGAAAACATATTTACCTACACATCGTCCCCACCACTTAACCCAACATACCTTCAATGATAAACATCCTTGATGACATTTCATTATATTTTGAATTAGGTCATTATTTCATTCGCTACGCTATTGTACTGGGCGATGAAAAGGAAAGCTGGTGAAAAGCACTCGGAAAATGTGCATTAGCCACGGTAATCCGGAATATTTTTCAAAGTTTCATGGCGAGCTTTGGGTAAGGCCATAATGTGTATGAAATTTTACAAGTGAAATTATTCTAATTAATATCTAGACGGGGCTGTAATTATCATTAATTAAGTGAGGAAATTAAGAAAAATAACTCAAATGTATTATTTGAATGGAAAGGAAAAGAGTGCCCAGGTAATAAGTACTTACGGCTGTTGGTCAAATTTATTTTCCGCTATACATTTATTAAAAGTGCCATTGTGTTAAGAATGTATGAGTTTGTCACTTTTTTTGTTGAAATGATGATTTATCACTGTTTGAACTTATTAGCTCTACAAAATCAAAATTTTGGAATTTTCAAATATCCTATCCTATTTACAGTTCTTTGTGCATATCTCAACAATTTGGGTGGACAGTACTCCATACCTCAACAAGTTCAATAGACAGAACCGCGCTCACATCAAAAGGGTTTTGTGCTCAACTGGCAATAAGTAGACACCATAGATATAGAGAGTTCTGGATCCGCAACCGGTCGTGAGAGCCGAAGCAATTAGCAACCTTCGCTAAAGTTGTGTGAAGTTGAGGTTTCAAGTGATATGCTTTTGTTTTACCACTTGAATCACTCCGAAACACATTCACATTTAAAAAGTTTTTAATTTTAAAGAGCACGCGTACGAAATCCGCACTTTAGTACACTGTTTTTGTTAAAAATTTACGAAATTTCCATCCGCTTTGACACATGAGTTTTCTCGCCGTTTTCGCGCCCTTTTCGATTTTCTTTTGCTTTGACGTTCGAGTTTTCCGTGAGAGTCGTTTGTTGTATTGTACTCAAACTGTTTCCCGAATGTTAACGAAGGCGCGATCGTGTACACGTGAAATGAAATTTCGTTGATGTGCGCGGGTGCCAGTGGGGGAAGTGATTCTTCTGAAGAGAGGAAAGAAAAACCTGTCTGGAAACAAAGGGGAAGGAGAAGCAGAGGGAATCATATAATTTCGAGAGCGTAAGTTATTTATAACTTGTTTATGTAGCAAATTTGCTTCTCACATGGATGAGTACACAGATTCTCGTTGCTCGTCCATTTATTTATATGTCTTTGGTAGACACCAATAAGGAATAAACTCAATTAAAACTTTGACGATATCTACAATAAATAATAAAAGAAAAAACCATTGTTACTCCATTTCAACCTGCTGCCATTTCGTTGCAATATTATTAATACAATTGACTGAATGGGATATTAAAGAAATTTTGTTATTCATATGTAAACCTGGAAAAGATTCAATCAAAAGTGCAGTGTGTGATTCAATGGAAAGCTGAAAATGATATTGCTTTTTTTGCAATAAGACAAATTTCATATGACTCTGACTCTTGCAAATACCATTCGATTTTATTGAAACTGATAGACTATAAGGATCTTTTAAATCCACCGTAGACAGTCGTAAGTCTGGTTGAGAAAGGAGCTGGGATTCCCTTGTTTCCCCAACCCACAACTTCCAAGATTCCTCATCCTGAATCTCACGATCAAATGGTAGCAAATGATGGGACATTCTTTTTCATTCTCGTAGCACTCTTAGCACCCCTCTCGGGTCTTCGCTTCCTGGAACAAGCGCCTGCAACTGACTTGGTCCATCGACCGCGTGCTCCAATTTTGAAATCCGAGCAGCGGTGAAGTGTCTTCGTTGACCGAGTCAAACTAGCGTTTCCTTGGTTTCCCCACTGCTCTTCACCTTTCAGTCCTTGAAACGAATACCTTTTTAGGTATCCGATGTTCATCTATACGAGTTACTCGTACATGGCCAGCCCATTGCATTTTCTGCAGTTGAGACCTCCGTCATGATGGCATGGCATGATGGGACATTAAATACCGAGAAATGCCAATAAATTTAAATACACCTATAACTCTGCTACTAAATTCTACTTACACCTTGTTATTGGTGACGTAAGAGTGTAAGGATGAGCCCGTACCTAGTAATGGCATTGAAGTAATAACCATGCCGCCGCAATGGGGGTTGGGTGACAAGTTAACTCCCCATCCCTGAAAAGCCCTACATTGTTTTAAAACCTGCAACAGAGCTTTAGGATGGATTAAATCTACGGCAATGACCTCGTAATTGTAAAAGGACAATGGTATTTCTTCCTGAAATGTCAAATCACTGAACAATCTTCGCACTGTATAGTATGGACGAAAAATGTTCGGGGAGCTGAATAGCGAAGATTGGTGAAGAAACCAAGGAAACGCCGGTCTGACTCAATCGACGAAGACAGTTCATCACTGCTTTGATTTTGAGTTGGAGACAGGAAGTGACGAACCGATAGGGGTTGTAGTGCTACGAAGAAGAAGTAAGAAATGAAAGTTTGGAACTAGTTCTTTCTATTTAAATCTCTCTAGATTGGTGAATCGTCGCAATTTTGTTTGGCCGCCTGAATACTGCCTATTATATGTGCTGGATGAGGCTAGACAAGAGCTCAAAAACTCACGAGGGGAAGACTAACTGATGTGAACCATGCTGCAAGTGACATATCTCCTTGGCAGTATGGCTTCAGAGCATGTCACTCTATCATCCATGCAATCAGATAAGCGGAACGGATCCTAGTGTGCTGAGGTATATAACAGTTCCACCCATTGGGTTATCTACTTGATCTAAGAAATACGTTCAACTGTTCTTGATAGATGGATCTATTGGAACTGCTTTAAAGTCTTTCCCAACTTTCAGAATATCTTATGTATACTTTAAGGGACTGCCTGAATGACATGAAGAAAGGTCGTCGGAGGATGGAAATTACGTTTGGAGCCACTTAAGGCTCTATCTTCAGGTTGCTGAGGCTCGAGCTTTCAGACGAGTCACGCTTGATCTACTATTCGGATGATGTTGTGGTGTTAGTCACTGGAGTGTTGTTTTCCGAGGCCGGAATATTCGGCGATTGTTGTCTGTTTCCTTATTGTGTCTCTAAACAACAAAGGAAAACATATTTACCTACACATCGTCCCCACCACTTAACCCAACATACCTTCAATGATAAACATCCTTGATGACATTTCATTATATTTTGAATTAGGTCATTATTTCATTCGGTATGCTATTGTACTCGGCGCTGAAAAGGAAAGCTGGTGAAAAGCACTCGGAAAATGTGCATTAGCCACGGTAATCCGGAATATTTTTCAAAGTTTCATGGCGAGCTTTGGGTAAGGCCATAATGTGTATGAAATTTTACAAGTGAAATTATTCTAATTAATATCTAGACGGGGCTGTTATTATCATTAATTAAGTGAGGAAATTAAGAAAAATAACTCAAATGTATTATTTGAATGGAAAGGAAAAGAGTGCCCAGGTAACAAGTACTTACGAATAAACTCAATTAAAACTTTGACAATATCTACAATAAATAATAAAAGAAAAAACCATTGTTATTCCATTTCAAGCTGCTGCCATTTCGTTGCAATATTATTAATATAATTGACTGAATGGGATATTAAAGAAATTTTGTTATTCATATGTAAACCTGGAAAAGATTCAATCAAAAGTGCAGTGTGTGATTCAATGGAAAGCTGAAAATGATATTGCTTTTTTTTTCAATCAGACAAATTTTATGTGGCTCTGACTTTTGCAAATACCATTCGATTTTATTGAAACTAATAGAGTATAAGGATCTTTTAAATCCACCGTAGACAGTCGTAAGCCTGGTTGAGAAAAGAGCTGGGATTCCCTTGTTTCCCCAACCCACAACTTCCAAGATTCCTCATCCTGAATCTCACGATCAAATGGTAGCAAATGATGGGACATTCTTTTTCATTCTCGTAGTCGGGTCTTCGCTTTCTGCAACAAGCGCCTGCAACTGACTCGGTCCATTGACCGCGTGCTCCAATTTTGAAATCCAAGCAGCGATGAAGTGTCCTCGTTGACCGAGTCAAACCAGCGTTTCCTTGGTTTCCCCACTGCTCTCCACCCTCAGTCCTTACAACGAATACTTTTTTGGGTATCCGTTATTCATCTATACGAGTTACTCGTACATGGCCAGCCCATTGCATTTTCCGCAGTTGAGACCTCCGTCATGATGGCATGGCATGATGGGACATTAAATACCGAGAAATGCCAATAAATTTAAATACACCTATAACTCTGCTACTAAATTCTACTTACACCTTGTTATTGGTGACGTAAGAGTGTAAGGATGAGCCCGTACCTAGTAATGGCATTGAAGTAATAACCATGCCGCCGCAATGGGGGTTGGGTGACAAGTTAACTCCCCATCCCTGAAAAGCCCTACATTGTTTTAAAACCTGCAACAGAGCTTTAGGATGGATTAAATCTACGGCAATGACCTCGTAATTGTAAAAGGACAATGGTATTTCTTCCTGAAATGTCAAATCACTGAACAATCTTCGCACTGTATAGTATGGACGAAAAATGTTCGGGGAGCTGAATAGCGAAGATTGGTGAAGAAACCAAGGAAACGCCGGTCTGACTCAATCGACGAAGACAGTTCATCACTGCTTTGATTTTGAGTTGGAGACAGGAAGTGACGAACCGATAGGGGTTGTAGTGCTACGAAGAAGAAGTAAGAAATGAAAGTTTGGAACTAGTTCTTTCTATTTAAATCTCTCTAGATTGGTGAATCGTCGCAATTTTGTTTGGCCGCCTGAATACTGCCTATTATATGTGCTGGATGAGGCTAGACAAGAGCTCAAAAACTCACGAGGGGAAGACTAACTGATGTGAACCATGCTGCAAGTGACATATCTCCTTGGCAGTATGGCTTCAGAGCATGTCACTCTATCATCCATGCAATCAGATAAGCGGAACGGATCCTAGTGTGCTGAGGTATATAACAGTTCCACCCATTGGGTTATCCACTTGATCTAAGAAATACGTTCAACTGTTCTTGATAGATGGATCTATTGGAACTGCTTTAAAGTCTTTCCCAACTTTCAGAATATCTTATGTATACTTTAAGGGACTGCCTGAATGACATGAAGAAAGGTCGTCGGAGGATGGAAATTACGTTTGGAGCCACTTAAGGCTCTATCTTCAGGTTGCTGAGGCTCGAGCTTTCAGACGAGTCACGCTTGATCTACTATTCGGATGATGTTGTGGTGTTAGTCACTGGACACACAGTTGAACATGCACAGAATAAACTAGGTATGCTAATGCGCCAAATGAGATATTAGATCATAGTTTTACCTTGCGCTGAAGAAAACCAAATTGGTTATTCTGACAAAGAAAAGAATTCATACAATCAGAAATATGAGTATCGGGAAAATGCTGATCAAATCAAATCCAGCAGTCAGATGTTTAGTCGCTTTGATAGTCTCAAAGATGAGGTTTTTTCCAGCAAACCAGACCAAGAGCTAATAAGGCAGAACGAGAGGTGATGGCACTTGCACAGCTGATGGCCAAAATGTTGGACCCATCTCATCAACAAGACAAGCGTGTAGCGTGTACTTCTTTATGGATTAGAACTATTGGGCGATGCTCTCACTGAAAGTATTTTGCACATGTGAAGAAACAAGGAGCACTGTCACTTACACATGCATTTAAACATTCTCCAGGAAAGCAATGTTGATGGCTGCAAGGGAAACAACTATTACCTTCCTCGCTAGAGAATGAAGAACTTTTTACCTACATAGAAGCAAAGGTTGCAAAAAGGTGGTTACTAAAGAGGAGATACAATGTTCTGTCAGCAATTTGTAATAGTTTTAGGAGGGTGACACAGAGGAAAGGTTTGCTGTGCATTTGATGCCCGGCTCGATTGAACACACGGTCAGACTGGCTACTGCTTGATCAAGTTCTTGAGCAAGCATAGAAATTTCTAGCCTTGTCAGCACAAGATTGATAAGTCATGGTCTTCTGACTATATGTCTTGCGTATCGAGGATGGATGCTACCTGTCACATATTTTTTGCTTGTAAAAGTTGAGATAGGCTGCGTGTTGGCTTCCTCAATGAAGTTAAAGAACTTTCCCTAGAGACTATAATCAGAAAGATGCTTAGACCAGTTGACAAATGGAGCCACATAGCACATTGCGCCCGGATTCTCCTGGAGAATAAAAAAGCATACTTGAGTGTCTGGATGGATAAGCGGCAGCTGTTTCTTTTCTAATAGTCCCTTCACCTCCATTCCTTTCCACTGTAAAGCAGATTCTTCTATCTGAATGTACCTCTAGGCGTAGGGAAATGAGGCTTAGCCCAACGTTATGTGATTAACTGTTTCAGCTAAGATAGAAGAGGTGTTTAGTGGTTAGTCCAAAGGCTTTGAGAACATGGAAGCCTCACACTTAGGGTGTAAATAGCCTTTACCTCTGTACTACCAAAAATATATTTCTCTCGTATTGTTATCCTATGTCAATTAGCTGCCCTTCTCACTTGAAAAATAAGTTTGGGCTATGAAGGTAAATCATATAAGAAGGAAAATATCCTCAATCTATTTCCAAACTAATAATTATTGTATGCATTGCAAGTGCAAGATTCAGCTATAATTAGCTAATCTTCATGCAGAAATGATGCCAAATATTTGAGCAATCCTGGCAACATGCACATACAGCTGAGGCATAAAAGAAGCTATAATTGGCCAATGGGAAACCACTAGCTGGCAGCACCAAAAAACACTCCAATGATTGAACCTCAAACGTTTCTAAATACTGAAATCAGAGCATATAGACTAACAAGCAAGCTCACCAGCTGATTGGCCAAATTAAAAGAGAGGGAAATGTTTGAATGAAACAAGTGATAAGTTTGCGCAGGATAGAGAGCACGTTTATCATCATCTGTTTCTATTTGAGATAAAATGTTAAAGCACTTTCTTTTTGGGACTAAGCATTCATGCACAAAACCGGCTTGCTGTTGTGTTTGTATATACGTACACTGAATGAAAGGGGAATCTTTTGTCGATCTGATCAAAATGAAAGCTCATCGCCTTGCATTGCATTCAAGTGCCTATGCAGGGCAATATTTGCCGATACAATCTCTTTCTGACATTTCCCCATGAAAGCGTTTCCGAACGTTTGTACATACTGAAATTGATCTTTGAAGGTTGAATACCGTTAGATTGGGAATTCGTTCAATGTGAACTCGCTTGATAGCTCATACGCTCTGCTGAAATGCAATCAAACGTGTTTGATGCCGCGCTTCGAACAGCATTAAACAGTATTCCTCCGCAAATGTACACAAATATTGGTGGAAAATCTGAGATGAAAAAGTGCGTACGTGATCCGGAGAATTTTTTTCAAGGACAGTGCAGCCATGAATGCATACCACTCGTGAATACGATACAGTCTCAATTATCTTCTTCCAACGTGCGTGTGTAATGTGTTTAGTGAAGAATCCGAGACGATAGAGTGGAAAGTTGACATCGTGTATAATTTTCAAAGGCATGGCAGCCATAAGTTTGCAACACTCGCTAGTATTATACTATATTAATACCCAAGAAGTAGGACGCCAGATGTATCAATCCAGAAAGCAAATATTTGAAAGTAACTTACCAGTTCTATATACTAGGATTACCTCTTCGCCGAGTCCGAAACCTAATTAGTAAAGCATTACAATGTTTGTTTCGGTAGTTGCCAACAGTCAAACCAACAGGTAACAGTTCCACATTTTTCTCTACATAGGAGAACAAGCAGGTTAAGTTATTTTTGAGGTGGAAACCACTCAAATGAAATGAGTAGAAAATCAAATCACCCCTTGAGTGAAAAACTAAATGAGTGAGAAAAGAATAAACTACTGCTACAGTGGATTCAGCATGTAAAGATGGTTGACCGGAGAAGTACCGGAAAAAGAAGCCGCTAGGGGAAAGGGATATGAACCCGCGCTTTTTCTCTATTGTTCTAGAGATTTTCCCTGGAACGTGGGGACGTACGAACCATCGAGCCCATAGGAGTCTACGAAGAAGAAACTTGAAAATGGATATGAGCGTTCATTTCCTTGAACTAGGAGCGCATTTAGATAAGGCGCGTCGAAGAATCATATTGGGATCTTCCTAGAAGGGGAGAAGAATTTAGTGTGCATCTACTGCAAAATCGCCTCAACATACAGGTTTAGTAAGATAACTAGGCAAAATTTAATACTTGCATGAAATTTGATTAAATAAACATATGAAATCAAACAATTGTAAGAAATAAAATATTTTGATTATGTAAAATTAATTTTTATATTCTAATAATAATTTTAGTTAAATTTGTCAAGATGGATTGAGTGTTATTTTCCTTTTGTGGGATAAATTGGAGTGGAGATTTTTTCTAGAACGTGCTATATTGCAAAGGACTAAGCCGTTGCCTTCTTTTTCAGGCCCATAAGGAAATCAATTAACGTACCTGATATGTCTTTCAGCGCTGCTCAGTAGCCCTACATTTTCAAGAACAGCTGCCCAGAAGGCTTGAAAGCACCATCTCAGTAGGCTTTTGAGATCGTCAAGTATGACATTTCTCAGATGAAATTTAGCCAAAATGATACAAACTAGAAGGAAATACATATATTTGCACCCTAATGCCTTCGATGCCTCAAATCTAAAATAAATCGTTCACATAGTACTGATAAAATTTCAAACATACGGTCATATGTCCTGTCAAAAATCTTTCGAAAATTTGTTTGATTTGAACAGCATTATATGGTGCTGGTGAGGCTACTCCAAGAGGCTAGTTTGCGGCATGACGTAGTGTTTCCGTTTTTGGGCCTGAGTAAGGAGGCAATGATCGAGTGCATAAGAGCCTAAGAAGAAGAAACTCGGGAGTAGAGATAAGCGTTCATTTATTTGAATTGGGAGTGCGTTTAGCCAAAGCAAGCTGAGGAATCAAAATGGGATTTTACTTGAAAGGGAGAAGAATCTAGTCGTCAGCTGCCGCGAAAAGGCTCCCACCAACAGGTTTAGCTAGTTAAGCTTGCAAAATCTATTATTTGCATAAAATTTGATGAAATAAGTATTTGATATCGAACAATTATATAAAATAAAAAAAAATTGTTTTCTATAAAAGTGTACAACTTGGAAAGTTAACTTTCTATGTGCAATAATAATTTTAGTTGAATTTTGTAAAAATGGATTATATTGTGTTTTTCTTTCATGAATTACATTTTTGAAGTTAAAAATCAATGCCAAAGATTCTTCAAAGATACAGGCAGGGTGGGATTCGTTAGTATGGAAATTCCTTGATTTTTCAGTGAAGGTGGAAAGTGTTATTTTGAACCGGGTGAATTTCTTGTGTCAGAAGAAAGCATGTGTTTTCTGTGGCTTCAAGACTCCTTTGCCTTGAAGGTTTTTTCTGGATTGGCCCTAACCCAATTCAAAATAATTCTAGTGATTGTATTAGGAAAATTGTACCAGGTGTTGTATCAACATTCTATTGTTTTTGACTAATTTTTTTGACTCAAATGTATGTTTTTAGGGTATTGTAAAATCATTTTACAATACCCTACTAAAATCGCGTCCTGTCTGTCCGTCCGTCCGTCCGTCCGTGTGTCACACCATTTTTTCTCGCAAACTACATAAGCTAGAAACACAAGATTTTGTAAGTAGGTGTAAAGTGATGCGCTCTTCAAAGTTTCATCATTAAAAAAAATTATAAGGTGTTTAAGGGGGGGTCTCCCCATATAGGGGAATGGCCCCCGAAAAAAAAAGTTTTATGGCATGTAGGCAATATGGATATCATATGAAAGGTCTTGGTGAGAACTTTTAAAAAAGATCTTAAACCAACAAGTTTTGCTTTGAGTGGTGCAGGGGAAGGGGAAATATACGAAAATGTTGTGCCCCCCCCCCTCGCGACACCTTTAACCCGAAAAATCTGAAAAAAATCACAAAGGTGAGACTTTAAGAGTACAAGGGCAACAAATACCTTAGAAGTCGAAATTCGATCAACTTTGTTGATAATAGTACATTTTATAAATTTTATATTTTTGCCAATAAAATCAAAATGGAGCCCTTAAATAAATTAGCATTTAAGTTTTCTGAAAGTGATTGTATGTGTTCTGAAAATTTCACTATAATCGAACAATAAACAGCTAAGTTATAGCCGATTGAATATTTAACAATTACAACAACATTAACACGTAATACTAGGGAGATACGCGTTTGCAACGGACCTAGACACTATAAATATGTGGGAATTTCGATAAAAATTTTCGAAATTGTTTGTAATATAGATGGGTTATCATCACTTACTAAGCGACGCGTTCAAAACACTTGAAACAAAATGGCGGCGAATATAAAAATATAATAACCAAAATAATTCTTCGAACTCAATTTATGGAATCTGTATATTGGTCAAGTTTTGATATGCAGAATATATTGTTTGATTTACTAATTGTTTTAAAATACCCTTCTGGCAGAAGTACTCTCCTGCTACTTCAACTTGTTTCTATTTGATGTCAAGTGAGGCCTGTTTTTTCTTCTGGATTAATTTAAATATTAACTTAGTGCGTTGCGGGTATGCAATTCCTGCGTCAAATACAAGTACAATGGAGTGCACCTATTCTAAACAATTGAATCACGTTACGCTTGAATGTGAATCTCATCCAGCGTGCATCGACAAGATATGTCAAAACACGCTAGACAAAGCAAGGATCAAACTACACGTCTACAATGCAATAGGGTTTTCCATTAAGGACAGAACAATTTTGTATCTTTATATGAACGCACCCTTAAACTTTTTTGATGAATGTCAAAACGTTAGTTAAAGTCAACATTTTCATCATGGTAAAGTTTTCGAACCAGCAACGTTTGGAAATTATTAAAAATTACTACCGGAATTCTGAGGCAGTGGTCGCTACTTTAAGAGTGCTTACTTCAATTTTCGGCCATAATAATCGGCCCAATCGACAGGCTGTACTTGCTACAGTGGATGAGTCCAAATTTGCACTATTGTATATCCCAGGGCCAAAAATTGCAGTCGTAAGTGCATCGATTCAAAAGAGCCAAATCAGTCGACCCCATGTCGTTCTCAAGAATTGGGCATCGCTAAAACGGCACTGTGACGTATTTCTCGAAAATATTTTGGCTTACATGGTTACAAGATCAAACTGATTCAAGAACTAAGCCACTTGATCATTCAAAACGCCGAAAATTCTCAAATGGGGTCTGGCAAAGCTTGAAGAAAATCAAGAATTTCATCGTAAAATCATCTTTAGCGATGAAGCTCATTTGTGGCTCAATGGCTTTGTTAATAAGCAAAATATGCATTATGAGTCAACAACAAATCCACAAATTTGGTGAAAATGTTGTCTTGAGAAACGTCCCAGTCGAATGGCCACCTCGTTCATGAAATTTAACGCCATTAGATTTCTTTTTATGAGGCTACACCAAGACAATGGTCTATGCCAACAACATAGCAACTTTCGACGAGTTCAAAGACAAAATGTAACGTGAAATTGCCAACGTTCCGGTCGAAATGTATGCAAGATTGGTGGAAGATTAGGTCCAAAGAATTGGCCGCTGTAAACGGGCTCGTGGTGGTCATATGGCCAAAATCAAATTTCATTCATAAAATGTAATGCTTGCATTATATCTACAATAAATTTGAGCGTTTTCGTTACCAACAAGTTCTAAATTATTTTACCCGTCGTTTGATGAAAGCTAGAAGTTTATTGACTTTGAAGAGAGCCTCATCCCAATGCAAACTAAAGTGCAGTTTCTTATCCCAGTGGATCCCAAGATCTACTAAACTGTACACCCTTGAAAGCTTTGCATTGTTGAGGTGATAATCACACAATGAAACTGTACTTTTCCTGGAAAAGCTTATTACATGACATTTTTCAAAATTTGGATATAGGTGATTTTTGTTGGACCACACTAACAGAATATTTATTTCGTTTTGTAGGAACAACGAATAATTTTGGGATGTTACCACATGATATAATTTGAGATCACCCACGTAAAAAAAGTGTCGTCTATTGTGTAACACTTCAGTAAATATAATAATTTTGAAGAGAATTGGTCCAAGGTAACTGCCTTGACGTACACCGGAACATACATGAATTTTATTGGACACATGTCCCTGAAATTGGACGGTTTGAGTTCGATTTTTAAGATACGAGTCCAGCCAATCAAGCGAACGGCCAGTGATTCCAAATTTACGCAGTTTATGAGACAAAACTGCATGATTAACACGATCAAAGGCTTTACTAAAATCAATATAAATTGCACCAACTTGGTATCCATAGCACAAAGAATCGTAGAGGCCATAACTGTTTGGTTGGTGGTTATGGATCGATTTTTTTTTGAAGCCGTGTTGTTGGTCATTAAGACATTGTTCTATGATGGAAGATAGTGTGGAATGGACAACTTTTTCAAATAATTTTGAGGCCGCGGATAGTATAGCTATCCCTCTATAATTTAGAACATCCCTTTTGGTTTTGTTTTTATGGATGGGATTTAAGTGGGAAAATTCCCAGTACGTTAGCAAGCGATTTGTTAAAAATAATATGAAGAGGTAAAACTAATTGTTCTGGGTCAAGTGGTGACAAGTGAGGCAAATCGTTTGCTGAACAAAAACCTGTTTGAAAATGGTCTGTAAAAAAATTGACGATTTCTGCAGGGAGAGTGGAACTGCAGTTTTTGTGCTTAGGATAGCCGTGGGCTTTGTGCTTAATTTTGACAAATTCAAAAAATTTCTTGGGGTTTTTGATTATATTTTCACCTATACCATTAACATATGCTTCATAGGCCTCACGCGATTTCAATTGAAATTCTATCGACAGTTCATCAAACCTTTTTTTAATTTCATTGTTCACATCAGACCCCTTTTCCATAATTTTATACATTTTATTTCTTCTGTTTCTTATAGATCCAAGATCACTATCGGATGATTTGTCCTTTTTCTTAATTTTGTGTACACATCTTTCAACGGCGTTAAGGATATGCTGATAGAATAAATTTACTGCATTATTTATATTTAGCGTTGAAAGCATGGACTACCATGCCTATATTAAAAATATAATTTTTAATGCTCCCGTAATCAGCATTGCGGAAATTAAATACAATAGAGTTATTGTACGAAAGAGTGTTGGAAGTTTCAGCAGTGGAAAATTCAATACATATAATATAATATAAAATAATATAATATAATATAATATAATTGTAATGATTTTTAACTTTTTAGTCCAACGCGGAACCGACCTCTCATCGGTTCTAGACGTTAAATCTGAGTAGTGCCAACGGATGGTACCAACCGGTCAACCAATCCGTGCACCGTAACCCATTCACGCGGTGGCTGCTTGTCGGCCAGCTAGTTCGGAGAGGATTTCGGTCGCGGGTCTCCGAATGGGTTACGCTCAATTACAATATTTTCAGCCACCTGAACACGCCCGTTTTCAAAACGCGTTACCAAACAAAACCATACGGAGAAGAAACCTGCCTTACGTTACTCCGTATTTCTTCCTATAAACCAGTCAAAGAACAACAGCTAATTTGTATTTCGCGTTCCCGAATTTTCGACGCGGTACCGAAAAGTATGCTACTCTAACTCAACCCGACAAATGCTACGTTAAGGAAAAATAAAAAACAACTAAGGTACCGCGTACCGCGCGCGATGCGAAACCGACCTCAGCGGATTTGGCGAAACCCTACCCTCGCGACGGCATACCTACCCTGCACTCACTTTCCCGCTGAAACAAAGAGAACCACTGAAAAGGAATAGCCCAGTCATATTAGGTAAAAAAAGGGGTCAACCTCGGAATGAAAGATAATAAGCTGCAAATTGGTATGAACCTTTGTTTTGTCATTATAAATGTTGTCTCAAAAGTCACAATTGTTATCGCGTTCGCGTCTCAAGATATTCAAGGTCAAAGGTCACAAAAATCGGTTTTTCGCGAATATCTGGCTTCCTATCGGTTAAATGAGATTTGCATTTATTATAAAAGTTGTAGGCTATAAAATTCCCTACAACTTTTGTTTAAACTTTTTTTTCATACGACCAACCGTTTTGAAGGTAGAGCGCGAAGAGTGCACATCGTACAGTCATATACGGCCTAATGCAAGGTCAAGCGTGAGTTATGGTTATCAGTACGTTATAAAGTCAATTATTTACTTGGAAATTATAATTATTAAACAATGCCTATTATTTATGTACTAACTATTAATTATTTATATTTAATTAAAGTAAGTAACTTGATTATTTATATATAATTATTCATATTTAACTCATCATTGACACAGCTATTGCCTTATCAGAACATCAAAAGACTGCTGTCATCATAGGAGAAGATATCGATTTGCTCGTTATTTTAATTGGACGTACTCAGTCACATCATCAGGAAATTTTTTTGAAAAAAGTTGGCAAAGGCAATGTCAAAACACAAATATATTCTACTAAAAGTTTTGACCAATATCCTCGTACTAAAAAGCACATTTTATTTTTACACGCATTCAGTGGCTGTGACACGACTTCTGCGCTATTTAAAAAAGGAGCATTGGAAAAAATTCCTGATTTAGATAAACTGGTGGAAGTATTTCAACAAGAAAACTGCCCAAAACAAACATTATTAGAAAATGGAGTGCGCATCTTGTTGGCATTATATAATGCTCCAAAATCTGAGGACAACATTGATCATTTCCGCTACACGCAATTCATCAAATTTACAAAACTAAATAAACCTGTACAACTGTCAACACTTCCACCAACAAGTGTAGCAGCTCATCAACACATAAAACGTGTCTACTACCAGATTCAAACGTGGTTAGGGAAGGACTTAGAACCTAAAGAATGGGGCTGGATGCTTGAAAATGAAATCCTGGAGCCCATATGAACGTTATTACCTCCAGCACCAGCCGAACTACTAAACGTAATATTTTGCAATTGCAAAAATGGTTGTGGTTCCCGCTGTGGATGCAGAAAATCAGGGCTACAATGTTCTTTAGCTTGCGGCCAGTGCAACGGACAAGCTTGCCTCAACGCTTCACTGTATCCAAGTAATCCCGATGAAGAAAATACATATGATCCCGATATTCTGGAAGGTTTGGAGATGAACATGACAGATAATGAGGATGATGACAATGAATCGAACATTTTTGAGCGACAAGAAGAAGAAGACGACGAACAAGAAGAAGATAATTAGCTTCCATTTCCAATTTCATTACAATTAAAATCAACAAAGATACTTTTGATATTTGAACTCACATTTTGATAAATGTATATTATGCCGTATTTAATAATAAATAAAAATATGTGTAAAATATATACTCTTACTATCATTTTAACTTAAAATAAAACTAAAATATATAATCCAGAATTAATAATATTTTATACTTAAATAGTTAAATATGAATAATTATATATAAATAATCAAGTTACTTACTTTAATTAAATATAAATAATTAATAGTTAGTACATAAATAATAGGCATTGTTTAATAATTATAATTTCCAAGTAAATAATTGACTTTATAACGTACTGATAACCATAACTCACGCTTGACCTTGCATTAGGCCGTATATGACTGTACGATGTGCACTCTTCGCGCTCTACCTTCAAAACGGTTGGTCGTATGAAAAAAAAGTTTAAACAAAAGTTGTAGGGAATTTTATAGCCTACAACTTTTATAATAAATGCAAATCTCATTTAACCGATAGGAAGCCAGATATTCGCGAAAAACCGATTTTTGTGACCTTTGACCTTGAATATCTTGAGACGCGAACGCGATAACAATTGTGACTTTTGAGACAACATTTATAATGACAAAACAAAGGTTCATACCAATTTGCAGCTTATTATCTTTCATTCCGAGGTGAAAGCCCTAATATGACTGGGCTAGAAAGTCTTTCGTTAGTTAGCAATCCATTTTATTCATTTCTATGCTCAAATTCTATGTTTAAACAGGCTTTACAAATTTATTGCATACAATAAACACTAAAGTTTCGAGCGCTTAATAACAATCAAGTTTTTTTTTTTTCTCTTAATCCTTAAAAAAATTTGGCCCTAATAACATTAACATGAACTCGCGATTTTTTGAATAAAAGTCCTTATA
>OZ017738.1:447725481-447865481 GCA_963969285.1 Odontomyia ornata
CCTCTAACTATTGTTGAATTGTATTTATGCCAAATTTGGTATTAATTTATTGATTATTTCCGAAAGAAATGATTGACTAAAATGTACCGTTTATGCAGAAAATTAAGGATACTGATCATTCTTACCATTCGTCAGCAAAGGACTCGGTATCTCCATTAAATCCTTGAAGAGTGCCAACTAATTGGCCTGTCGAGTTTCAGGCAAAGTTATTTTGCAGTTATTAATGACCGTGACAAAATGTAGATATCGTCCGCATAGGCAACCACTTGGCTTGAATTGTATGGTAACATACCTCTTGTACCGACAGGTAGCTTTCTGATGGCATATTTCAGAGCCAAATTGAATAGCAATGGAGCCAGTCCATCCCTCTGCTTTGTCCGATGTTTTTGTGAAAGACGTCAGTGAGTTGGTTATTGATGTGGACTTGGGAAGCCGTCAACGTCATTGTCATTTTGGCTGGGATGTCAAGGCAAAGCATTATTGATGAAGTACATAACGACCAATACTGTTGTATACTTGCTTAAACTCAACGAAAACTTGGTGTGCGTCTATATTGAACTCCCAGCATTTTTCAAGCTCCTGTGAACAATTGATCTATCTTTGATCTACCTGCTCTAAAGCCACCTTGATACTACCCAATAATACTATCGGTGTATGATCTGATTTTATTTTCTAGGATTTTAGAAAGTATTTTGTACGCCGTACAAAGTAGTTATATGCCTGAACAGTTTTTGCACTGTAGTTTGTCACGTTTTGGGCTTTGATGGTGGAGTGAACTTCATCTAGAGTTGGTGGTGTCAGTGGGAGTTCAGCGGGAATGCATATATGTTTCAATGTTCTGCACATTTGCGTAGGATTGAGGAGATTCTTGATATTGATGAAATACGAAATGCTAAAATAAAGGAAAACCAAATATTGGTATCATATGAAGTTGAAGCGTGGTTCTTCAAGTACACTGATAAAGCAGGAAACTTACAAATTTAAAAAGTGGTTGGAAAAACGGGGGTGCACACTCCAATAGAGAAAAACATTTTATGCGGAAAATTAGCAAGATTATGCAAGCATGAATTCTAGTTTACTTTTTGATATAAATATTACAAAGTAACGAAAGTTTTTGCGATCGGTAACCCACTATTACCCAAAGTTTTCACGTCCAATATAGAAGAACAAAACTCCAAAAGTAACTTCATGCTGAGAGTGTGGTGGAGCTATGTCACAACACATTTGCCACAATTCTAAGAAGCTAAATTTAGCCAACTCTGAATCAAATCAACGGAAGCATGTAATTAAAGATGGAAGTGGAAAATAATGGAACGATTCCTTTTGAGATCTTGTAGCAATCGAACCGCGGCCTAGGCAAACTGCTCGAAAAACATTTGCGGAGAAAGCACCATTTGTATGAAAAAAACAACGCGATACGCAACTTATTAACGTTTATAGCCTGCATTAAACGCAGGGAAAAATTTCTCCAAAGAAATAAATGAAAAATTAAATAAAATCACAAGAAAAAAGGCTGATGGCAATTCCACTTGCGACGCTATTTAGCGAAGTAATTACTAATTTATTTCGATGAGATAAACCTCCGTTACCGGCATGAAGAGGCTCGTTGAGATAAGCGAACAAATTGCTACGAAGTGCAGCATTGAAATCGTCGAGCGGGTCAAAATAGTTAGCGGTGGACCAACGCGAGAGAAGTATGTGATTGCGGAGGTGCACGGTGGACTTGAAAAAATGAACAGAGGATTTCGAAAAAAGATCGCGTGACTTGAAACGATAGTTTGAAGTGTCTTAAGTGAGAAAAATAAAAAAAAAATGTTAAAGAACCATGCAAGTTCAAATCCCGCATAAAAATTCACGAAAAGGGTTGCAAATTACCGAGTATATACATTATGCCTATCACTGGAATTATATCTTGAATGTGTGAACATAGTTACAATAAGTTTTTATGATAAACAAAATCCTATAATATTGTCGCATGTTATGGTTTGCGGCCAATAATTTTAATGTTCCGGCAAAGTGAAAACGCAATGTCTTTTAAATTAAATTAAAAGAGTTTATTAAATTGCTTAAAAATGCACAATCCCTTATTTGGTCTATTTCACAATTTTAATTATCACTATTAAAATCTAACTTCCACTTGTCCATAAATTTCTATCGCAATTGTCTTCTAAGATCACTTCACAATCAACGAAAATCACTTTTCTCTTACTCGAACATTATCGCTTTCCACACACTATCGCAATTTTAATCGCGGCCGAATGAATGATCCCCCCTTTCATTCACTTTCAGATGTTGATCATGCTTGGTGGGTTCTCGTGGTTTCGAGTAAATTCATTTTGTTGATGTTCTTAATGGTTGTGAAAACAATTGCGACAGTAGCTCGCAGAATTATTTGTACATGTAACAATATGGAAGTGAATGCTCCGCGCTAATGAAGAATGTTCATTGTTCTGTAAACATAAGAATCCGTTGATGATTTCATTCCGGCTGGTTAATTAAAAGAGCAATAAACAAATTAAGAAAGAAAAATCAATATAAACACAATTTTAAATGTGCTAAAAAGTCTTTGAAATATTTAATGGGGTAGTTTGGTAATGGACACAAGCTTTAAATTGATTTTTAACACAGAGCCCTAACATTGAAATTGAATGATTTTTGACACCGATTTTATATAAATTAAAACATACATTCGTGGCATTAATGATAAAAGTGAAAGTGTATTCGACTTGAAGTAAATAGAGTGTTGGCAAAACGAGGAAAGTGATAGTATTTAACACTTGATGAAGGGGATACCGAATTTTATGGCCACTTGTCGAATGCGAAACGGATGAAGGCAATTATTATCATCCCTGTGCATCAGCAAATTTTCTTCCGCTCCACCACGCTGATCTTATGCATTCGCAGATATTTTTACTTCCCTAGATAATTGAATAATAGGAAGCGAAGCGTGTTTTGTGAAATCGAACAAAAAATGAAAAAGAAGAAAAGTTAAATGGCTCAGTGATTACAGCTCCATTAAATTACAGGCCTCCCCGCCCCAAACACAAGCGCTCGTAGAAGGAGGATGGGTGAGTTTAACTATTCTTGTTATCTTTCGATGTTTTTATTATAAAAAATGTTTTTTTTTTATAATGAATAGATAGTTTAAAAGATGTTATAAATGATGTTAAAAATTTTTTTTTTAGATTTTTTTAATAAATATAGAATATTCGTAAATTCCCCCCATCGACTTCATGGACAAAAATCTTTCAACAATTTCTTTTCTTCCCGCAAATTAAAGCGAAGCGCATTAACTTTAAATTTCTTGATAAAAATAATGAATAGGTGGTTGAATTCCACTTTAGGTCTTTTTATTTATATGGAACCTGGACCGGGTATGGGACTCGCCACGTTTGCTGGCTCTTCCACTCTTGAGCTAGCCATCAGGTGAGCTCACCCTTTTTTTTGCGTTCCGCTTGAGTGTTATTTTACAAAACCCTTAAAGTGGATAGTCAATGAGATGAAATGATTTGAAGATTTTAAAGGATTTTCAGTGGAGACCTCTGAAGATTTTGTCGACAAAGTCAAAGATATAGAAGTCAAGGAAGATGAACGGCTTATTTCTTTTGACGTCACAGCTCTTTCCCCTAGCGTCCCCGTTGATTTAGTCATCGAAGCAATTAGAGATGTTCTCCAAAGATGCAATATCTCCATCAAACATATCGACGCATACATACGCTGCATCGAAGCATGCATGAAATACATTTGCTTCAAATTCAGGCGAAAACATTACTCGAGTATTACTCTTTAACCCTTCAGCGAGGACTCCTAGAGCTAGACAACCTTCTAGATTGTGTAGAGCACAACTGGCAAGTTTAACTGAAGGCCCAGAAAAAGCTGATTGCTTTCTGGTGAGAACTAACAGCTCCAATGTCAAAGATTATCAGAAGGTTGGCATCCAATTTAATCAAAGCGGACCAGGAAAAAAACAAAGATAGATGAGGCGCTTAATGAACATGGCATAATAGACCAGGAACTGCTATACTAATGAAGGTAACCAAGTCAGCTGCCAAAAAAAGCAATATGCTCCGTAGGAACATAAACTTCACCATGAAGATAAAGAAGTGTCTGATAAGTTGCAGGTGTAACAATGAGTTGTGTGACTTTTTTTTACAAATCACCTGTGTCTGCCTGCATAAAGTTATGCAAATTGCATTGGGTGGGCCATCTAGATAGAATGGAAGAAAATTGGCTACAAAAAAGAGCATTGAAGGGTAGAGCCATGGTAGACATCATGCAACAGAACTCAGGAAGACACAATAAAAGCTGACAGCAGATCCTTGCCGGGAGCGAACAACTGGCGAACGGGGTTGTAGAACCGTGATGATTGAAAGATATTTATCCTGAAGGCCAAGGCTTGGGTTGGGCTATCGCAGCATAGATGGTGATGATAAGGTGCAGATACCAAAAAATAAGTTACAACAAAGACTTTTACGGCAGATACTGCTACCGCAAGTCGCGTGTGGCAGATCGTATGAAGAGTTACTACACGAGACCAAAGATGCTGTAAATTTAAAAGGCTGCTTTGAAAACAGTATGAACTACTCTGTCTGACAACACACTGTTGAAAGTTAGAGCAAAGGTTACCAATAAAATATTGTAAGTCCCTTTTGGCATCATCAGCTGGAAACGAAAATTTGTCGTAGTCACTCCTAATTTCAAAAAGCAAGTAATAATTTGATTGACCGCCACTTCGAAAGTCAAGCACTGTTGAATAAATTTTTTTTGGTCATATATATATATATATATATATATATATATATATATATATATATATATATATATATATACATATACTTCCAAATGTCAGCCATACAGTAATTTTAATTCATTTGTTTCTTCCATGATTTTACTAGAAATCCTAATGAACACCTAAGCCTTTTGAAAACGTTAAGTCTAGAGATGTTCCAACCAATCGTACTCTTAAGGTCAACAATTCAGGAACTAGGCAATCTACTCCGTTGGCAGCCACTAGATGGCTAGCTGATTTGGAGAGGTGTTCAGTTGCAGGTCGCTTAGTTATATTTAAGGCAAGTGTCAATGTTAACCAGTTTAAACGAGTTTCAGCTTTCGTATGTTGTCTGTTACTCTAATGTTTTCTCTGCTTCCTGAACAATCATAACATTAAAGCCAAAATCAAATCAAACAGAAACAAATGCGTCCCTAACATTGAATCACCATGGTGTCTAGACATGAAAGTATCATATCAGAGCATCAGGGAGGCTTGTGTCTATAATAGACCAAATACTCTCAGTTAGGTGGGTGCTTGAAAAGTGCTGAGAATATAATATCGATGTGTATCCACTATTTGTGGACCTCATGGCAGAATATGACTGTGTTGATAGGAACGCGCTGTAGAAAATTATGCTTCATTCTAGCGTCCCAACAAAACTAGTCTATGAGTGGACAAGGTCGTGACGCTAATCCCAAAGTCCCTGGTCAAAGTGAAAAGTAAACTAACGGAAAGCTTCCTAATAAAATCAGGCGTGCAACAATAGGATGAACATCCTCCAATGCTTTTTAATATTGCACTGAAACACATCATCAGAAAGACATCAGCTGAAACATCTGTTGCACTTATGTTTTGTTCCACACAATTGGTAGCATCTGCTGATGACGTCAATATTATGGCACGTTCAATCCTAGATGCCAAAGAAGCATCTCTGAGTCTACAATCTGAAGCAGGCCAAATTGGTCAAAGAGTTAATGAAACTAAAACTGAATGGAGCCACAAGCATTCAAATCTCAGATTTGACCTGCATAGGTTCAGGGTTCTTGGATCAATGCTAGTCCTAATTTATTTTTGTGAATATTCTAGCCAAGACCACGAAATCAGCTTTGGTGTGATAAAGATTCATCTGGGCTATTCGGGTAACTTCCCCGCTGATTGTTGGAAGTTTTACCACTTGGCCTCTTGCCCAGATACTTTCCTCGCTACCTGTTCAGTGCTACTGTGTTCCTAAATTTTGAGAGTTGATCTCCATAACAGTAAAGTCTAGCTCCTTAACCTGCATCTTTTCATTCCCTCGTTCCAGGTCTTTTGGCAATGTGGCCTGATTTGCCTTCTCCAGCTCCAGGTTCTCAGATAGTACAGCCTCATTTGCCTCCTGCCAGTCTAGTTCCTCAAGCAGAGTGGTCTGGCTTACCTTCCTTGAGTTCGGCTCCTCAGTCAATGTGGCCTGAGTTTCCTTCTGTTCCTGCCCAGAAAACTTAGGCGCTCCATGAGGTTCTTTTGTGCTGGGTTCCGGGGTTGGCTCTTTTAGTGAAATTAGAATTGGATTTCTCTGCTTTTCCCAGTCCTCCTCGTACATGGACTTACCAATCCCGGAACACAGGCTTAAGCCTCTCCTCATTTTGAAGGCTGGTGACTTTTCATCAATAACTGCGCACAGAATCTGGCCAGTCCCTATTGAGTTCGTACTTATGACCTCCCATTTTTTCATGTAGAGGTCTTTATTTGCGGCTAACAGCATATTGAGTAACATGCCTGGTGACCACTCTACAGTTTGTGGAAGGCATATATTTATTGTCTTTGGCTTAGAAATATCATCTCCACTTTTGACACACAGACACATGCGCTTCAACATACCCAATTTTGGAACACCCTCCTCCAGCCAGGTCACTGAGCTGTCTTTTTCATAGTCCTTGAGCAGCATCCCTGGTTTGAAGTGTATGCCTTCGATGTCCGCCTTAAAGCCTTCCGCCTTAAAGCCTTCGAAAGCGGAGTGATTTCCTTAGCTGTAAGAATGCGGTGTGGATGTTATTTTGTAACTATTGCTATGGTTTGCTATTTTAATATACTTGCATAGCTGGTTTTGGGTGTAGCCATGCCAGGTGAGTTACCAACTTGGATGGTTTGCCGCATTCTTGACCGCGTTTGTTGCTGATTTTGAGGGAAAACCCAGTCCCTGCTTCATGTTGTCAATCGAGTTGGGTGCTTGCTCCCTGCCCCATTTTTCTGCTTGATCAAGTGTGGCTTCTATTCTCCCCAAATCCCTCGTTGTACAGATGCTATTGGAACTCCTTCTTCCTTGCCCTTGCCTCTTTCTATAGCGATTCTCCTAGCCTCTTTAGGTGAAGTTCCCTGAGCTGTGTACCTCTGGAACCACTTTTTTTTCGGCCCCACTGAGTCTTTTTCTCAGAGGATCATTCTCTTCTCCCGGTTGCCTTGAAGGTGAACGTTGTAGGTTCTTGTATGTTTTGCCTGTCTTTTGAAATCCATCTTTGTTGTTGGGGTGTTTTCCCCCTTTATCTTTCAACGCGGATACGCTAGTTTCTCCACTAATTGGAAGTATTCTTCGTAGTGGAGGAGGAGATATCATAGGACTGTCAGCCTTGGTTGAACAAGGCCCCCCTTGTTTACCTCCTCCCCTCATGATTCTTTATCCTGAATCCCATGAAAAAATGCTATTAAATGGTTTCGGGCTGCACATTGGGCTGAATGGTTCCGCACTGATGGGACACTAAATACCGAAAAACGACAATGAGTGCAAATATACCTGCAGCTCTGCTACTAAACCCTACCTGCACCCACTTCCTTTGTGGTAACGTCAAAAGGTGAAGGCGAGTATTCTGCACCTGATAACATAGTCAAAAGTAATAGCCATGCTGCCGGAATGAAGGATATACGTTCCTGTAAAACCGTTGTTAAAATAACTGCAACAACGCCTCAAAGTGGGTTGGACCTACAGGAACGACCTCGCAGCTGCAAAAAGGACTATGGCGTTGGATCCTGGAATGTCAAATCACTAAACTGCCCCGGAACTTTTAAAACAGGCCAGTCAATATAAACTTAAAATACTAGCAATCCAGAAAACGAATTGGACTGAAATAAATATTGAAGATATGTGATCGCACATAATATTCAAAAGTGGAAAGTCCGCTGAAAAGCAAGAATTTTGAGTGGTGCTCATTGTGAACGGGGCATTAAAATCACACGTTAAAGATTTTAAACAAATCAATGAATGGTTGCAAGTGATTCGTATAAAAGTGAAACTCTTCAAAATTTGGCTGATAGATGTGCACTTTCTGACCGAAGAAAAAGACACAGAAATGAAGGAAACGTTATACATGGAAATGAACATCTAGTGCATCTAAGTTTAGTACATATAGTCCAGTCAAATTAGTCCTTAAAATAGAAGTAAGGTTACAAAAATTCCCATAGAGCTAAAAATTGGTATTTATGTTCAGAATACTATTATAAATGAATTGTGAAAAGTCCCCATCAATCCCCCTTGTGCAAAAAATTTTATTGATGGTGAAAGTTTGCGAAAATAGGTTTTTCGCGTTTTATAAATGAAAAAATAATTTGGAAAAATTATTCGTCGGAATCATAATAATACAATGGAACTTCTAGTGTGCTGTCTTCGTCTTCCTCTTCTTCTATTGCTTCATCTTCTTTTTCTTCATCTTTCTAAAAGTGATGCATCATGATGCATGTTGAATCGATACTAGATGAGGATAATGATATCGTCATTATCCTCATCTAGTATCGATTCAACATTGGAGCACGGCTGTCCTTGATAATTGGTACATGCTAAAGAACAAAACATTCCAACCTTTTTACAGCCACATTTAGCATTGCAACCTTTTTTGCAATTGCAAAAGATGGTGTTAAGGAGTTTTTCTGGTGCAGGTGGGAGTAACGTATGAATTGGCTCTAATGCATTGTCAACTAACTTTCAACCCCAGTCTTCTGGATCCATTTTATTACCAAGGCACACTTAAACTTGATTACATACCCGGAATAGATGTTGTTGAGCAGCAGCAGAGGTTGGGGGAAGCCAAGCAAATTGCACTTGTTTTTTATTATAAGTTTTTTTTTGCAAAAGATAAGTATTGAGGTTTATCCAAGCAGGTAACTTTTTTGGAGCTCCGTACATAGAAAGAAGAAAGCGAATTCCATTAGTGATTATAGCTTCTGGAGTATAGTTACTATCTTTAAAAACACGCACAATAAATTAAATTTTTTTTCTCGAACAATTTCAAAACCGTTGTTTTGCCCCTCTAGAAAAATGAAAGTGTAGTCACTTTAAAAATCTTACGTCGGTACTGCAGTGCTTTTTTCTTCTCCAACTCTTCATTTAATTCATTGCCGCAAATTTAATAACACTGATTGAAGCAAAATGTAGTTTCACTTACTCGTGCTCTAGTACGAGGAGGACTTATTTTTGATGAACCAGCTTCTTCTTCTTGGCGCCGTCTCTTCACGGCATCAATACTCCTTTTTCGAGTATAATTTTTTCGACACTGCACATGAATTTTCACAGATGTCTGGTCTTTCAGGTACTCCGAAAACTCATCACCTCTTTCAATACTTGCATCAATTAATGCTTTCATGCCGCGATCAACAGTAACAACTCCACTTTCAGTCAAAGGTTGACTACAAATAAAGCAGAATAGCGAAATTTTTTTTTAAGAACAGTAAAATGCACAAACTTTGTTACTAAATATAAGCGATAGCCACGGGTTGTCACTACAAAGGAATGCTTACGACTAACAGTATTTTGTTGAGTATGAGACCTTTGAAACAGAGCAGGTATACGAGAATCGCCACGCTGGCAATTGAATGGAAGACTTACTCAAGGCCAATGCGACTAAATGAAAGTAGGGGCGGAGTTTTTGACGTTCATTTATATTCTAAGAATTTTATAATTTGTATGTATAAGACATAGGGAGACATAGGGATGTATATAAAAGCATATTAACGTGCATATTACGAATAAAATATTTTTTTCAAATCTTTCAATCGCTATATCACGGAAATGGCAGTACTTATGAAAAAAAGTGTGGAAACATTTTTTATAGAAAATTGGATGATCTACAATTTTTGGTTGAACTATTTTTGCTTAAAACTCACCGTTTGGCTGAAAAACGCGAGAAACCTATTTTTGCAAACTTTGACCATCAATAAAATTTTTTGCACAAGGGGGATTGATAGGGGCTTTTAACTATTCATTTATAATAGTATTCTGAACATTCACACCAATTTTTAGCTCTATGCGAATTTTTGTAACCTTCAAAGTCTTATTTGACTGGACTAATAAGAATATATGGTATTTAGAGGTTAAGCTGAAATGTCAAAGAGTTAGTACTGTGTAATAAATAGCATGAGTCAGTCGTAAATCAGTCCATCTTCAATCATAGAAATTTGATATAAAACATGGGTGGAAAAGAATAAAGAAAATATAAAACCAAAACCGAAAGCAGAATTTAAAAGGCCAAAATGGATTCAACGTTTAGGGCTCCAAGACCATTAAATTTTGAAGGAAATCTAAGCGAAGAGTGGCGAAGTTCAAGAGGTCTTTTAAAATTTTTGTACTTGCAATCAGAGAGCAACAGCTAGGCGATGAGGTTAAGACCGCCATCCTGTTAAATTTAATGGGCGAGAAAGGCATGCAAATTTTTGAAACATTTAAGCTGAGTGATAATGATAAGAAAGTATTTCAAAATGTAATCAAGGCATTTGACGGATATTGTGATCCAAAGACGTATGTCATATACGAACGTTTCAAGTTTAATACCAGGCAGCAGCAATCGGGTGAATCATTCGATAATTTTTTTTACCAACGTTACGAAGCAAGTTCAAAAATGGAACTTTGACGATGATTCCGAAAATATAGTTGATCAAATGGTGAGAAATTATATTGTACTTGGGATAAACAATACCGACTTACAGGAGAAGCTTCTGAGAACGGAAGATTTATCTCTGAAAAAAGTAGTCGAGCTTTGTCGATTGGCGGAAGTTATATACCAGCAAGCAAAAGATGTCCAGTGGATCCAGGGAGAATCTACAAAGGTAAATCAGGTCAAGTCTAATGAAAATACTTTGAAAAGCAATAAGCCTAATTTTTCGAAGAAGAATCCGAACTTGGAAAAAAATAAATCACACAATAATAAGGTATCTGATAATAATATCACTAATTGTAAAAGATGTTCATTTAGCCATCCTATTAATAAGTTTCCAGCTTATGGTAAACTTTGTATGAAATGCAAGAAACGGAATCGTTTCGCAAAGAGGTGCAAGGCTAAGCAAATTAACGCGATGAATGGCCATGATGGCATTGATCTAAATGCCTTAGTTATTGACATGGTAAAAGTGGAAGGAACAGAGAAAAGATTAGTGGCGAGTGTAGAACAATTTCTTATTGCTAATATGGATTCGTCTTCAACTAAAGAATTAAAAAGGTGCGTAAAGTTTAAATTAATCAAGCGCATAGATAACCTTAACAGGAACTCTAGTTCAAAATAGGAATTTATTCGGAAAAATGGTTCATTATTCAAGGGACTGGGTACTTTTCCAGGCAAGGGTAAGATTTATTTAAAGAAAGATGCGGTTTTAGTCATACACCTACCTCGCCGCATAGCGAACAGTCTTTAAAAAAAAGTGAAGACCAAATAAGATGACATCAAAAATGCAGGAATAATCAAAAGAGTTACTCATCCCACTGAATGGGTCCACAATCTAGTTGTGGTTGAAAAACCCCGATAAATCTGTTAGATTATGTTTAGATCCCAGGAATTTGAATTGAAAAGTTATAACAGAGCCTTTTAAAACACGGTGATTATCAGATTTATCGTAACAACTTAAAAAGATGGAGTCTTACACGGTATTAGATACCAAAAATGAATTTTGGCAGGTTCCACTGGAGAAAGAAAGTAGCGACTTATGTGTATTCAGCACACCGTTCCGAAGTTATAAATTTTTAAGGTTGCCATTTGGGCTCAATTTCGCTCCCGAGCTATTTCAAAAACTAAATACTCAATATTTTAGTCACCTATTTGGTGTGTTCGTTCATTTCGACGATATTTTGATTTTTGGAAAAAATATAGTGCAATACGATAGTAATCTAGCTAATGTTCCTAAAAAAGCAAGTGAACTAAATTTTAAATTTAATGCTATTAAACTGCAATACTATCAAAAGCTGTAAACTACTTAGGATTGGTGTTTTCAAAGAGGGTGTTAGAATCGATGAGTCTCGGATAAGAGCCATTGAAAATATTGAAATCCCTAAAACCAAAAGAGAATTGCAATGATTCTTGTGATTAATCAATTTTGTGAGAAATTTCATTCCAAATATGTCACAGATAACAGCGCCTCTAAGAGAGCTATTGAAAAGAATTGTTCATATAAGTGGTTAGAAGCACACTCTAAAGTCTTTGAAAATCAGAAATTAATTCTGTAATCATGTAATAAATAGCATAAGCTAGTCATAAATCAGTCCGTTTTCAATCATAGAAAATTGATATAAACAATAATCACCTGGAAAGACTAATCGACTCATCACCTACAAACGACGCAAACATAATTCTGAATGATTCCCACGCTAAGGTTGGTTATTAGCTTTCTCATCGGGGAACGACTGGAGAATATAGCCCCCACAATGAAACGACTGACAACGGCCAGCACCTGATTGGCTTTGCATTATTGTGGTGATCCAATCTAGGCTCGAGACATTAGGCTCAGCCAATATCTCGAGCATAACTAACGCTTCACACATTGGTTCTCGTAGGTATACTGTATCATGCG
The DNA here is from genome assembly GCA_963969285.1 of Odontomyia ornata. NCBI lineage: Eukaryota > Metazoa > Arthropoda > Insecta > Diptera > Stratiomyidae > Odontomyia > Odontomyia ornata. Next base: position 447,738,050 of record OZ017738.1, read on the forward strand.
CAAAAGCTTGAGAAGTAAGGCCACTTAGCTTGGCATTGACCAACCTACAAATCTGGGGTAAATGGAAATAACACACATATAAAATCACTTCTCGAACAGCTTAAACATTTTTGCTAGTCACTGACAGATGGCCACGTGAAAATTACCCAAACAATTCACTGACCTAATTTACTATTAATATTAATCGTTATTTTAGTTGACTAAGCAAAGAGGGAAATGCACCCCATATAAAATGCAAATCAATGACAACTAAGGTAAACTTGAGGTAAGCATTATTTTTGTATAAATATCCATGACCATCAACAAACCAATCACTCTTGATACTAAGCTTGTCCTACTCAAGGCCTTTACCCGAGTAGAATCGCCTCAAGTTATTTAGCCCAAGACTGACGAATTTCAAGAGGGTTCCAGCCCGGATCCAAGTAGCCGCACGGAAAACAGCCCTACGCGCATCAGCCAGCCCATACGCACATCAGCTAAACAGCGTTACTTGCCCTGCTCAAGGCTCTTGCACAAGCACTAGTTTTCCTAAGACATTTTGCCCAGGAACGAGCAATTTAACGTGATGTCGATTCAGCTATCGTGCGGGCATCACAATTTGCGCCAAACCGCCATCGGCAACCAACTGACAAGCTCGCACCGGCAACCATCCGGCCAGCTCGCACTGCCAGGTACCACCACAACCGACATACGTGGGTGGCGACTGGACAACCACCACCGGAACCTGTGATGACATCGCAACCCCGTTCGTTACTCGAGGAAGCAATTGCTGCGACGCCTAGAGCGAGTCCGAGGCCAATCACGATCGAGGAGTACCGGACATGCTTGATCAAGCCGCTTGATACATCGGTGGTCGAGAGAAGCGGCCAAGAGGTGGGCGCATTGTCGAGTTCTGCCTCAAGAGCAGTGACCTGCACTGATTGACACGTCTTGCGGTAACCAAAGCGGAATCCAAATTAAAACGTTAGAATTTGAATTCAAGGCAGAGCAGCACCGTAAACGGGAGGCACCCGCAACAAAAAAACAGAATAGTAATTGCAGTTTAAAGAAAGAATAAATGTATTTGATGGAGGAAACGTGTGTTCCATGGGGGAAGCTATAAAGTGAAGTTGAGTGGAGATTTCAGATATTCTAGACTAAGCGTCCAATACAACTCGCCGCAGGTGGTTAGGCCTTCGAAATTGTCCTAACAGCATGTAGCAGAAATTTAGTCATACGTTCAAATTGCTTCCCATTTCGACGCATATATAAAATAACCTGGGTATCACTGGATGGCAAGACACAAAACTAGGTCAACCATGTTCTGATCCAAGAACGTTGGACCTCGAGCATACTTGACGTCCGTACTTACCGAGGACCCAATTGTAACTCTGATAATTACTTGATCAAATTAACTTAACGATGTCGTATGTCAAAGGTGTATTCGGCGAAGACTTAGCTCTCTACAAAAATTCGACATCAAAAGCTCCAAACGACGTCGATGGTAAAAAATTTCATGGAGACCCTCAACAACCAGTTAGCTCCCATCACAATAGATACTTCGCTGAAAACATGCAACGAGCTATGGGCGGAAGTGAAAGTGGTAATTGAGACCCTAGCAAAACAAGGTGATTGGACATCAAGCCCGGTGCAAAAGAAATGATTGGTTCGATGATGAGTGCCAGAATCCGTTCAACAAAAAGGATCATGCCTACAAGCAGTATCTAGGCAGGAAAACCAGGACAAAGAGAGAACATTATGAAAATCTCAGAAGAGTAGCCGATAAGATCATCAGAATTAAGAAAAGTAAATACTATGATGACCCATTGAGAAGTATCGATGTGAGTCTAGCAAAAATCTACACAAGACAAGCATACAAACCAGCGGAAAGTTTGAAACGTTGTTACCAGCACAAAACCATGCCCTCCTCTGATGACACCGGCAATATCATCGGTGATAAAAAAAAAAGGATTAAGGAGAGATGGGCACCATATTTTATGAACCTCCTTAATCCTCCACACAGCTGCAGAATATCTGAGCTTATAGATAATTCCGGGGAGCTTCCATTGGCCCCACCAACTCTGGATGAAATTTGTTCCACCATCAAAGCTCAAAAGAGTAATAAAGTGCCGGGTTTCGATCAGATTCCAGTGGAGCTCATTAAATATGGTGGCAGTGGTGTTTAGAAAGTCATCCATGAATTCATCCAGCTCATTTGGCAACAAGAACATATGGCAAATAATTGGAACCAATCAATTGTATTCGCTATCTGTAGAGGAGGTGACAAACTGCAGTGCAAAAACTATGGAGACATATCACTACTTTATTCGGCGTACAAAATATTTTCAAAGAAGCAATGACGTTGACAAGTTCACCAATAATCAACTCACCGACGCCTTTGACAAAAATATCGGACTAAAGCAGTGAGATAGGCTGGCCCTATTGCCATTCAATTTAGCTCTGGAATACGTTATCAAAAGGCTACCTGTCGATACAAAAAGTTCGTTATTGTATAAGTCAAGCCAAGTGGTAGCTTATGCAGGCAATATCAGCACTTCTCTTCCTGAAACTCGACAGCGAAGCAAAACTAGTAAGGCCACAAGTCAATTAGAATAAAACAAAGCTCATGATGCATTCGAGCGATAGTATCTCGAATGCCCAAAATATCATACTTGCTGAATACAATATTAAAAATGTAGGCTAATTTGTATATTGGGGCGTTAAAATAACGAGAACCAGTAATGAAAGAGACGAAATACGCCGAAGAACCAGCTCGCAAATTAAACATTTTTTTTTTCAGTTTTGAAAACCTTGAATACCAGCTGCATACACAGGAAATCAAAGCTCCAGGTTTACTAATCTGTAATAAAACCTATACTATGCTATGGGCTTAAAACATAAGCTTTAACTAAGCATACGCAAGCATTTTGAAGGCCATCGAAAGACGGTTCCTGAGGTGTAGAATCGAAGTGAAGCTAGACGGGGACTAATGGCGAATTTGATACAACCATGACCTGTATGAAATTTTTGACAAACCGGAGGGTTCTTCGATTGTAAGGTAGTGGTAGCTGCAATTGGCTGGCCACATGAATCATATGGACGAAGAACGGATACCCAAAAAGCAATTCGTAGGGAGAACTGAAAGGCAGAGACCAGTGGAGAAACTGAGAAAACTATGGTTCGACTTGGCCGATGAAGACAGTTCATCGCTAGACGGGTTTCGAAGTTGGGTGATGCGGCCAGTGGAATGAGACAGTTGCTGGATCCGGGGATGTTTGCTTTCGTCATCGTGACCGCTTTTGCAAGGTCATTCTTGCTGATGGCAGCTATTTTCATCTTGGCAGAGGTATTCTTCTCTCTTCTTCTCTCTGAATAAGGGGTGTAGGTCTTCATTAAGTAAGTTTATATTGGCGCTATCTGCACATTGGCTTGTGGCTACATCCCGCTTAAATTTGTTTTTATTCATTTTTAGGGTTTCGTAAAATAATTTTACAAAACCCTACTAGTTTGGCGACCAGTCTGTCCGTCCGTCCGTCCCTGTGTCACAGCACTTTTTCTCGCAAACTACTTAAGCTAGAAATATAAAATTTTGTATGCAGGTGTAAAGCGATGCTTTCTTAAAAGTTCAACGACAAAAATTTTTATAAGGTATTTAAGGGGGGTTCTCCTCATATAGGGGAGTGGCCCCCGAAAAAAATTTTCATCAAAGGTAGCCGATATGGGTATCAAATGAAAGGTCTTGATGAGAACTTATCAAAACAGGTCTTAATTTGATACTTTTTGCTTCGAGGGACGCGCAGGGAGGGGAAATACACGAAAAATTTGTGTCCCCCCCTCGCGATTAGACGCCTATGATCCGAAAAATCTGAAAAAAAAATTATGGAGTTAGGTGCTTATGAGTACAACAACAACAAATACCTTAGAAGTCGAAATTCAATCAACTTTGTAAATAATAGTATGATATTTGAATATCACATTTTCCCCAATAAAATCGCATCGGTAGCCTTAAACTGAACAAAATTATTATATTTACGTAGTCCTACTTAGGGTTCTTAAATTATGCAAGTTTGGTGAAAATCGAATGATATACACGGAAGTTATAGCCGTTTGAAATTTCTCCAATTACAACAACAATAACACATGATTTTGGTAATTTATGGACTTTCCATCGAATCAATCACTGCAGTTTTGACTTGATCTTCTTAAAATTTTCCAGTAAGGTAGCAACATTAATATTTTTGAGAATTGGCGACCATTGAAAATAGAAAAACAATGGATTTTCCTTTGAACGTGCACATCTCTTTGACATATTTCTTGACGTTATTCATTGCTGGTGACTGCATTTCTGAGAAGTTGGGTACAAAACCCTTCTGACATGAGCGTAGGTCTGTTTACCCAACTTGTTTATCCATAAGACCTGAAATCAAACATTTTCAGGTTTCTAGGTTCACCAGCTTCAGAGCATATTTGACAGTGGTAAGGCACATCTATTCTCTAAGGAGCCCGATATCAGAGCCGCTCCATTAATGGCAGCTAGTATTATCACCAGGGTACCAATTAAGCCAGACTTGGCAAGGGGCGCATTGCACGTCAATTTGGGGGAGCTCTAGGACTCGGATTCAAGGGTATATGGTTGAGGGTGTCAATGGAGCCTTCCTCTTTTCTTAAGCGGGCTTAGGACCGTTTATGGCGGAATTTTTATCAACAAACCTTTGATGTCCTTCAGTTTTTTTCTTCTCCTGAAAAATTTTGTTTTACTTTAGATGTGCCCTTTTCGAAATGATGAATTGGTCATGTACAAATCAAAGCTTACATATAATCTTCGCATCAATTTTCATCCTAAACGTTATTTTTTACTGAAGATGCTGGAATTTTTTTATTATTTCATTCAATTTCATTTTTTTACCACATGGCTGTGTTTTTAACGGATTTTTTTGTTCTGGTTAAAGAATGCCTTGAGGTTGTCTGTGACATATGAGAATTAAGTTTTACTTTATATATTTAAGGAATTTCCAAGATTAAGCCTTTACTCGTAGCAATACGAGGTGTGTTCAAAAAATATCGCGAATTTTGTTTTTTTTCAATAATTATTTATTTATTCATGAATATCTATTTTGTCCCCTTCAAAATAATCCCCGTGAGATATTATACACTTGTGCCAACGGTTTTTCCAATCTTCGAAGCACTTCAAAAAATCATTTGTTTTAATCTTGTTCAGCTCCTCCTTCGATGCCGTCTTTATCTCGTCAAGCGTAGCGTAACGTCGTCCTTTCATGGGCCTCTTCAGTTTAGGAAACAAGAAAAAGTCACAGGGGGCCAGATCTGGGGAATACGGTGGCTGTGGCATCATTAGTGTGTTGTTTTTGGCAAAAATTCGCGCACAAGCAACGATGTGTGAGCAGGGGCGTTATCGTGGTGCAAAAGCCAATTTTTGTTCTCCCACAAATCCGGGCGTTTTTGGCGGATTGCTTGCGCAAATTGCGCATAACTTGCAGGTAATATTCCTTATTGACAGTTCTTCCCTGTGGCAAGAACTCATGATGCACCACGCCCCTGCAATCGAAGAAAACTGTCAGCAAAACTTTCACATTCGACCGAACTTGGCGCGCTTTTTTCGGTCTTGGTTCATGCGGCCGCTTCCATTGAGATGATTGAGCTTTGGTTTCCACGTCATAACCATAAACTCACGATTCGTCACCAGTTATGACCCTCTGGAGCAGATTTGGTTCGTCGCGGACAGAGTTTAACATCTCATTAGCAATGTTCATGCGTTGCTGTTTTTGGTCGCAATTGAGCAATTTTGGTACGAATTTCGCGGCGACCCGTCTCATGCCCAAATCGTTGATAAAAATCGAATGGCACGAGCCAATCGATATGTTTAGGTCCTCAGCAACTTCTCTAACGGTGATTCGACGATTGGCCAATACCATTTTCTCCACTTCATTAATTTTTTCGTCTGTTGTTTAAGTGCTCGGGCGTCCGGCACGCTCTTCGTCGTTCACATCTTCTCGGCCTTCTGAAAACATTTTGTACCACTGATAAACGTTGCTTCGGTCCAAGGTAGCTTCTCCGTATGCCACAGTCAACATTCGGAATGCATCCGCGCACTTAATTTCGTTTTTCACACAAAATTTGATACACGTTCTTTGATCCATTTTTTTGAATAAGTAAAAATCGAAGACGATTGAAAACACGTGCAAGTAAAGCAGCTATCACCGAGCAAGTGAACATTCAAAATGGCCGAGCTTTTCGGCATAAGTGACAGACATGAGTACCAACATAACGCCACAAAAAAATCAAAATTCGAATATACGTAACCCGCGAAAATTCAAAATTCGCGATACTTTTTGAACACACCTCGTACATAAGTACATACTCGTAGTATTCCGATGAGATCTTTGCGTTGATTTGTTCTTCAATGTTTGAGCATAAACTTGTACACGTATTCGTGTATAGGCAGCCTCATGCACGGAAGCAACACTGTGGTGCAGAAACTTTCGCAAAACCAAATCAGCATATTCTAATAAGAATAAATGTTGCACGTTGTGGAGAACACTAAATGATTTATAAAGAAGGTCGGTTGCATTTTAGAGGCAATTTTATGATGTGCGAAATAAAAACAAATTTTCTAAATTTCTACTTTGATCTATATTAGCCTTCCAGAAATATAAGATATAACTTCAATTCAAGGTAATAAAAACTTCACTGAAGAGGGAAAACTTCCTTCATTTTTATGCAAACTGCATGCACTCTTATGCTGCAACATGTTAAAATCGAATTTGCATCCAGAACAAAATCTTACACTACCATCATCACCTCATAACGAAACGTTCACCACCATCCGCGAAAAGTTAAATTTGCTTCCCGGTATTTACTTTTAGTAAATATTTCTGGGCTAATCCTGCCTTCAGGCATGTGAATTTTGATGGTGTTTCAAATCGCGCACGGGCATCTACGGCGGGTGCACCCGGAGAAATACAGCCTCGACGTGTTCAGGTTCATTTTAATAAGTTTTAAGTTGAAAGTTGGCCATGCATAAAGTGAGGAAGCTTTTCCTGTGCACTCCTTGATATAACTTCGACTTTCTACGTATCCCAGTCTAGAAACGTATACGAATATACTCGTACAGAAATTTTCTTCCGCTATGCTAATGCTAATGGTAACCTTTATGTAGCCACCTCAGCTAAACCAAATGTTGGTCGAGGGTGTTAATGGACTTTTGGAGTTATAAGCCTCAACGAACCTATCTCGCTACACCGCAGCACCTCTCGCTTAGCCACAATCCAACGCAACGGTGTGTAGAGCAGATCCAAGAGATGAAAGAAGACTAACTTGCCGGAAGTTTTGGAAAATTTGTCTAAGAATTATGAGAAATTGTTAAGGAGTTTTTAAAACGAATATTCCCACTATATCCTTTTAAAGTTGCTGCTATGTTTTTGAAAAGCATTACATTAGCCTTTATTTTTGTTAAAACAAATGTGTACTTTGTGCGAGGATGATGAATTTTCCGTAGCCCGAAAGGAAACTTTTGAAAACTTTTCTGGATGAAAAAATATGAATGGCATGCTTTTGAATACAGTTAAAGGATACGTTGAAGGATTTTTGTAAATGCTAGGTAATGAAATAAAGATATCGCATGCACAACAAATTTGTATCCTTAATATTATATGAATAATTTTTTTATAATAATGCCGGGCTTCAACAGAGGCATGTGTTTTAAAAGGAATAATAGCAAGCAGATTAGCATCCTGTAACTAAACATAATAAATAAACTAAGCAATTAAAAGTAGTAGGAGAGTGCTCCTAATAGAAGGGCAATGTAAAATTATTAGAAAATACAACTTCTTAGTATAAAAACTTGATTCATACATAAATTTCAGGAATCGAGCTCGGAAAATTAACATATGGTTATTATGTATTTTGATTCGTCACTATTTTATTTGCAGGGTGCTGACCTCTATCTTTGAGTTGCCATGGTAACATATCAATGTTAGAAATTATTTCTAAGATTTTCATCAAAATGAGATCCAATCATTAAATCCCAATATAGAGGAGCGTGATTCTATGGAACTTGTACATGCTAGGCGGACAAGAAATGGAAGGTGGTTGCACCTCATCCAGGTAAATGGGAGACCGTATATAAGGCTTGCAAATAGATACGTTAATATAGATTATGGATCATATTTTGTGAAGGTAAACTTTAACGTAACGAGGTGTTATAAGTGTCAAAAATTCTATCATAAAACATCAAAATGTGAAGGGGAGCAAATATGTGTAAAATGTGGAGGAAGCGTGACCTAAAGGACTGCAAAAGGACGATTGAGAATTGCTCCATTTTATTGGTAACAATAATAATGCTGATCATTCTCACAGAGCTGACGCGGTAGAGCGGCCGGAGCTTCAAGGCAGAATCTAATCTTTCAAATCAATTAAGTGGAACAAATTTAACACGCGTGTATGCTAATATAAGAAGCTTTAGACACAAACTAAGTGATTTTCAGATTCACCTGCAGCAAAATCCTGACATAGATTCGATTATTCTCAATGAAACCTGGATTTACCCAGAAGAAGCACGATTTTACAATATTGAAGGATATAATTCGGTATTCTCCTGCAGACCTGGAAGATGCGGAGGTACAGCAATTTACGAAAAAAATACAATCAATTTCGTTGCCATGAAAGTGACGCCTGATAAATTTATTTATTTATCTATTTATTTATTTAAATTCCATTTAACAGATAAAACATAATCCAATTACAAAATGGAACAATACAAACAGAAAAGAAAATTAATGAAAATTAGAATTAAGTGTTAAAGTTAATATGAAAAAGAAATTCAATGGTACTAACAATAATAAATATGCGTGTAAAATTAAATTAAAGCACACAAAAAAAGAAAATAAAGTCTAATATTTACTCCAGTTGAGTTTTAAGAATCAGGCTTCTTAATCTCAATTTAAAAACTAGGTATGAGTCGGTAAAAGGACCAAGCTCAAGCTTATCATGATTCCTTACCATTTGTATGATGGGAGAATGAAAATATAGATTTGTACTGATATACGGTGGCATGAAAAAATTGTTTGCCCGAGAAGAACGCGATGATTGACGAAGACGTCAGTCTGCAAACAATGCTAATGAAATTTGATTGTGGCAGAGTTGATACAGAAAACACTTATCTAGATACATGCGAAAGGACGACAGAGTAGGCAAGCGTAGGAAGGATAAACGGCAGTCATAGGGTTGATATGGGATTTTGAATTTATAAAACAAGACAGAGTAAATTTACGCTGGACATTCTCTTACGAGTCAATGAGGTAGGAGTGTCGGGGAGACCAAACTGCAGAGCAATATTCGAGGATAGAACGGGCAAGACCAATAAACATGCGGACGGGGGTAGATATATTGTTAAATTTATGATCATGCCTGAAAATAAGTCCCAATATTTTCGAGGCCCTAGTAGTCACGATTAGAACGTGTACATCAAAATTGAGCTTAGGATCAAAAGTAACGACAAGGTCCTTAGCAGAGCTCACAGCAGCGAGTGTGACTTCATTCAACATATAGGTGAAAGTCAGCGGACAACGATTTAGATTAAAAGTCATTTTATAGCATTTGGCAACATTAAGACAGAGGTAATTAGACGAACACCAGTTACTTTGTGCAATCAGGTCCATCTGAAGATATTGACAATCTTGTACAGACCTGATAGCTCGAAAGACTTTAAAATCATCGGCCTACAGTAGGCAATTGGAAGCGATAACCGAAGGAAGATCATTTGTAAACAATAGGAATAGGAGGGGACCTGAATCTTGAAGAACACCAGAGGATGGATAGAATGGAAAAGAGGCAGTTCCACAGTAACTAACTCATCATATACGAGAAGACAAGTAGGAGTCCATCCATAATGAGAGAGGGCCGACAACCCCAAAAGTTTTCAGTTTATAAAAGAGAAGTTGCAGGTTGACCGTGTCAAATGCCTTCGAGAAGTCAGTGAAGATTACATCAAGTGATAATGGTAGATGATGACTATCAATACTCACTAGAGGATTTAATGCAGTGGAAACAGATAGACAGTTTAGGCGAAAGTTAGAAAGAACAAGGTCAAGTATTAGAAAGAACAAGGTCAAGCATTAGGGAAAGAACAAGGTCAAGCATTAGGGATATTATTGAATTGCGATAGTGAACAGAGTGATAGAAACGAGGAGAGGGATAAAGAAGATGCATCGGTTGATGAAACAGAGAAAGGAAGGTTCTCCATCCATGGCACTGTGCCCAAATTAAAATCACCGCATATTAGAACTAAAGATTGCGGATGATTCAATAAGACATAAGAGGAAAACTCGTCAAAGAATGTCTCATACACATACAAAGAAGAGTTACTAGGTATGAAGACAGAGGTAACTAATAAAGATGTATTGTTAGGAAGGAAGATCTTGACAATCACACTAGCCACAACACGGGAAAAGCAAAAATTAGCACTGTATTACTAACAGCTACAAGAACACCACCTCCATCTACTTTATTTGCAGAGGCCTAGTCCCGATCACAACGCTACATATCAAAATCAAGGGATATTTCCGAGTTTAGGATGTTACTATTTAACCAGATTTCCGTAAGACATATAAATACATCTTTGCCGAGTTGAAACGATAAAAAGAGCTTATCAAGCTTGGTCCTTAACCCTCTTACATTTTGGTAATATACTGAAATATTTGAAGTTAAGCTATAGTCATGAAAGCTTATACTAGTTTGTAGGTTGCGGTCTTCCCGGTGTACAAAAGGACTTCCTTCTTCTTGACCTGAATCGTTTAATAAGTACTCCAGGCGGCCAAGCTTCAGGATTCAAAATAGTATCAAAATTTGAGGGCATTGTAAGCTTAAAAGAAGCTACCACTCTGTCCTCCAGATTGTCCTTAGTTAATTTGTAGCAACTAATAACTTTAACAGCTGGCCCAAATTTTTTACAAACGTAGTTTTTTAGGTATTCCGCAGTTGTATGGTAGCTTAGGCGCGAAATAAAGATCTCCTTTGGAAGGGATACGATGTCAAGTGTTGGGACTTTGTCATCCGAAATCAGAGTAGCCACAGCCAAGGTGTCAACACCAGATGAGGGCGGGAGACTAGGCGATTGATTACTTTTGATTTTAGGGATCGCCCCCTGATTTATTGATGAGGGTCCCGGAAAGTACTAGATACATTATTCTCGACTGAAAAAAATTTGATCACAGTAGCGGACACCAACATTGATGTACTAATTGAATCACCAAAATCAAGGATTTATAAGGATACGCTAGAAACGAATGGAATGATAATTATAAATAACAACAAAATAACTCGCCCAGTGTCAAATACCTGTCTGGATCATATAGTAACCAATGATCTAAAAGTCGCTGAAAGCATGACATACACATTTGAGGACTGGCTGGAGCTGGATCACCGTGTGTTGAAAAAACTATTCAAGACCAAACCCTGAAAAACAGAAGCTGACCTACAAAACCTTCAGAGATCTAGACAAGGAGCTTTTCAAATCAAACATTCGAGAATTTCTGAAGAAGCAGAAACCAAATAGTATTATTGAACTCAAAAATATCATCATATCTGCTAAGCAAAGCTCTACAATTGAGAAAAAAGTCAGGTGTCGACAACGGACTTGGATAACGACAAAGGAATTGATGCAAGTATTAAACAAGTTGGGTGAACAGACCTACGCTCATGTCAGGAGGGTTTTGTATTCAATTTACAAAATGCAGTCACCAGATCGAATCAAATCAAGAAACATGTCAAAGACGATTTTATTGGAGAAAATATGAAATTCCAAGATCATACTATTTTTAACAAAGTTGAACGAATTTCAACTTCTGAGGTTTTTGGTATTGTTATACTCATAAATATCTCCCTTGATAATTTTTCAGATGTCCATCCGCGAGGGAGGAAACACAATTTGTTCGAATCCTAGAATGGTTACAAAGCCCTTTTGCTAGGAGCTCTCTCCCGCCTCCTTGACTTGTTTCACTTATGAGCATTAATTGGAGGTACTCATCTTCAGTCATTCATTCAATTGAATCAAGTGTTCAAAGCATGCACCTTAAACGTTGAAGTTGGGAAAAAATAACTCAAAATTATCCAATTTTCGCATTTAAAACAGCGATTATTTTGTTTTACGATTACTGATACCACTGGCTGAACCGCTTCTCAAAGATCTACATGACACCTATCATTCCTGAAATTTTCTTGTAAATCCTAGCAAAACTGTAGTGTCTGAGACGGTAAAAAGCGCATGTTGTTCCATAGCCATATGTTGCCATAGTAATAATTGCAGCGCATATTGTTCCATAGTAATACAGGAAAATTCCAACCGCTATAACTTTGCTAAATATGATTCAATCTTTATGAAACTTCCAGGACAGATCAACCTTATAAATAGTCATCTTTGTACTAAATTTCGTATAATGTTAGGGTACCGTTAAGATTTTATTCAAGAAAACATAAAATCGTTAAATCATACTATTACTAACAAAGTTGAGTGAATTGCGACTTCTCACATATTTGTTGTTGTTGTACTCACCAAGGCCTACATTCCTGATTTTTTTCAGATTTTTCGGATCACAGGTTTCCAATCGCGAGGGGGGAGACACAAATTTTTCGTGTACTTCCCCTCCCTGTGCGCCCCTCGAAGCAAACTTTGCCAAACTAAGACCTGTTTTGAAAAGTTCTCATCAAGACCTTTGATACCCATATCGGCTACTTTCAATGAAATTTTTTTTTCTCGGGGGGTTACTTCCCTATATGGGGAGACCCCCCTTAAATACCTTATAAAATTTTTTTGTAGTTGAACTTTAAAGAGAACACCACTTTACACCTACATACAAAATTTGATGTTTCTAGCTTAAGTAGTTTCCGAGAAAAACTGCTGTGACACACGGACGGACGGACGGACAGACAGACGGACAGACAGGACGCGATTTTAGTAGGGTTTCGTAAAATTATTTTACAACTGTCTGTGATCCGATCGACGTGAAATTTTTACACGTTTAATGTAAAGATTTGCATTCTATGGAAACGTGGCCAGTTTGGTACTACTAGCACCATCTCTGAGTTAGTCTCGCAATTTATTGAACGATGTGTTATATACCTTAACTCTTTATGTCTCGATTTTTATGAAACTTTCAGAAAATAATTGTCTTATACCAAAAAACTTAAGCGCGAATTTTCAGCAAATTTTAGACCCACTTTTCAATTTTATAGATAAAAACGTTAAGATCAAAAATGCACTATTATTGATAAATTTGACTTCTAAGGTATTTCATGATTTTTTTTTTGTAGATTTTTCTGCCCAAAGATTTTCAATCGCTAGTGGGGACACAAATTTTTCATGGATTTCCCCGAATTCTGTACCCTCAAAATGGAAAGTGTCAAAACTTTTTAGTTTTCGGACCGTTTTTGCCTCGGGGTAATATCAAAACAAAACAAATTTTATTTCCTTTTTTGGGTGAATTATACGTTTTATTAACTCATACGTGCGTTTCAGAAGGTACTTCCTTCCATCCTCAGTGAGCAAATAAATTTGTTGATTAGCAATTCTTACACTTACTTTTATACTTTTTGAAAAACCAAATTTAACTATCTTTTAATTTCTTTTAGCCAATAGCAGGTAATCATATATTCTATTTTACATCTATATCTTCTAATCTATTTTGAAGGAAAATTTTACAATAGCTTATTACGTTTATTACTCAATCTAGGTAATCCTAAGCAAATATTTACTTTTGTTTCCACAGATCGTTAGAAACTTAATGCATATGGAGGAGAGTAATTATTGCCCAGGTCGGTGTTCATCCTTTTTTTTCTATCCGGCTGATGTGTAGGCTTTCGTAAGGATCCGATTTCCGCTGATTCATAATCTCTTTGATGATTCTAACGTTGTCGCTGCTTATTGCGTGGTTCGTTTCGATCACATGCATCGCCACTGTGGATTTAAGATCGCATTGTTTTTTTTTTATGCCAATTTGGCAGTTTTCAGCTTCTTTGAAGTGCTCCTGCAGTCTTACGCCAATCAACCGTTTGTTTCGTCAGATATATACAGCTTTTCATTCCGGGCATGTTATCTTATTAATGCCATTCTTCTCCCACATATTTTGCGGATCCTTTGGTCTTTCGAGAATGCTTTTCAGTTGCATACTCCTGCTCGAGCCAACTATGTCAATGTTCCTTTTCTTCAGTATTGTTTTTGTTATCGCTGCCTTAATATTTTTGGATTCACTATTTTGCCCGATTAATGTAGTATGCTTGTTTATTGCGTCATTCGATATCTTTTTATTAATCATTTGGTCGATCATTGTTTTACAATAACCGTTAATATCTGCTATCTTTTTGATGCTATCCAACTCCATTTGATATCGGTCTTTGTTGAGGGGCAATATCATTAGCCGGTGTACCATATGATGAAATGCCGCCAGTTTTTGCTGTATTGCGTGGTTTGACGATGCTGGTATTGTCCGTTGTGTTACTGTGGGTTTCCTGTAAATATCAAATGGCAGTTGTTCATCTTGTCGGATGATGACCACATCCAAGAATGAGATTCTTCCTTTGTTTTCCCGCTCCATGCTAAATTGTATGTTGCTATTTATCGTGTTTGGTTTTGTCAATATTTCGTCAAGCTCCGTTGTTTTTACTATCGCGAGTACGTCATCCACATATCTAAGCCAGACTCTAGGCATCATTCCAAGTTCTTCTATTCTCTTTTCCATCGCCATCATGTAAATTTCTGCCAATACCGGTGAAAATGGGTTTCCCAGTGAATTTCCCTCATCTCGTTTCCTTCCTTGTGTATTTTTGGCTGCCCTCTTATTCGAGGGAGGACTTGGCTCGAGACTCGTAAGTATCCTTTATTGTTGATTAACTCTATACACTCCTTAAGTGTCAGTGTCAGTCATCCCTCGAATAAGAGGGCAGCCAAAAATACAAAAAGAAGGAAACGAGATGAGTACAGAATAGCAAAATGGCTAGTGCAAGAATGCAACAAAATTGGAAATATTTATGGTGCGCGGTTGATCAAAAACTCAGTGGAACTCATCAATTAGCTCCAGAAAGGCGGTCCAATCAATAACGACGAAACAATAGTGTCATTTGATGTAAAGTCGTTGTTCCCCCGTATACCTATAAAATCGGCATTATACAAGTTCGAGCAGTGGCTGTCCCGAGGAGATGAAACAATGGAATGGAGGAAACTGAAGCAATACGTAAAGTTGGCTATGCTATGCATGGCCGAAAATTATTTTACATTTCAGGGTAAGTTCTTCAAAATGGTACGAGGAACAGCAATGGGGAACCCACTTTTACCGGTATTGGCAGAAATTTACATGATGGCGATGGAAAAGAGAATAGAAGAACTTGGAATGATGCCTAGAGTCTGGCTTAGATATGTGGATGACGTACTCGCGATAGTAAAAACAACGGAGCTTGACGAAATATTGACAAAACCAAACACGATAAATAGCAACATACAATTTAGCATGGAGCGGGAAAACAAAAGAAGAATCTCATTCTTGGATGTGGTCATCATCCGACAAGATGAACCACTGCCATTTGATATTTACAGGAAACCCACAGTAACACAATGGACAATACCAGCATCGTCAAACCACGCAATACAGCAAAAACTGGCGGCATTTCATCATATGGTACACCGGCTAATGATATTGCCCCTCAACAAAGACCGATATCAAATGGAGTTGGATAGCATCAAAAAGATAGCAGATATTAAGGGTTATTGTAAAATAATGGTCGACCAAATGATTAATATAAAGAGATCGAATGACGCAATAAACCAACATACCACATTAATCGGGCAAAATAGTGAATCCAAAAATATTAAGGCAGTGATAACGTACTCAACATTGTTTTTAAGGACAAAAACAATACAGAAGAAAAGGAACATTGACAAAGTTGGCTCGAGCAGGAGTATGCAACTGAAAAGCATTCTCGGAAGACCAAAGGATCCGAAAAAAATGTGGGAGTAGAATGGCATTTATAAAATAACATGCCCGGAATGGAAAGCTGTATATATCGGACAAACCAAACAGTTGATCGGCGTAAGACTGCAGGAGCATTTCAAAGAAGCTGAAAACTGCCAAATTGGCAAAAAGAGACAATGCGATCTTAAATCCACAGTGGCGATGCATGTGATCGAAACGAACCACGCAATCAGCAGCGACAACGTTAGAATCATCAAGGAGATGGTGAATCAGTGGAAATTGGTCCCTTACGAAAGCCTACACATCAGCCGGATAGAAAAAAAAAGATGAACAACGACCTGGGCAATAATTACTCTCCTCTATATGCATTAAGTTTCTAACGATCTGTGGAAACAAAAATAAATATTTGCTTAGGATTACATAGATTGAGTAAGAAACGTAATAAGCTGTTGTAAAATTTTCCTTCAAAAAAGATTGGTAGATATAGATGTAAAATAGAATATAAGATTACCTGCTATTAGCTAAAAGCAATTAAAAGGTAGTTAAATTTGGTTTTTCAAAGTATAAAGTAAATGTAAGAATTGCTAATTCACAAATTAATTTGCTCACGAGGATGGAAGGAAGTACCTTCTGAAACGCACGTATGAGAAAATAAAACGTATAATTCACCCAAAAAAGGAAATGAAATTTTTTTTTGTTTTGAAAATAGTCAGTTTAACACGTTCCCTATCATGTATCGCCACTGATGACAAATATTATCTTTTCCAAGACGCCATGCAAGGGGAAGGAAAATCCCGAATCGCCGTCTGCATACCACCCATTATGCATGCTAGACACGGCTGGGAAAGTGCCAGAGAAACTCATCAAGGGAAGACTCACAGACGCGATTCGTGCTGCTGGGTACCTATCTCCTCGGCAGTACGGCTTTAGAGCAGGACGTTCTACCATTGATGCGATTGCAGAGGTGGTGAACGCGGTCCAAAAGGCAGAGGCATATAGTCGCACCAAGCGACGGATCGTCCTGTTGGTGACACTCGACGTCAGGAATGCCTTCAACTCCGCTAGATGGGTGGGTATTCTGGACACGCTGGAAAACTCCTTTCAAGTTCCAGAATATCTAATGCGGCTTTTGAGGAACTACCTAAAGGACCGAAGCCTGCTCTACGACACGACACAGGGCCAACGAAGGATTGAAATTACATCGGGTGTTGCCCAGGGATCTATCCTTGGTCCGGACCTGTGGAACGTGTCTTACGATGGGCTACTGAGACTTGAGATGCCAGATGAGTCACGCTTGGTCGGCTATGCGGATGATGTTGCGGCTCTGGTCGCCGGACGCACCGTTGAACAGCCGCAACTTAGGCTAGGTATGCTAATGCACCGAGTGAGGGACTGGATGACTGCTCGCGGGCTTAGTTTAGCACTGGAGAAAACCGAAGGGGTCATCTTGACAAAAAGGATAATCCCTAG
The DNA here is from genome assembly GCA_963969285.1 of Odontomyia ornata. Lineage (NCBI taxonomy): Eukaryota > Metazoa > Arthropoda > Insecta > Diptera > Stratiomyidae > Odontomyia > Odontomyia ornata. Next base: position 447,755,473 of record OZ017738.1, read on the forward strand.
AGTAAGGATGATCAGTATTGGAGATATACAGATCGAATCGAAGCCAGCGGTGAAGTACCTGGGGCTACTGATCGACTCGAAGATGAGTTTCTCTGAGCAAATCAGGGCAACGGCTGAGAAGGCTGCTTCGGGAATATCGGCCCTGAGTCGACTTATGGCCAACGTAGGGGGACCCAGCCCATCAAGAAGACGCCTCTTGATGAGTGCTGTAGGGTCAGTGCTAATGTACGGAGCAGAGGTATGGGGCGACGCTCTCAGCAAGGAGGTATACCGAAAACGATTGGCACAGGTACATAGAAGAGGAGCACTGAGAATTGCATCTTCGTATCCAACAGTCAACGACTCGGCGGTGAGAGCGATTGCAGGCGTGATACCTGTCGCCCTCCTTGCTAGAGAGCGCCTCGCTATTTACCTGCGCCGAAACGAGGATGCGAGGGAGATGGTTGTCCGCGAGGAGAGACAACGCTCGCTCAACGATTGGCAGCAGTCTTGGAGGAATTGCACGAAGAGAAGGTGGACTGCGCGCCTCATCCCGGATGTGAGACCGTGGCTGAATCGAAGGCATGGTGAGACTGACTTCTATCTGACCCAGTTTTTGAGCGGGCACGGGTGTTTTCAGTCTTTCCTGCACAAGATCGGCAAGTCACGGCCTCCCGATTGTCGGTTTTGCCCAGGAGAGGAGGACAATGCCTGTCACACATTTTTTGCGTGTACCAAATGGGCCAGGCTGCGAAGGGAACTCTACACGTGGATGGGAGAGCTCACCCCGGATAATATAGTTGCGGTGATGCTCGAATCGATTGACAAATGGAACCAGGTGGCACATTATGCTCGGGCAGTCCTAAAATATAAAAGGGACTCACAGCAGCCGGAGGCACTGGGGCTGGGGGATCGCTCTTCTGGCAATCCCTCTTCCCCTCTCCCCTCCCGCTAGGAAAGGGACTCCCTAGCTTGAAGGCGCCCCACGGCGTAACAAAACGAGACCTGGCCCGAAGTAATGTGTTAAACGGTTCCAGGCTAGGTTCTCAGATTGACAGGGGAGGTGTTTAGTGGGTAGTCCAAAATGATCCTCCATGGGAGTCCCACACTGCCAGACTCGGCGGGCATAAATGCCTTCACCTCCCTACCACAGAAAAAAAAAAAAGACGCCATGTATCGCCAGTGATCACAAATAGAAACATCACCCACAGGCCAACACAAGTTTCAATTCAATCATCTTCTCAGGTAGTTCAGTACAAGTTTTGTGCTTAATCAAAAGGGATGATCAGCAAGTTTTACCTACATGATCACTCATAATACATTGGCACTGTGATTAACTCCAGATTATCTCACATGCAAAAAATTTCAAGAAGACCCTCGATAATGAGCTAGCTTCCATCCTATTAACATGGAACAAAATTGCAGCAGTTATGTGTTTATGAACGAAACTTTGCATATTTTGGAGAATTTGAACGAGTTTTGAAACAAGAATTGGGTGAGTAATTCAAATCATCGATTCATGGCATCAGAAATTTTTCTCTGAACCCATGAATGCTTACAAAATTCTTTTGTTAGGAGCTCTCTCCTGCTTCCTCGACTTTTTTCACGCATGAGTATTAATTGTAGGTACTCATCTTCAGTCATTCATTAAATTGAATTAAGTGTTAAAAGCATGTACCTTAAACGTTGAAGTTGGGGAAAATTAACTCAAAATTTTTCAATCTTCGCATTTAAAACAGCCATTATTTGGTTTACGATTACTGATACTACTAGCTGAACCATTTCTCAAAGATATTTATAATACCTATCATTCTTTAAACGTTCTTGCAAATCCTAGCAAACCAGTAGTGTCTGAGTCAGTTAAAAGCGCATATTGTTCCATAGCCATATGCTTCCATAGAAATAAACGTACAGCGCATATTGCTCCATAGTAATGTAGGAGAATTCAAACCACTCTAATTTCGTTAAATACCATTTGATCTTTGTGAAACTTTCAGGATAAGTCAATCTTATAAAAGGTACAATTAAGATTTTATTCAAGAAAACGTAAAATCGATACATCATACTACTACTAACAAAGTTGAGTGAATTTTGATTTTTCACGTAATTAGTGTTGTTGTACTCATTAACGCTTACAATCATGATTTTTCTTTAGATTTTCCGGATGAAATGTATCCAATCGCAACGGGGGGTACGCGAAAAGTTCGTACATTTCCCTTCCCCCTTTCCCCTGCCCCCCACGGTACAGACAGGGCAATTTTAGAACCTGTTTTGAAAAGATCTCATTGAGACATTTTCAATGACTACCACTGGTGAAAATTTACTCGACTACCATTGGTAAAAAGGAGGGTCACCTTCCTATATGGGGAGGCCCCCTTAAACACATTTGAAAAATTTTTCCACCCCAAAAATATTGAGAAGTCACACTACTGGCCCTTCCACAAAGTTTCATGGTATGGCATACACAAAGTTTTATGCTGTGACATACAGACGGACACAGTTCGTGATTGCAATAGGAATTTGTATTTTAATACAAAATTTTAAGGCACATTATTTACCATGTAGGAGGCATGGGTTTTCCAATAAGAGGGGTTATTTTGGATAGCCCGCTATTTTTTTGACAAGTAGAAACTACGCCATTAATAAAAATGGAACGATACACGCTTCAACAATGCATTGTGTTTTGAACTCACGATTAGTTTACCGCGAGATTTAGGAATACTGGCAATTCAGTATTCCAAGGCGAAATTCCTTCAACGAGTTTTGGATTTTATTCTACGAGTAAATGTTGAGATTTTCTTTACAAGCACAGAGTTTATTTATAAAGTATAACACGTAATAGTTACAAATTCGCAAATTAAATTGAAGTTGCTACTTGAGCCGACAAACTGAGTCTAATATTTCAAAATTTCTTACAAACTAGGAAACCTATTAGCGATTACACATTTTGTAGTGGGAAACTGAAGGACTATGATTGGTGAAACAAAAAATAGGAAAGGATGTTGCAAAGTACATTTTTTCCTTTTCTTCCTTTTTTTCCCTTTTTTTGTAGAGAGAAATCAGGTAAAAAGGATACGGCGTCGAGGCCAGATTCATTATCGGAGGACCCAAATTTTTATTGCGGGAAAAAACGCTAATTTTAGAAATACAAAATACTTAATAACAAATGCTATGGTCCTTTCGTATGTTTTTTTGTTATAATAGTGAATAGCATATTGCAGAAAAGACTGGGAAATTTCCAGGAATTAGGAATTGTTGAAAAATAGACGGAGACCGAACAGACTGCCCCCTTTGAACAGTCTAGTTCAAATAATGAGAGTTACGTCTAACATATTTTGTTAGTGTAAAAGCAAGATGATGATGAGTAAAAATAATTTTGAATGGCAAGCTCGATAAGATAACAATAATCAATGTAATATGTGGTGTGTGTGTAGTCTAAGCATAATGTGTAGAAGATCGATCCTACTCAATGGGCAAGAGACAAAGCCTTTTTACACATCATCATATTGGTCCTCAGCGTAACTACTTGTACGACGGCATCATCTCCTAGATGGGTGACGATGATTCTTCCGAGAGACCATTGTAGAGGCGGCAGGTTGTTGTGTGATCCTCGAGGTTTGAATGTTGATTATTTCTGGTCAGTAACTGGTTAGATATTCCTTTTGCCATCGCTTCCAAAAGTGTTGCCTCATCTGTTGTGCGTGTTGCCATGCAGACAACCGATTTGGCGGTAAGTCTGTTAATTCTATCTGTGGAAGGCTTGTTAATGGACCACCAATAAGGAGGTGACCAGGAGTTAAAGGATGCAAGTCATTGGGATCAGAAGACATGGGAGACAAAGGGTGAGAGTTGAGGATAGCTTCTATTTCTTTACATATATTTCAAGTTGCTCGAAATTTTCCTATGGTAACCAAGAAATGTTGCTTAAACGATTTTATAGCAGCTTCCCAGATGCCACCAAAATCTGGAGCTCTAGCCGATATGAAATACCACGATATTTTTTCATTATTCGAGTATTGGCGTATCAACCCCTTGTAATATTGTGACTCGATTGTTTTAATTAATTCTTTTCATTCGCGATCGGCACCGACGAATGTTGTAGCATTATCAGAATATATATTTTGGGCCTTTCCTTTTCTAGCAAATAAACATTTCAAGCTGGCAATGAATGAATCGGTAGTAAGGTCTCCAACTAGTTCTAGATGTACTGCTTAACTGTTCATACAAATAAATACTGCCTCGTATGCCTTAATTTTATTTCGGTTGCGACAGCCCTTTTCTTTAATAAAAAAATGGTCCACAATAATCGACACCAACATTGAGGAAAGGGTGGTAGTAATTTACTCGATCCTTTGGCAAGTTACCCATTGTTAGAGCGATGAAGCGGGGCTTAGCGCGAAAACAAGAAACGCATTCGTGTATTATTTTTCTGGTAATGTTTCGACTATTTAAGGGCCAAAAGTTTTCTCTAACAGAATCCAAAGTGGTTTGTGCACCGTCGTGTTTCAATCTTATGTGTTCTTCTCGGATAATCGTGCGCGTGATAAGATGATCAGCACGTAATAAAATTGGATGCCTTTGTTCTATAAGTATTTTGGCTTGTAAGAGTCTGCTGCCGACGTGCAAAATTTCATCTATTCATATCTAAATAAGGAGTAAGGGAAATGAGACGACTAGTGGAGTCAAGTGCGTTCCCTCTCTGCAATGCTTCAATTTCTTTGGAAAATGCGGTCAACTGCACGCACTTCACTATGTTGACCAATGATGCATTCATTTCAGTTGCTTCTAATGGCCAATCCTTTTCTTCATTTTATTTTTTGAATTGTGGGCGAAACGTTATAAATATGCGATTGTCGTTGACAAGAAGTTGAAAACATTGTTCCGACCTTGGGATTGTTTGGCCCAATGTGTTTTGTTTTTAATTAGCCATAAAGGACCAGTTTTCCAAATATTTTCTCGGGAGAATTCGGCAGGGTGCTGACCGCAAATAACAAGATCCGCTGGATTATCCAATGACGGCACATGTTGCCAATGACATGATTGTGTAAATGTTTGAATTTCCGCGACGCGATTTGAAACAAAGGTTTACAACAAATGCGGCTGCATTTTAATCCAATGTAAAGTTATTGTTGAATGTGACCATAGATAAACTGTGTTGAATTTTATTGGAAGAGATTCTTTAATGGTCTTATAAAGGCGCGATAAGAGAACTCTAGAACTCAATTCTAGACGAGGTAAGGTTAATGAAACCACTGGAGCTACTCGCGATTTGGAACAACTTAAATTTATGTGAATTGTGCCGTATTTGTCAACAGACCGGAGATAAAAGCAAGCACCGTACGCCTTTTCACTTGCATCACAAAATCCGTGCAGTTGTACTTCCATAAAATTCGGTGCAAGCATTAATCTGTCAAATTGTACACTATTTAATAGGGGAAGCTGATCTTTGTATGTTTGCCATGCAGTGTGTACGTCTGATGGAATTGATTCATCCCAAGTTACAACAGCCTTCCACAGCAACTGCATCATTATTTTGGCCTTGACTATAAGGGGTCCCAGTAACCCCAAAGTATCAAAAAGTTTTGCTACTTGTGACAATATCGCGCGCTTCGTGACCTCTTTAGAAAAATTTTCTAAGTTCACGTGATAGAAAATCTTGTCCGTGCGAGAATTTCAGTTAATTGCTAAAGTTTTGATTGTGAAATCGAGGTCAAGTGACATGTGCGTATTATTTGGATTTTTGTGATAGTCAGTAACTAACGTGGGGTCATTAGAGGCCCACTTTCGAAGCAAAAATCCACCTTTTTGTAAAAGGCTCAATAATTCGTTACGTTAATTTTCCGCGGCTTCCCGTGTGTCAGCACCTCTTAATAAGTCGTCCACGTAAAAATCTCGCTTGACTACGTAGCGGCATGCGGGAAGGCAGCACCTTCGTCTGTAGCTAACTGTTGGAGTGCCCGTATTGCAAGGAAGGAGGCAGAAAGTGCCAGAAGTGACAGTGTTAAGATTATATTCGAGAATAGGACTATTGGGGTTGTCACAAAATAGAATTTTTTGGTATTTGGCATCATCTGGGTGAATTAAAATTTGGCGATACATTTTCTCAATGTCGGCAGTGAGAACGACGGCATGAGTTCGAAAACGAGTGAGAATAGCAACGAGGTCATCTTGAAGCTTACTGACCATGAGCGAATGGTTTAGCGATATACCAGTAGAGAATTAAAACGATGCATCAACAACGACTCTGGTCTTGGTTGTAATACAATCTTTCTTATGTACGGCGTGGTGAGGCAGGTAAAAACTAGAATTATCATTGCTACTCTGGTTACTTATTGACGTGTATTTTGTCTTTATATTCTAACAAAATTCAGTGTAATCATTTTTTAATTGAGGTTCTTCCTCGAATCTATTTCCTAACGCATGAACACGTCTCAATGTCATCGTATGCGATTCACCGATTAAATTCTTTTGTTTCATTAGACGGTAATCTAACCATAAAACGACCTTCTTGCATTCGAGTGGTGTGATGATTAAAATGATCTTCACAGGCCTTTTCTTCTGGAGAGATAGCCTTAGGAGTTGGAATTTCTTCTATTTTCCGAAATCGTGCGAGATCAGCGTCTAATGCGGGTGAGTTAATTGACAAATGACATTGGGTTGTTTTATTTTTGTATTGGAAATTACTAAGTTCTCCGGCGATTATCCAACCAAGTAGAGTTTTTTGGAGTACAACGTTCGGATGGTTTTTAAGCATGATTTTGCCGATACACAATAGCTGATAGAATAATTTAACGCCTATTAGAGTATGAAAGTCGGGGTCAGTAAGTAAAATATTGTTTCTCGAGATTTGCACGATTTATTGGTGCTGATGGTAATGAGTTTGTTATACGAGCTACTACTAAAAATTCAGTGGATTTTCGATATTTGCTGTGCATTGACTCGAGAATTGCTCAAACTGTATGGTGAGCATCAACGGCGATCCCGTCTAGTACTGTGATCGTAATACTCACAGGTTTTCTGTTTAATTCGAGAAAAGTTGCAATTTCTTCAGTAATGAAGTGGACTTGCGAACCAGGGTCTAACAATACACGACAACTTTTTCTTTTTCCTTGAGGACTGACGATATCAACAACAGCAGTAGCTAAAATTGCTTCAGAAGAAACAGAAGCATGCAAATTAACCACAGGCGAAAATTGTCCAGGTGTGACATGAGGCTCATCACTTGCTATGGACGATGTAGGGGAAGAAATTTCTTTCTTTTCGAAACGCAATAAAGTATGATGTTTTTGTTGACATGTGTGACGATTAGTAGAAAGGCATTGGCTTACGCGATGATTTTTTCTAAGACAATTTATGCATTGACTAGCCTTTTTTGTAGCGTCGTGACGTGCCTTCGGTGAAAGATTAACGAATTTTTTACACGAATTTATATTATGTTCGCCTTCACAAAATGAATAATTTATTTTAGCGGTAGTGGTGGGGAAAGATTGCTGTGACCGTGGGTTTGTATGAAGCTGCGAAAATTTTTTATCTGTCAAATATTGATTATTCCGCGTACCATCAAGCTCGATACGCTGCAATAAAAATGAAGTCATTTGGGACAATGTTGGCTGTGGGCAATCGCAAGTGGCTTTTGACCATTTTCCTAGAAGAAAATTACTAATTTTTTCCATTATTATAGCGATAAGGAGGTTATCCCATGAGCCAGTAGGATCGCCTAGATTTTTTAATGCGCTGAGATAATTTTGTATATTATCTAACAATATCGAAGAAGTTTTTTGTTACTATAGTGTTCATTCAAGGTTTTCCAAGCTGCTTCGTAATTTTCAGCTGATACCGGGATAGAGGAAATTGCATTGGCAGCTTCACCTTTCAAGCTACCTTTCAAGTATACTAGTTTTTGTATTTTAGGAATACGCTCGTCTATATATACATAAAAGCTTCGAAGAGGTCATGATATTCCTGCCATGATTCATAGGCTTCGTTAAAGATCGGCAATGAAACTTTAGGAAGATTCGACATGTGAGGATGAATATTGCTTGTTGGACTAACGACAACTTGCGGATTTGAAAGGATGGTAGTTGATGTTGATTGTTGGCAAATTGATTGAGAGCTTAAAAAGCTCATAGCCTTACTATTAGTTTCAAAATATCTTGTTTCGAATTCTACTCGCTGTTCTTCCGAATCATCTATTTCACGAAGTACTTGTAATCCTAGTTGCACCGCTTCAAACTTTTCGCGATTTAATTCATTTTCGTGGAATCGTTTTTCTAGAAGAGCGCGATGTACAGAATCCTCGTATTTTGACAAAAAAGTCTCGAATGAAGTTAATTTCCGTTTCAATTTTTTCCTTTTTGTTTTTAAAGTCTTAAGTTGGCCCGATGTGGGCGTTTGACTATCCGCACCGTTTGTCATTATAATTATACGCGACTAAAATTCGAGCAAATCAAACACATAACAAAGGGGATATGTGAAAATAGTAAGGATAATTGGTGGTTCAAAAACAAAACTTACTACTTCGATAGTTTTTGATGGCCTAGCGCTCGAAGTACTGACGGTGGACGATGATGTTGGATACTGGAGGTTGAGAAGTCCTGGTGAGGCTGACTCTCCCAATGGTGGATACTCAACTGGATGGTTCAAGATGGCACAGCTAATGCTCCGGTAACGCCGTCAAAAGTGGTGGTGTCAAAGTGAAACGTCACTCGACGATGCACAACCACCAGTAACGATAAAAAAAATCCGGCTCGACGGACCAATGTTTTGACCTCACGATTAGTTTACCGCAAGATTTAGGAATACTGGCAATTCAGTATTCCTAGGCGAAATTTCTTCAACGAGTTTTGGATTTTATTCACTGAGTAAATGTTGAGATTTTCTTTACAAGCACAGAGTTTATTTATAAAGTATTACACGTAATAGTTACAAATTCGCAAATTAAATTGAAGTTGCTACTTGAGCCGACAAATTGAATCTAACATTTCAAAATTTCTTAAAAACTAGGAAACCTATTAGCGATTACACATTTTTGTAGTTGGAAACTGAAGGACTATGATTGTTTAACAAAAAAAGGAAATGATGTTGCAAAGTACATATTTTCTTTTCCTCCTTTTTTCCTTTTTTTTTGTAGCGGAAAACCAGGTAAAAAGGATACGGCTTCGAGGCCAGATTCATTATCGGAGGACGCTAATTTTTATTGCGGGAAAAAACGCTAATTTTAGAAATACAAAATACTTAGTAACGAATGCTATGGTCTTGTTGCACAATACTAGTACACCCTGTATATACTGGCATGCGCTGGGAGCTTTATATGGTGTGTATCCTATATATGCATCATGGCTCCCGGGAAGAAAAAGATATTGCTGTATACCTTTTACCTGTTACTACATTTTTGTCAGCTAGATCAGTAAAAGGGTGTTTGTTTGTTTAATACGTTAAGTTTTTATTTCCTTCTTTCTTTGGTTGTACAATTATAATGAACTCTTTGAAGCTAATTAATTTATAACAGGATATTGCGGACTTATGCCTACATAAGTACATATTTAGAATAATAATGGAACAGTTAATTTACTTGATTTACAGTTACTTTAATTATACTTGTTAGTTATTCAGAGGGAAAAGGAAATTCGGATAAACCAATCGATTTATTTAAGCTTCAACTATTGCTTGGGCCGACGCCTTGAGCACGCAGTTATATTATATATTGATTAATAATTCAACTGCTAGCCCCGGGCACAAAGCCTTGGGACGCTCATACTCGCACTAACGTCTTAAGTATGCAGTCAGATTAATAAATCAATCAATTATCAGTTCAACTGCAGGCCCTGGGCATAACTGCCTTGGGTCGCTTATACTTGGGCAGATGCCTTGAGTATGCAGTTGAACGTATTCTTTATTCGCTTATCCCGAACTAAGTGCCTTGGGATAGATTAAGCTCGGGCGCGCGCCTTTCGCCAGCGTGTGGAAAAATACTTCTCGGTTTTCTTGCTTCAATAATTTTCTTTTATACTATAACTATGGTGATGTAATTGCTTACCAACTAAAATAATGAAGACAATTTACCAATTAAAAGATCATGTTTTTTTTAATGTGTTTAATGCCATCTCTCTGTGACTCGTGCAACCACAAAGCTCAAGCTTACGCTCGATCTGCCTCATTGCAAATGCGTGTAACCGTGCGAAGTCTTGTGTGTATGTGTTTGATACTTAATACGAGTATGGATACGCCACCCATTTCTGCTAATCCATGATACGACGCCGCGCTTACAGGCTTTGATTACAATTTACAGCTTTTCGTATATGTATGTTGTCAGTTACAGTACACAGAGAGGAACACGGACCGAGTTATATTTGGGCTGCGGCTCCCGTAACAGTCCTTTTGTATGTTTTTTGTTATAATAGTGAAGAGCATATTGCAGACTAGACTGAGAAATTCCCAGGAATTAGGAATTGTTGTAAAATAGACGGAGATGGAACACATTGAAATTATTCAAATGCACTGAAAAAATAGTGAACATTTGGCAGAGACGGTTCATAAAACTCGAATATTTTTGGGTCATCGTGAAGCACCTTGTCAGACCGCAATACAGAAATTGGTCGAAAAATTTGAGCTGTTGCAACAATTTACTGATGTGAAGAATAAAACCCGTGCACGTCACTCAAGAACAGCCGAAAATATTCGTGCTGAAGCCGAAAGTGTTGAAGAAAACCCAGGTTTGTCCATTCCTTGTCGTTCTTTAGAATTGGCATTCCACAAACCTCATTACACTGTATTTTGCATAAAGATTTGGGTCTTAAAGCTTATAAAGTCCAGTTAGCACAAAAACTCAAGCCGGTCGATCATCAACAACGTCCTGTCTTTGCTGATTGGGTCCTTGAAATGCATGAAAATGATCCGGAAAAATCATTTTGAGTGATGAGGCCCATTTCCAATTCGGTAGCTTCGTCAACAAGCAAAATTGTCACATCTGGGGCTCGGAAAATCCATGAGTTATTGTTGAAAAGCCTCTCTATCCTCAACGTGTGACTATTTGGTGCGGTTTATGGTCCGGCGGAACCATTGGCCCATACTTTTCGTAAATGAGGCTAGAGAAACAGTTACGGTGAGTGGATTGCGCTATCGAGAGATGATTAATGATTTTATATGGCCGGAATTGGATGGTATTGATCTGGACAAAGTTTGCTTTGAATAAGATGGCCCTACATGCTACACAAGTAACGAAACCGTTGATCTTTCACGGAAAACGTTTCCGGACCGTGTTATCTCTCGAAGAGGTGATCACATTTGGTCACCGAGATCTCGTGAAGGTCTACGCCAACAGCCTAGCGTCGATTCAAGATCTCAAAGATAAAATTCGTGAAGCTATCGAGGACATAAAGCAGCCACTTTAAAATTTAGTTATGGAAAATGTCATGAAAGGGATATGATCCTGTCAGCGTGGTCGTGGTGATAATTTGCCTGATGCTATTATTTATTATTAACGGCATAGCTTTTTCTTCATAATGAAATAAACATGCAATCATTCATATTAAAAAATTGCATTTTTCTTTTAATATCAAAATAACACCTCTGAATGGAAATCCCTGTAATTTCTTGTGTAGATTTTCAGATTTGATCGCTTACTGTGGCTACAATTTTCATTTTATTGTCAAGCTTTTGGTCTCATCTTTTAGCTGTTTCCGCAAAGTATAAATTTGTAGTACTTTCTATGAAAATTCCATCCTTATTGGTGCCTAGGAGGTGTAGACATGGATTTCCCTGAAACACGTCCATTTCCTTCGCAGATCTCTGGATTTGATCGCTCACTGTGACCACAGTTTCTATCCGATTTTCAAAACGTTGATCTCATTGTATAGCTGTCATTCTGTGGTATCGATGGATAGATTAGCGTCTGAATTTTTCGAAAAGTATAATTTTGTTGTACTTTGGAAAAGTGGAAGAGCAGTTTTAGTGGCTGAAAGCCAAAACATTTCCAATTTTTCACGTGTCACTACCCCAAAACATTAAATCGATTTTTCTCCCCTTAAACGTGGGAATTTCGGTTTTATAATTTTTAGTTTCAAGGCTCAATCCAAACGAGTAATTTCGTAGTCGGAAATTATTTTAGGTAGATTATCTACCATGTAGGAGGCATATAAATGGCTGTTTCTAGAACACGTGCGTTTTTCGTACAAATTTTCAGAGTTGATCGCTTACTGTGGCCATAATTTTCATTTGATTGTCAAGGTTATGGTCTCATCTTGTGGCTGTGGTTGTGTTGTTTCTGTCACATATAAATTTGTAGTACTTTCTATGAAAATACTATATTTTATGGTGTCTAGGATGTGTAGACATGGATTTCCCTAAAACACGTCCATTTCCTTGGCAGATCTTTGGGTTTGATCGCCCACTGTGACCACAATTTCTATCCGATTTTCAAACTTTTGGTCTTATTGTATAGTTGTCATTTAGTTGTTTACGTCAAATATAAATTTGTGGTATTTTACTTAAGATCACTATGCCTTATGTGGGTTGAAATAGGAATATAGTAAAAATAACAAACTTGTCTGCATAAAAAGCTACGTGTGATCTAAAAAAAATGTTCATTATTTTGAAACCTTTATCCTTTATGGCATTGTTGTGGTCACATTTTCCAACCGATGTGCATTTGTTTGCTGTCAGAGGATAAACTAGTGTCTGATTTTTCCAAAAAGTATAGATTTGTTGTACTTTGGAAATTTTTCACGTGTCACTACCCCAAAACATTGAATCAATTTTTCTCCCCTTAAGTACGCATTATGAACGGGAAAATGAAGCGTTCTTGTAGATCCAAGGCGAGTCCAATCAGTTCATTTATTTCAGCAGACAAAAATTAAGCGCTCTTATTTGGGAAATTTGTTGGAGAATTGATTTAAAGGAATCAATAAATATTAAAATTTATCCCCAATTCTGAATTCAGAACAATATTTCGGAAATTTTGGTCTCCTCTTCTACACAACTATGTATATGTACATTTCGTTTGCCAGAGTAACTCGATTGAGTTCAATAATGCCAGGATGAAATCAAATCCCAACTTATAGCCATTCATCCCAATCCAGCCTGATAAGGTATAACAGGAGAAATTTACGTCGTCCATTACATGCCCTCATATATCAAGTATTGAACAAATCACGTGCAGGATCTCGGAAACACTTCAACGAAATGATTTTGTCTGTCGAAGGGTGTAGAGACGAGGATGTCTGCTTAATTTAGACTTAGTTCAGAGCTTTTCATCGGATTATTTCATCCCATTGATTTCCTCGTAAAGTGCATAACAATTGAACTGATTATATCGACTGCATACATTCATAATAATTTTGATTTAATGCTAAGTGAAAAATTCAAGCATTTCATTATGCAGTCATCCTATTAATCTAACTATCAATCAAAGCTCTCTAATAGTAGTTGTCTCGACAATTGCGTTTCCTTATCTCTCCTATCCAGAACGGTGTAATTGAACTTTATGAATGAATGTTAAATGCCCGTCGTTAGAAAGTCGTTTGCAGTAACTTTTTAATGGTGGGTAGCTGAAGGATAAATGTGGGGAAACGTGAAATACTGGGTTGTACTCAACGTGCAACAAAAGGCTTTTTAATTGGTAGGCAATGGGTGAGGATTATGTATTGCGTGATTTAGCTTTTAGTTGAATGATAAATGTTGACGGAGATTAATAAAAGAGTCCTTGATTCATGAAATAACAAGTAGCTGATCGTTAATTACAAGTGTGGATGAAAGTTTATAGGTATTAAGTTGTTTTCGTGACCTTCAGGAAAAATTTTATTGTGTTATATTTTAGTGTGTGTATTCGATAATTATTTTTATTAAGATTTTCGTTTTTCAAGGTAAGACAGTAGTTGCAAAGTTATTTTGATTGGGAAAACCTGGTGTCAATATTTACGGAGCAAGAATTAGCTAACACCTAAAGAGGGGAAAGATAACAATAGTGGAATTTTCCAAAAGATGAGAATACGTACGATTGTGCAACAATCGCTACTAAATCCAAGTATTTAGGTTTAACAGTGAGCCTCAATCGGTGGTTGAAATATTACTCTAAGGGATGTGAGGTCAATATTTCTCTTAACCCTTTCCACATGTTGTTTTATCTTGTTACTGACTAAATAATCCTCCCAGTCGGGGTACATGCGCAGCCCAGACTTGAATTTGTATTGAAATAAACTCAAAGTTTTTTTGAGTCCTGGCATTTTGGATAATCTAATTTTATTGATTTTTGATTTAAATGCTGTTGGAGTGTCCTTAGAATCTAAATCATCCAAAATAAATATAAACCTTTGTATAGTGGAGTGCATATGCATCCCAGTTCGTCGTAATTTCTACTTAAATTCCGTTTGTTACATGGACATTTAAAGGATGTTTTTTTTAGAAGTATACAGTTTTAAGCTGGCAACACTTCTTAATTAAATGTATGGTGTGACAACTGTCATGCGTTGTATGGTTGGTTTGATTTGCCATTTCATCATGAATAGGATGGAACGGAAGACAACATCCGCCACGTTATTGGCGAGATACGGCCGCAATTATTGATTAGAGTATTCGAAAATTGAACCTCTCGTTTGGACTTCTTTCGCGCCAGTTGTGGCGCTCAAATGCCTAAAATCATATTCAAATAAAAATGACAGAGAATCATCTTTCCAATAAAACTAATTGCATGGCAATCAAAATAATTTATTCGCATTTTATTTAATTTCAAAGTTCTACGTCTCTAAAAAACCCTTTTATGTATGATTTTATATTTCTTTCATATTTTTAATGGGATTCCTAGCAAACCGGGTTTGTAGGAAATTTAAAGTCACCTGTGCATGCTCGCCCAGTTTATGCTGCGGAAAACATTGTTGTTGCTCGCGATAGTGTAGCAGAAGAGCAGTCAACCTCGACTCGTCGTCGTGCCCAACAATTGAACACCTCACGAATATCACTGATGCGAATTTTGAATAAAGATTTGAATTAACATGCTTACAAGGTACAATTGACCAAAGAACTGAAACCTACTGACCATTTCAAACGTCAGTAATACGCCAAACGGTTGGTTGAACAGACAGAAGGGAATAGTGACTTTACAAAGAAAATAATCTTCATCGATGGGGCACAGTTTCCCCTCAGTGGATTCATTAACAAGCAGAATTGCCGCATTTGGGCAAATGAGAATACACGAGTGATGTTGAAAATCCGATGCATCCACAAAGAGTGACTGTTGGTGTGGTTTATGGGCTGGCGGCGTTATCGGGCCAAGCAGTTACCGTGAATGGTGGACTTCTTGCGGCCAGAAATTTAGGTTATGGATCTCGACGATATGTGATTCCAACAGGATGGTGCCACTTGCCACACAGCCAACAAAACAATGGGTCTTTTGCACGAGAAAATCAATGGCCGTGTTATCTCACGTTGTGGCGATGTTAATTGGCCGCCACGATCATGTGATTTGACACCGTTGGACTTCCTCCTCTGTAGATATTTAAAAGAAAAAGTGTACGTCAATAAGCCAAGAACAGTTCAAGAGCTAAAAGATGAGATAATTTAGCACATTAACGACATTGAACCTCAATTATGTCTCAGAGTCATTGGAAATATAGATCATCGGATAGAAGTATGCCACCATAGCCAGGGCGAGCATTTAGGCAATATTTTGTTTCACGCATAATTATCAGATCCTTCTATTCCAATAAAAAATCCCCGTTGGCAGCACCAGCCGGAAAGGTAAATTTCTTGTATGTAGCGTAAGGTTCCGAAAAAGAAATTGGCTTATCTACTACTGGACTTCTTATTGCAATTTTCGTAGCACTACATGGGCGTTTATTAACAGAAAGGATCTGCCGCCGTTCGTATTTGGAGACCCTTCATAGGGGCGCAAATATTTTGCTAATTAAATTTAGTTGCACACGTATGGATTACATATTGAAAATCGGCGTGTAATAAATTGTTATCAACATATTTATACTCGTTTCGCCCGTTTCACATTTGCTGTTTATACATTTGACAGTGGTTGTCAAACAAAGGTGATAACTTTTTGGCTTGAATAGCTCAAATAGTTAATTTCAAAAGATTTCCATAAAAGTTTAGTCAGCACTTGCATTGCCATTAATATATACATTTTCGATTCTTTTCTGAACCATCAGGGGCCGTCATATTGAATTTTTATTGTAAACGGCTGCTAAAATTATTAAGCTGTAAATTTTCGAATTTTTTATTTTTCATCCGATTTGCATAATTAAATTAAATTAACTTGCCTTAATAACTTATAGTTTCAAGTTTTATCGGAATCTGTTGAGAAACTTGGCTGCTAGAGGGCTACAAAAACAAAAAAAATGTTAATGTCACCCCCCTGTATGGGGAGACCCCCTTAAACATTTTAAAATATTTTCTTACACTGCAAATTTCAAGAGGCACCACTTTTGACCTACGTAGAAAATTTCCTCATTCTAGCTCATGTGGTTTGCGAGAAAACTTGTGACACACGAACAAACGGACGGACGGACAAACAGACAAGTCGCGATTTTATAATTGTTTAGGGAATTGTTAAAAATATTTTACAATATTTAAAAAATATTCTGATTTATAAATACGTTCAAGATAAGTCATTTAAAACGTTTCCATGAAAAAAACTCATTATTTCAGTTGCTACTAGAATAGCAAATTGCGCTTGTTCCTGACCTCTGGGTGCCGCCATTTTGAATGCATGCATTTGATTTTGGACAATTTTAAATCTCTGTGGGCTAGGACCTCATCAATCAATGTGCCAAATCTCGTTCAAACCGGAGTTACACTCTAGACAGGACAAATTCAATTTTTAGTGAAAATGGCAGCTTAAAAATATTGGGCTTTAAATTTTCGACTTTTTTTATTTTGCATTGAATTTTAATAATTTTCTGCATAATACAAGAACATAGTATAGAGATCCATAAACTCAAAATGCCGCCATTTTGAAATTTGCACATGCATGATCACCAAAGTTATAAAAACTGTAGATCTAAGTAATGCCTACCTTGAAACCAAGTTTTATATATATAAGATTAAAATTCGGACTTTTAGAAGCCTTTGAAGTTTTGAGTTTCAACTGACCGCCATTTTGTTTTTTGTGACTTGACCTCCAAATTTTTCACGCAATACTTTATATACTCATAATTTCTATCCAAATGCCGAATTTCATGAAAATCTGTTGAAAGCTTTGACCACTATTACAACAACAAAATTTTGCACGTTTTCCGACCTTTGAGCGGCCGCCATTTTGTTTCTGCCGTATTTTTTATTGTGAGATTCATCACATACATCAGTGAATTTTTGCACCAAATTTCATCCAAATCGGAGCTACACTTTGGTCAGAACAGAAATCACGATTTTTCGTCTAAAATGGCCGCCATTTTGTTTTTGCCCGGCCGACATAGCTGGTTCACGAACCAAACTGAGACATTAACCCAATACACCGTTTCTGAAAATTTGGTAAAAATCGGAGCAAAATTGCAACCTCTAGCGTGGTCACAAATTTCGTTACATAACATATATATATATATATATATATATATATATATAGATATATATATATATATATATATATATATATATATATATATATATATATATATATATATATATATTTATAATATATATATATATATATACATATATATTATATATATATATATATATATATATATATATATATATATATATATATATATATATATATATATATATATATATATATATATGTATATATATATATATATATGTATAGATATATTTATATATATATATATATATATATATATATATATATATATATATATATATATATATATATATATATGATGCTCTCCGCAATAGGTAAATTTCTCTCGAGAAATTTACCTAAAAATATTAACACAATTCTCTGAAAAGTTTTTGTTTTATTTACAATTGACATCGTGCGTTTTGGTT
Organism: Odontomyia ornata; assembly: GCA_963969285.1. Taxonomy (NCBI): domain Eukaryota; kingdom Metazoa; phylum Arthropoda; class Insecta; order Diptera; family Stratiomyidae; genus Odontomyia; species Odontomyia ornata. Next base: position 447,773,398 of record OZ017738.1, read on the forward strand.
GGACCGCCGTGTTTAAAAAAAGTGCATGACAGCAAGACAAACAAGTTGAAGTAGCAGGAGAGTGCTCCTGCCAGAAGTGTTTTGACCCCGTCGCTTAGTTAGTCATGATAACACCTCAATATTACAAGCCATTTCCAAAAATCTTATCAAAATTCCTACATATTTATTGTGTAAAGGTCCGTTGCAAACGTGCATCTCTCTAGCATCACGTGTTAATGTTGTGATTGTTAAATATTCAATCGGCTGTAACTTAGCTGTTTATTGTGTAATTTTTAGAACACATACAATTGCTTTCCAAAAACTTAAATTGTACCTTTTGAGAAATTTAAGGCTCACATTTTGATTTTAAGGCAAAAATCTAAAATTATAAAATGTACTATTATTAACAAAGTTGATAGAATTTTAACTTCTTAGGTATTTTTCGCCCTTGCACTCTCAAAGTCTTCCCTCTGTGGTTTTATTCAGATTTTTTCGGATTTTTCAATCGCGAGGGTGGAGGGGGACACAAAATTTTCGTACATTTCTCCTTCCTCTGTACCCCTCAAAGCAAAATTTGTCATTTTAACACCTATTTTGAAAAGCTCTAATCGAGGCCTTTCATTTGATACTCATATTGCCTACATGCAATGAAATTTTTTTTTTCAGGGGCCACTCTCCATAAACGCCTTCTAAATTTCTTTTTGTGGTGAAACTTTGAAGAAGCATCACTTTACACCCACCTACAAAATTTTATGTTTCTAGCTTATGTAGTTAGCGAGAAAAAGATGTATGACATACGGATGGACGGACAGATGAACCGACAGGACGTGATTTTAGTAAGGTATTGTAAAATGATTTTATAAAACCCTAAAATATGATCGATTAATTTGAAGCTTGAACGTAAGACTGTGTGTGCGATACTGTTTCCCTCATTATGATTGTACATATATGTATAAACTATTTAAACCGCCAACAAACTACCTCTGCAGTGCAGTGGCTAAAGGGTCTGACTTTAATTCACTGAGATATGGGTTCTACCCCCACACTATGCAACGAAAGCTTTTTCAATTCTAACTGCAAACTTGTGATCGTTTTATTTCTTTTAATAACATTTCATAATTTTTTCCCAAAACGCGATAAATAAATTTAATTCAAGCGCAGAACTTCCAATAATGTGGTATTCACCCTAAGCAACTCTGAAGACTTATACGTTTTAGCGAACCCATATGGCGATTGAAAGAAAACGTAATACTTGACTTTCTATCTTAGGGTGAATAAGTGCAAAGATTCATAACAAATTATTCTCCTTAAAGATACTTTTGTATTGCATTGAAACAGTCTTTAAAGAAGCTTCACTTTCAAATCGTGTTACACGGATCCAGTAAGCCATAAGAATGTGAATATCATTGCGAATTATTCTACGAATATTTTTTTTAAGCAAATTACATAATATGTAGAATCCAAAAAAAACCTTCGTACGTACGAGAATTGAGCGGAAATCATTGCGATTGAGACAAAATCACTGCTTATTGAGATATTGGGACATATAGATGTGGAGGACTAAAACAGTATATATGCAATATTATCGTATACGACACTATGATTATAATAAAAATTAAACTTGAAAACGTTTACTTTCCTAATAACTATCGAAAATTCAACATTCTTAGTCTAGAAAAAAAAATCCATTCCGTTTATAGTCTAAACCTAAGTGACCCTTTATCTCATAATTCATGTTTGCTTCGTCGAACTATCTAACGAAAGACTCCCACTACTAAAGTCTCCTACTCCGTTACCCTGTAACTATTCCCTACTCGTAACTTGTCAATTCATTTCTATGTCAGAGTCTACATTCATTGCTTTACTTTTAGGCCTTCTAAGGACGGAGAAAATAAGGCAAAAAAAAAAACTTTACATAAAAGTATAAGCTACATGAGAAGGAAAGTCAAAAGGAAAAACTAAGGAAAAGAAAAAAAATAAGCCCAAAAGAAAAGAACCAAATGAGATAAGAAGAGAGGGGGTCAACTTACTGCAGGTAAATATTTTCATTCATACCTTTTTTATTTGATAATGTGTCATCATTTGTGTAGATTCTCTTCCTTTATGAATAGTTCTAAGACAACCTTCTATTTAAGATCTTTCAGGAATAAAACCGCAAGGGACGTACTTAACTTCTTGATTTACTTGAACGCGGTGTATTTTACCTAGATCCCGTATGCCTCTAGCATTTGCCAAAAAGTTCTGGATTGAGATTGTACTCCATTATCGCATACAAGGGTGTGTGGCACGCCAAATAACATGAAGATTTGGTCCTCCAGGATACGTGTGACCTCATTCGTCGTAGCTGACCAGAATGCATACAGCAACATGAATTTCGAAAAGTTATCGTCGACTATCAGAATGTGTGTAATTAAATCAACACAAAGAGTCTCTCACGGTTGTTTAGCCTCATTCACCCTACTTACCATGTGACCTGCAGATACCTAACGATCCACTTTTATTCACTGGCAAACTTTGAATCTTCTCACGTACGTATTAATGTGCGTGGCCATCTTCGGCCAGTAAAAGTGCTTTCCAATATAATCGAGCATTCCCGCCATTTCCATCTGTCCTACGCTTGGGTCATCATGAAACTTTAGTAAGAGCTCCCTTGGTTCTGGTTTCGGAAAAACCTTCCTCCAGGAGTCTTCCCCCTCTAAATCTTGAAATTAATGTTACATTAGCTTGCATAATTCCCCTGACCTCATTTAACCTGACTGCTTATTTCTCGGGCTCAGCTTCTACTTTCATCTTCATATACCAAGAGTCATCCTCTTCATTCGCTAGTATTTCTATTACTGGTACTGAGCATGAAAGAACGTCATGAAGAAGATATTCCTTTCCTTTTCGGTGAATGATCTCAAAGTCAAACAGCTCTAATCTAACCGCCCAGTGGGCCAATCTAAAAGTAGGATCCCACAGATTATTTAACCACACCAACGAATGATGGTCCGTAATACCTGGAAACATTAGCCCTCCACATATGGTCGCAGCTTCTCTACCGCCCACAAAACCGCGGGACATTCTTTCTCAGTCATTGAATATTTCTTCCCCGCCTTACTGATAGAGCGAATCAAATAGGATACTACCTTTTCTCCTGAGGGATACTTCTGACTAAGAACTGCCCCCAGTCCAACATCTGGCACGTCCGTTTATATACAAAAGGGCAGGTCGAAATCTGGACAACTCAAGATTGGTGCGGATGACAGCTTTGCTTCCTGGTACTGTTGAATCTACACAAATTTCTTCTTCTTCCATAGAAGGTCAGTTAGAGGTGCCATAATAGTGGCATGGTCCGGAATAAATTGATGGTACCATGATATCATTCCTCAAAACTGCCGAGCCTTCTTCATGATGTTTGGTGGAAGAATGCGCAGCATCGATTTAACCTTATCTGGGTCCACGTTTAAGCCATGTTTATCGACGATGTAACCCAGGTACTTTAATTGCAGTTGATAGAACTGACACTTTTCCCTTGATACCTATAGCCCTGCTTCTCGTAACCGACGAAATACTTTCCTCAATATTGCCACATGCTTGGCAAAGTCCTGAGTCACGATCACTATATCATTCAGGTACGTCAATACGTAGGATTCTAGTTCTGGTCCCAGAATGCGATCAATCAATCGCTGCCAAGTCGCTGGTGATTCTGCAGTCCAAGTGGCAACCTTCTAAACTGAAAACATCCCCGGTACCGTGACCACAGTTAAGGCTTTTGAGTCACTGTCATTACGACTTGCCAAAACGCTAATTCTATAACGATTGACGATAGATACCGAGCGTCCCGTAGTTTATCGAGGAACGGTATGGTATTGGATACGCATCTTTCTCAGATACTGCGTTGTGTTTCCGATACTCTACGCAGAATCTTTAGGTATCCTCCTTTTTCTTCAGTAGCAAAAGCGTAGATGATCAAGTACTGTCTGAAGGCTATGTCTAGTATCTCATCCAGCTCGGTATAGACATGCTTCAAGATGGCTGGCGACATCGTATAATAAGTTTATTTTATAGGCACTCCAGATGTCTTGATAACATGTTCTGCCACCTATATTTCCCTAACACTTCACCCATTGCCTTAAATTCCTCCTCCATCATATTATTTAATTCCAACTCCTACTTTGGAGATAGACTACTCAGCGATCGTAAGTGGCTCGGTAGCTTCTCATCTAATAATGAGGCAAAGTCCCAAAGCTAAGTGCTAAAGTCCAAAACTATGCTAAATTTCTTTATGAAATCGACCCCCAGGACTAGTACTTGCGAAATCGAGGTAACCGCCAATGCTTCCGGGTATTGTGTGTGCCCTTTAAACCTTAAGGAAAAGTATACAGAACTTTCCACCTTACAGCTCTCGCCACTCGCTGTGCGTTTTGCATGGTTCCCACAATTATCCAGGGAAATATCGATCTTCCTCAATTGCTTCCAACATTTTAAACCAATGATAGTTCTGTTTGCCCCCGAGTCCAACAGGCCAGACATTCTCCCACCCGCAACTTCCATGAGAATATTTGGGTGAGCATCTCTCCCTTTTGCTCCAAGGCGAATTCTACTTTTGAGACACTGCACTGTGACTTTTTATCCGTGCCACTGCGGTCGCCTATGGGCCTATTGGTCGTTTCCCGATGGCAAATTAGTTGATCCTCGTGCCCTCGTCGTATCCTGCTGGCCACAATTTGGACAGTTTGCTTGATTTGTGTCTCTCCTTGCGCATCCGTAACAGCTTTTTGGTTGTCTACACTCGCTTCCCCAGTGTTCAGCTTGCTCATAATTCCAACACCAACTCAGATTCTCAAGTTGACCTCTTACTCCAGCAGATTGTGTTGTCTCCACATAAGCCAAGTCTTGCTCCAAGCGTCGTTTTCCTCAATGACTGACTGGTGGTACAAAGGCGTCAACTGATTGCCGAGTTTCCTCTTATTTCTTTCCTAGTCCTACCAACTCTTTCAAATTTTCGATCATCTTTAGACTCAACTGAGTCTGATAAAAAGGGGATAGAGTTTTACGGATGATCTTAAGCTCTTCCTTCTCCGTTTTCGGCTCTGGTAATCACTTACTGCTATATACACTCCAATTGTCTCATTCGCGCCTGGAGTCCTCTTCTTGATCTTCCTCAAGATGGTCATCAAAGTCTGGACGCAAGAATTCTGTTTTTAAGGCTCTAACCAAACCATCCCAATCTTCCACTAATTGACGATTAGCTCAAAACCATATTAAAGCCTTCTTCTCAAAAAGCTCCACCGCTGATCTGAATAGCTGACTCTTTGTCATACCCCGAGCCTCCCTTAATTCTTCTACCCTTTCCAAAAAGGCATCCGAATTTCCCGATGCTCTAGTGTCTTAGATCTCCATTGCTAAGTCTGGGTGTTGAACAGGGCATCGGTTCTTCAGGACTTAAAGGCTATCTGCGTTCAGATTCTCGCTTCTGTGCTTCTGTCTCATTTTTTGAACGATCAACCACAGTCCCTAGTGCCGTGATTAATTTTTGACGCCGTTTGTCCATTTCCAGCTGTGATCCCTCCGATGATTGAGCCATGTTGCGAGTGCTTCGCAAACCAAACACCACCTCTGCCCGGATTTTCTGGTACTCTTTTGACTTCTTTTGACATGAGAAGCTCGCCACCAAATCTTTGACCTCAGCTTTTTTTCCCTTTATCGCTTCTAAATCTTCACCGTAAGTAAACGGGTAATTCTTCACCAATAAAGATTCATTCAAGGCATCCTATGGCCGTAACGCGGCATGAAGCGATTTACGCATTGCTTCTACTGTGACTTAGGATAGATTCCGGATGGCCAACTCATAGATCAGCTCGTCCTTAGCTAATCGATTCACCACAAACTTGCTTAATTTTGACATCCTGAAACACAGTACTCACTCCTAAATCCAATTTCAAATTGAAATAACATTTTCCTTAATTCAGAGTGCTGGAAAAAAATACAATTTTTAGGGTTTTGTAAAAAAGTATTATAAAACCCTACTAGAATCGCATCTTGTCTATCCGTCCGTCCGTATGACACAACAATTTTTCTCACAAACTACCAAAGCTAGAAACATCAAATTTTGTGTGCAAGTGTAAAGTTGTGTTCTCTTCAAAGTTTAACTACAAAAAAAAATTTATAAGGTATTTAAGCGGGATCTCCCTGTATAGGGGAGTGGCCTTCGAAAAAAAAATTCATCAAACGTAGCCGATATGGGTATCAAACGTAAGGTCTTAATACGAAGTTTTCAAAACAGGTCTTAATTTGGCAATTTTTGCTTCGAGGGGCGCACAGGGAGGGGAAATACACGAAAAAGGAGTCCGTCTGAACCGAACCTATACCACCAACCCAGTGTTGCGAACTTCGAACGTAATGCGAGACCTGCCAAAGTTTCACCGCGGGATGGAGACGGTATGGTATTTGAATTGGAGCCATTTACACATGAGAGTCACCTCAGCGCTACTGTGCAAAGAAACTCGGTCCAAACCATCATATCCGCCAGCCCAAAGCATGGATTCCAGCTCGTTGTCCAAGGCATAGTCCAGATCCAGTCAGGGTCGATATCGGTCATCCAAGGAGGGCACCTCCTCCCCATATCCTCAGGCCCGTGGGGACGGTGCTCCCAAAGAATGCTAGCCTCCAAGAGTGCTTTTGTCGACCGGCATTCCCTCTGCTGGAATTTCTTCGGGTACGTGGGGGCGGAACTCCCCAAAAAATGCTAGCCTCCAAGAGTATTTCTGTAAGCCAGCATTCCCCTTGCGGGGAAATTCAACTAGCTCAATACAGAGAAAAAGTTTTTAACATACAATCAGATGAAAGTATTAAGCATATCATGAATCTATTAACTTACAACGCCTCCGAAGAATATCGATCCAACGTAATGCAGGTATCAACAATTCTTTCATTGAACCTTGTCCTCTAGTTTAAGGAGCTCAATCCTTACTGCTTTGGTGATTTTTGGCGAGTCGCATGCAGATGGTATTATTTTAAGAACAACTCCCGCTTTTCGGAATAACCTTTTTTCTTCATGTCGCTGCGCGGCAATTTTACTTTGCAGCCATCGTCCTTGGGAGAGAATATCGGCTTTTGTTTCCGAATACAGTACTTACGCCACGTTTTCGACGTTGGCATCGTCGCTTTAATTGCCTCGCCACTCGTTTCTTTTCCTGCCATAATCTCCTCGTTGACTTCAGAATGGTTCTTTACTAATTCGGGATTTGTGACTCTTGCTTCAATCGCTTCGGTAGCAATTGCAGCAGTGTCCATCGAATTCCCAATGTTCTTTATATTTTCCTCCACCACTCGAACATGTGGCGCGTCCTGCAGAGTTTCCCGATTCTCCTTCATAGGACGCTCTGGCGTTCGCATCATTATTTTGCTGCGCTCGAATGCCGCAGGAATCTCAGTCTGTAACAGACTGTCTGTTAATCTCCGTTTTTCGTCCGTCTTCACTTTTGTTGTATTTCGTTGTTTTTGCCATCGTTAGTGCCACTCCCGATGTGCTGTTAACATCGTGGCTGCAGCCGCTGGTTGCGTCGTCGTTATTGTTATTTTTGGATTCTTTTTTTGTTTTTTTTTGTATTTTTTTGATTGCTGCAATTTTATTGTGTGCCCTCTTGGAGCCACTATTTCCATTCGTGTGTGTAGTCGCCTTTTTGGTCCCATGGTTATCTTTACAGAGCAGGGAGGCTATGCGAGGGTTGGCATAAGCCCTTATGGGGACAAGTACTCAAAGCCAGACGAGCGCTAATCGAGAGTCCGTCTGAACCGAACCTACACCACCAACCCAGTGGTGCAAACTTCGAACGTACTCCGAGACCTGCCAAGGTTTCACCGGGATAGAGACGGTATGGCATTTGAATTGGAGCCGTTCACAGATGAGTGTCACCTCAGCGCTACCGTGCAAAGCAACTAGGTCCAAACCATCATAACCGCCAGCCCAAAGCATGGATTCTAGTTTATTGTCCAAGGCGTAGTCCAGATTCAGTCAGGGCCGATACCGCTCATCCCAGGAGGGAACCTCACGGCACTCTCCATATCCTCAGGCCCGTTGGGGTGGCGCTCCCAAAGAATGCTAGCCTCCAAGAGTGTTCTTTTCGACCGGCATTAACAATGCGGGAATTTCCTCGGATACGTGGAGGCGGAGCTCCCCAAAGAATGCTAGCCTCCAAGAGTATTCCTGTAAGCCAGCATTCCCCCTGCGGGGAAATTCAACTAGCTCAATACAGAGAAAAAGTTTTTAACATACAATCAGATGAAAGTATTAAGCATTTCATGAATGTATTAACTCGCAAAGCAGCCGAAGAATATCGATCCAAGGCTATGCAGGCATCAACAATTCTAACATTGAACCTTGTTTTGGACAATATTGAATTACATCGAGCACAAGCTGCAATTCACAACCTGCTTATGAACACCCATCATAGGATGATCAGTCCACAATTATTCTCACCATTATAATTAGCTAAGGAGCTGAAAACTATTAAGAATCACTTGCACATAGGCACTCAACTACCAACAGATGCAACCGATATTATACATCTTTATCGGCTAATGAGGATTGTAGGAAGATTCGTAAAAAACTATCAGATCGTTATAGTTCATGTGCCATTGATAGAACAAAATAGATTTGACCTCTTCAGTATGACATCTTTCCCAATAAGGAGAGGAGAAACCTTAGCCAGATTAAAAACAAAAAAGTTCTTAGCAGTAAATGCGCACTGCAACTCGTATTTTTGCATGACACAATATGAATTGAATGAATTGAATTTCAAAGACATCGTTTATCTGTGAAGAGACAGGACTCATGAACTATCAAGGATCTTCCACTGCATCCTGCGGACTGAGCTTTCTACTGAATGAATAACCAAGGTCATGCGTAACTGAAAACATATCATCAACATATAGTTGGACCTAATTACCTAATAAAAATAAAGTATAAGCTAAAATAAACTTAAACATTATTAAGCCTATTGCTTAAAAATTCAATAGGCATCACAAAAGTAGTTTACCATTAAAACTTGCTGAATGTTAGTGAGACATATTCCATTGACCTTATCGTGATATTCTGGCCCATATCCTTATGCACAATAAAATTTCACGTCTACCATCTCTACCAGTGGTTAACGACTGAGTAGTATTCTCTCGAACTATGCACAATAGTTGCCTATTAATATTTATATAGGCTATCGAAAAAGGATTTTCTTTCGTTATTTTGCAATATCTTGGTGAAATCTGTTCAAATATAACAATGCCCAGTAATAGCAACAATAGCAACTTGACGTATCTTTTTCATTCAAAGCATGAACTTATGTCGCCTGGATTTGTAATCGAAACATTATGGATACGATGAGACGCGACAGGGTGGAGCAATCAACAAGAAAAAGTCCAATTTTTAGTTCAGCATGAAAAAAGATACGGAGAATAGAAAGCGAAATCTGGAACGTTACCACCCAACGCTTTTCGACGAGACAACGGCAATAGCAATTTTGTTTCGTACGTTGACTGTAAGCAAAAGGATGCGGAAAAGGAGGACATTCAAACGGGTGGAAGAAATGTAGCTGAAATGAAAGACATTGTCCTTGTTTGAGAAAGATAAGACAGGATACAAATCCTTCGTAAGTCAAGTAAAGCCATACAGAAAGAGAGAACTTCCTTCCGCGCTTAGTCGATAGATTCAGGAGGCGATGAATTTTTCTTTAAGTGGTTGTTACACCCCCTGATGTAAGTTGTGAATATCTACGCTTTTTTCGGGTGAAATTTTATATTGCATGTCTGATAGAGTATGTTCCAGCGAACTTTGCTGTTTTTTGTGAAAGTACTGATAGGATAAATTTGAACACCGATTTCTGTGAATAAGGTGACCGAATGAACACCACCTTTTATCCTCCATTCAAATTATCGAATTCTCTTTAAAGTTAAGGTGTTTAAGATATAAGTTTAATAGTGAAAGCCAGCGAACAATGAAAAAATAAATTAATTCCTAGAAAACAGAAAAATAAATTTTCAGATCACAGTGTTCACGTCTGATATCCTACTTACCATCTTATCAGTGAATCTCGTTTCCTGTGAGTTCATGAGTGCTTCTGATGCTATTTGTTCAGACTTAAATGCCTGAAGATTATCTTATTCTGTTTGTTTTAATATCGGAATTCTTAGGAGTATTGCTCATGTTTCCATTGAAGCGGACTCACGTTAAAGAAAGATGAACTATGGAGTCACACCATACTAGGAATCAGGGTTGTTTCATATTAGTTGAGCTGATTATTGCCTGAAGTGTAGACAAGCGTGGCGGAATCGCAAATAATTTACCAACGAAAAATATGGCATTGAACTCAGAAGCAGAAAAAAATTTCATTTGCATATGCATAATAATAGGTACCTATCAAGGCAAGAAAACAATTACACACTAACGTGATTCCTCCTGTAGTCAGTCAAAGTCTACCATGGTTTTGGCGCTTTGCTCCCCAGAGGGAGCTCTAGTAAAATTCATCACTAAAATGAAAGCAAAAATAGGAAGAAAAAAAAAGAAATCCAACCTCGAAATGTCACAAAATGTGTTAAATAAAATTGTTGGAATCGGTACCAATCAGTTTTGCATTAAGTCAAAAAGGGGTTGTCGCCTACATTTCCAAAATGGGGAAACTGTTTTGGTACTGATTCCAAAACTTTTATTTAAGCTTTTCAGGGCGTTTTGAAGTTGGCTTTCCTTTTATTTCCTAAAAGTTTTATATAATGATTTTTAGTGGCAAAATTAACTTCCATCAGACCATCATTTTGAATTCATGCTGAGTAAATGATGATTTTTTTGATAAATTATATTCGTAGTTTGATGTGCTAGGGGGCGTTCAAGTATTACCTAACGCAATTTGGGGGGAGGAGGGTCTCGTAAAACGTTACGATGCGTTACAGGGGCGGGAGGGGGTTTTTCTTACAACATGTTACGTAACATTGTTTTTTTTTAAATACAAAATTAGGGAATAAAAACTCCCAAATGGGCAACCCTTTTCATTCACGTTTTACGGGGAATCCCTCGATTGTGTAGTCTGGTCGTCATCACGGGGAATCCCTAGATTGTGTTTTATGGCATTTAATGTTGTCTTCGTTTATGCAGAAGCACATTGCTGTAGTCGGTGTTTTTAAAGTTCATAGTGTTCATACTGTAATGAGTGAGTTCATAGTGTTCATACTGTAATGTCTTTAAAAGAGGGAGATTTGTATCATCAGCTATTTTTGGCCTATAAAGGCTCTCATGCTGACTTGCCAGCACAACTGGGTCAAAAAAATGCCGACGCAATTTGGTAAACGGCTAAAGAAAAACTAAAAATATAGAAAAGTTTAATGAACATATAAATGATGTTATACGAGACTTGAAGGTGAAGGCCACGAAGAAGAAAGCAACAATGCTTAGTTATTTTACACAGGTAAGTTTACTGCTTAAATGTAATAATGACATAAGTATTATAATATGTAATCCCAACCTCGATTTTTCATTAAAGAACTGGTCATAAGTATTATATATTTCTAGCTACCTATGAAAATATCAAGCACGCCAGCAACACTAAGGCCCAATTTTCCCTCGACTTTGTGTGCTCTTCAACAAAAACAGGTGCATCTGCTTGTATATGTTGTATATTATGTTCTTTTTTATCGCATGTGTCAATAACACCTATTATTAATTTATTTTCTCTTGCTCTAGGACTCGGATGTTGTAGCTTCATCCACGTATTCATCTTTTAGAGAATCGATTGTCGCAGTTGCTGGACAAGTAAGCACTGCTGTCAAACGTAAGATGAGCGATACCCACGATGAGCAAAGTCAGAATACTGATGAGAAAACTGTGGAGACACTGTCTACGGAACCACACACGACTTTGATCGATTCAGGCAACACTAAAAATGTTCCAAGCAAACCGGCTCAAGAAACTCTTGTGAAGAAAATTGGTCTACTTCAACAGAGAATAAATGTTCTTACTGAAGCAAGGGACACTGGTATAGCGAAAGATGATGTTCTCGACGAAACAAAAAAACCACGCAAAGAGTTGAAACAAGAAGAGAAATATAAAGGAAAAAAGGGAATCTGCTAAGCGTGCAAAAAAATTCCGAGCCAAAGAAAAACTGGAGAAAACTGATCGTCAGAGAAACAATCCTGCTGCAACACAACCTCGAACTGGCCCTGGACAGCCCCCTTTAGTTGACTCGCAACCTGCTCTCCTAGAGACCATAGTTATATTGCCATTCATAGCAGCGCTGCTGATGAACGCCGCCGAACCGAAATGATTAGGAGATGTCTCACTCTGTCTGACCTGCATGAGAGGCTGTTGTTAATGGGATTCCAAATTTCTCGAAGCGGCACATATCTTCATTTACTCCCACGCGTTTTTAACACTCAAGAGGGAAGAAGGCACGTACGTACCGTACCCGTAAAGTTAGCAAGACCACAGACCGAGATGCATATAAGTACGAGGACGGGGAATTTCGCACTGCTACAATCAGGTCATTAGAATCTCTCGCGTCGCTTCTGGGGCCGCAGCAAGTATTCGTTCTCTCACAAGACGATAAGGCACGTGTACCAATAGGTTTACCAGCAGTGAAAAGTCAGAGCCCTCTTTTAATGCATATGGAATACAGAATACTTTTACCTGATCATGAATGGGTCGTGGCAGAGCGGCACAAACTTATTCCTTCTGTATACGCCGGCGTCAACGCGGAACCTAACAGTTTTGGTAAGGAAGAAGCTGTTGGGTACAGCGGGCCGACACACATATCCGTAAGGAGCGGGAAACACACATCCTCCACAGCGAACACCCATGCTTATGATTTTGAATCACTTTTATCAATACCGTCACTCAAACCCTTAATGATGACAGAATCGAACACCGTGAAACCAGTGATCATCATCTTTGTAGATGGTGGGCTGGACGAAAACCCGCTTTATCGCAAAGTCAAGAACTTTGCGATTGAACACTTTAAAAAATACAACCAGGACGCCCTGTTTATAGCGACTAATGCTCCATATAACCGAGTTGAGCGTCGGATTGCTCCCCTCAGCAAACGACTGGCAGGCGTCATTCTGCCTCATGAACATTTTGGTTCTCATCTCAACGGCAAAGGAATGACTACGGATGATGATTTGGAAAAACGCAATTTTCAGCACGCTGGGGAAAAACTTGCAGAATTGTGGAGAGATATGAAAATTGATAATTATGACGTTTCGGCGAAGTATAGACAGCCCGAAGATAGCATGCAGGATCTGGCAGAACCAAATCTGGCATGGTATAGCGTTCACGTCTATGAATCGCAATATTTCTTACAGGTTATAAAATGCGCGGATGAATCCTGCTGTTCATCACAAGAAGTGCATTGAAATCTGTGTTTGCGGATACTTTCATGCCGCCACCTTGCCCAATACTTCAAACCCCAAGCAAGCTCGTAGTACCCAGTTTGCTAGACAGAGGAACATACAAGTTTTCGCCACTTCTTGTGAGTTGTCCGTTGATCTGTCACCTCCTCTAGAAGGGTTCAAGCAGATGCCTTACGATTTCTTTTGTCCATCAGTACAATCTGACCTAAAGAAAAAAGTATTTCCAACCTGTGGGATCTATTTCACATCTCACAAAAGTGTTCAAATGCACTGTCGTTACGTGCATGGCAAGACTGTCGCAGACCATTGTGAAACTAGAGTACGGCCACAGCGCCTTGCTGCCATAAGGGCAAATGAGCTTCTCTGCATTGTGCGTCGTTATGAAACATCGTCTGAGGTTGCTGACTGGGTCGACGAAGACAAAGTTGATGCAAGTGGCTTAACAATTCCAGAACCGTCTTCGTCTGCACTCCACGTGCCAGTGATGAAAGAATCTGGGTGGCTAGCAAACCTGTGGACAAAGGAGCAGTAGATTTTTTAAGAATACGATTTTATTTCGAGTAAAATGCTTAGTTTCAGTTGAATTTCTGTTATAATTCCATTGCCAAAGGGTAAAATAAAAATGTTGTTTTATTTTAAGAGTTTATTATTTAAATAAGCTAAAGTAGGAGAATGAAGGACGAAAACAATTGGGTGTAAAGCCAAAAATTTATAAAAAATAAAAAAAATACGCTGGTGTTGCGGATTAAAAATCTCTTGTTTTATTTAGTTTTATTACCGCAAAGGCAATTAAAAGTGTACCAAGGATAAAAACCATAACATAATTTTTTGCGACTTTAGGGTAAAAATGGTCACTTGAGTGTTTCGTAACGTTTAGAGAGGAAGACGGGGGTTGCAGAACAACGTTACGGTGCGGTACAAGGAGAGGAGGGGGGTCGAAAATCTTCAAAAATTGCGTTACGTAATACTTGAACGCTCCCTAGACACAATTTTGAAATTAATTTATTTTATGATTGTTGAAAAATGAACGGTAAACGTTAATCTTGAGGCTAAAATTACTATTGGTTCACAAAATTGCTCAAGCCGTGTTCTGCTGCGTCAGTCTTGTCGAAAATTTTTAATTTAGATCTGTTTTTAGCGGTTTTAATATATTTGAAGTTCAAATTAAAAATTTATTGAGAGTAAATGATTGCTAATTCAGCTCTTTTTGCTCTATTTTTTCCCTTTAGCACGCACGCCAGTTTTCTGAAGCCATCAAAATTAGAAGTATTGGAGTTGTATCAATGTGGTGCAGAAAAATGAATAACATAATTTAAATGACAAAAAAAAAGGCAAGCATAGAAACTGATGAAAAGCGTGAAAGTAATTATCAGCCCAAAACCACGCTGCACTGTGGTGATATTGGCAACATCATCACTGATGAAAACAGAATCAAGCGAAGATGGGCATCATATTTCAAGGATCTCCTAAATCTCCGCACAGCTCTAGAACATCGGAGCTAATAGATATTCCTACAGAGCTTCCCTTGGCTCCACCTACTCCGCATGAAGTTTGTTCCACCATCAAAGCCGAAAAAAATAATATAGCGTTGGGCATCGATGAGACTCCACTGGAGGTCATCCAATATGTTGGCAGCAGTGTTCAGAAAGCTATTCACTTAGCCATCCAGCGCATTTGGCAGCAAGAACATATGCCGCGTGAATGGAGCCAATCAACTATATTAGTCGAGCGTCTGGGCTATTAAAATCATTGAAACTTCAGATGTCAGTTACAGTGAATGAAATTTTATAATTCAAAGAGAAATGTTCATCTCATAATATATATAAACAAGTTGGGTAAACAGACCTACGCTCATGTCAGAAGGGTTTTGTATTCAATTTTCAAAATGCAGTCACCAGATTGAATAAAGTCAAGAAGCATGTCAATGACGATTTTATTGGAGAAATTGTGAAATCCGAAGATCATACTATTATTAACAAAGTTGAACGAATTTAGACTTCTGAGGTTTTTGTTATTGTTATACTCATAAATATTTCCCTTGATAATTATTTCAGATGTCCATTCGCGAGAGAGGAAATACATTTTTCATGTATTTCCCCCCTGTGCCCCCACTGAAGCAAAAACTGACAGTTTAAGAACTGTTTTGAAAAGCTAACATGAAAACTTTCATTTCATACTCATATCGGCTACGTTTGATGAATTTTTTTTCAGGGGCCACTCTCCTGTACTGTTATCGTCGATTAATAGCCAATTTTTTTCGAATTATGGAGTTGTTACAAAGCCCTTTTGTTAGAAGCTCCCTCCCGCCTCCTTGACTTGTTTCACTTATGAGTATTAATTGTAGGTACTCAGCTTCAGTCATTCATTAAATTGAATCAAGTGTTCAAAGCATGTACCTTAAACGTTGAAGTTGGGAAAAAATAACTCAAAATTATTCAATTTTCGCATTTAAAACAGCCACTATTTTGTTTTACGATTACTGATACCACTAGCTGAACTGATTCTCAAAGTTATTCATGACACCTATCATTCCTGAAATTTTCATGCAAATCCTAGCAAAACTGTAGTGTCTGAGTCGGTAAAAAGCGCAAGTTGTTCCATAGCCATATGTTGCCATAGTAATACATGCAGCGCATATTGTTCTATAGTAATACAGGAAAATTCAAACCGCTATAACTTCGCTAAATATGATGCAATCTTTATGAAACTTGCTGGTTTAATCAATCTTATGAATAGACATCTGGGTACTGAATTTAAGGGTACCGTTAAGATTTTATTCAAGAAAACAAAAAATCGATAAATCATACTATTACTAACAAAGTTGAGTGAATTGCGACTTCTCATGTATTTGTTGTTGTTGTACTCATCAAGGCCTACATTCTTGATTTTTTTCAGATTTTTCGGATGGAAGGTGTCCAATCGCGAGGGGGGGGGGGGGGGGACACAAATTTTTCGTGTATTTCCCCTCCCTGTGCGCCCCTCGAAGCAAACTTTGCCAAACTAAAACCTGTTTTGAAAAGTTCTCATCAAGACCTTTCATTTGATACCCATATCGGCTACCTTCAATGAAATTTTTTTTTCGGGGGGTCACTCCCCTACATGGGGAGACCCCCCTTAAATACCTTATAAAATTTTTTAGTGGTTGAAGTTTGAAGAGATCACCACTTTACACCTACATACAAAATTTGATGCTTCTAGCTTAAGTAGTTTCCGAGAAAAACTGCTGTGACACACGGACGGACGGACGGACGGACGGACGGACGGACGGACGGACAGACAGACGGACAGACGGACAGACAGGACGCGATTTTAGAAGGGTTTTGTAAAATTATTTTACAAAACCCTAAAAAGGTAACCTATTAAAATATTGTGATCTGGATTTTAAAAAAAAATTTAAATTGTGATACTTTAACTAGTATTATACTTAACAATATGAGGCTGTAGATTATTTCTATATACCAAAATTAAGCTGATGCTTATAAAGGGTTTCCATTAAAGATATAACAATTTTATCTATAATAAACACAGAAATATTTGAAATATTGAGCTCAAATTCATTGTGAGTACAGTGTAACCATTATATTTTATAAATAAGTCATATGACCACCAGGAGCTCGTTTACAACGATCGATTCTTTGGACACAATTTCCCACCACTCTGGCACTTATTTCGACTGGAACGTTGGCGATTTCGCGTTGGATGTTATCTTTGAGCTCGTTTAAATTTGCTGGCTTGTTGGCATAGGCCAGTAATTTAATACATCTCCATAAAAACAAATCCAGTGGCACTAAATCGCATGAACGAGTCGGCCATTCAATCGGACTATTGCTCGAGATAACACTTTTACTAAATTTATCTTTCAATTAATCGATTGTGAGGTATACAGAGTGGCTAGTAGCGCCGTCTTGTTGAGACCACATATCGTTGATGTCAGGTCTATCCAATTCTGGCCACAAATAATCTTCCAACATAGCACGATAGCGCTCTAAATTGACGGCAACATGATGGTTGTTTTCATCCATGAAAAAATACGGCCGAATCACACTTCCGGCATGAAAACCGCGCCAAACAGTAATTTTTTCGTAGATTCAACGGTGTCTCAAGAAGCACATGTGGGTTTGTAGTTGACCAACAATGTATATTTTCCATTATTAAAAAAGCCATTGAGCCAGAAATGGGCTTCATCGCTGAAGCCCAAGCTTTGCCAGAACACAATTGGTGAAGTTTCGGCGTTTTGAATGATCACGTGGCGTTAGTTCTTGAGTCAATTTGATCTGTAACCATGTGGGCCAAAATCTTTTCGCCAGAGTGTCGTTCAAACGATGCTCAATTTTTTAAAATGAATCGACTAATTTGGCTTATTTTGAATCGATGCACTTAGGGCTGCGATATTTCCTTCGCTTCGAGCGGTACGACGACTTTTGACGCTGGAACATCCAATAGTGAAAATTTGGACTCGAATTTATCCACTATAGCACGCACAAGCTGTCAGCTGGGACAATTTTTACGGCCAAAAATTGGGGTAAGTACTCTTAAAGTTGCGACCACCGACTCAGAATTACGGTAGTACTTTTTAGGGTTTTGTTAAAATAATTTTACAAAACCCTTCTAAAATCGCGTCCTGTCTGTCCGTCTGTCCGTCTGTCTGTCCGTCCGTCCGTCCGTCCGTCCGTCCGTCCGTCCGTCCGTCCGTGTGTCACAGCAGTTTTCCTCGAAAACTACTTAAGCTAGAAACATCAAATTTTGTATGTAGGTGTAAAGTGGTGTTCTCTTCAAAGTTCAAATACAAAAAATTTTTTATAAGGTATTTAAGGGGGGTCTCCCCATATAGGGGAGTGACCCCCCGAAAAAAAAATTTCATTGAAGGTGGCCGATATGGGTATCAAATGAAAGGTCTTGATGAGAACTTTTCAAAACAGGTCTTTGTTTGGCACAGTTTGCTTCGAGGGGCGCACAGGGAGGGGAAATACACGAAAAATTTGTGTCCCCCCCCTCGCGATTGGACACCTGTGATCCGAAAAATCTGAAAAAAATCAGGAATGTAGGCCTTGGTGAGTACAACAACAACAAATACGTTAGAAGTCGCAATTCACTCAACTTTGTTAGTAATAGTATGATTTATCGATTTTATGTTTTCTTGAATAAAATCTTAAAGGTACCCTTAAATTCTATGAAATTCAGTACATAGATGACTATTTATAAGGTTGATCTATCCTGAAAGTTTCATAAAGATTGAATCATATTTAGCGAAGTTATAGCGGCTTGAATTTTCCTGTATTACTATGGAACAATATGCGCTGCATTTATTACTATGGCAACATATGGCTATGGAACAACATGCGCTTTTTACCGACTTAGACACTACAGTTTTGCTAGGATTTGCATGAAAATTTCAGGAATGATAAGTGTCATGAATATCTTTGCGAATCGGTTCAGCTAGTGGTATCAGTAATCGTAAAACAAAATAGTAGCTGTTTTAAATGCGAAGATTGAATAATTTTGAGTTATTTTTTCCCAACTTCAACGTTTAAGGTGCATGCTTTGAACACTTGATTCAATGACTGAAGATGAGTACCTACAATTAATACTCATAAGCGAAGCAAGTCAAGGAGGCGGGAGAGAGCTCCTAGCAAAAGGGCTTTGTAACCATTCTAGGATTCGAAAAAATTGGCCATTAATCGATGATAACAGTACAGGAAAGTGGCTCCTGAAAATAAAAATTCATCAAACGTAGCCGGTATGAGTATGAAATGAAAGTTTTCATGGGAGCTTTTCAAAACAGTTGTTAAACTGTCAGTTTTTGCTTCAGTGGGGGCACAGGGGGGAAATACATGAAAAATGTGTTTCCTCCCTAGCGAATGGATATCTGAAATAATTATCAAGGGAGATATTTATGAGTATAACAACAACAAAAATCTCAGAACACGAAATAATAGTATGATCTTCGAATTTCATATTTTCTCCAATAAAATCGTTTCTTGATTTTATTCGATCTGGTGACTGCATTTTGTAAATTGAATACAAAACCCTTCTGACATGACCGTAGGTCTGTTAACCCAACTTGTTAATAATAATAATTCGTGAACTTTATCATGATAAAAATGTTGACTTCAACTAACGTTTTGACATTGACTGTTCATTTAAAAAGTTTAAGGGTGCGTTTATATAAAGATACGAAATTGTTATGTCCTTAATGGAAAACCCTATATTTATATAGAGATCCTAATCGGGAAAAGAAGGTAAATGAAGTAAAATGCATTATAAAACTAATTATTAATAAAATATTTTTTTATTTGAACAATTTACATTTTTGTTTGTGTTGTTGAGTTGTCCGATAATTAATGTTGTTTTTTTTCATGTTTTTTAAAGTAAATTTATTTATATTAACAGCAAACATTAATCAGTGATATATTGACCATTTTGTTGGATGACTTTTTGCCATCTTTCGGTAAGTTAAAAAGTTCCACATGCGCAGAAGCCTTGGTTTTTAGATGCGAAGAACTGGTCCAACTCATTTCGTTTTGAAGGGAGCGAAACAAATGCTACTCTGATTGTGCTAAGTCAGGGCTATAGGATGGATGTGGCATCAGTTCCCAATTGAGCTCCATTAATTTTTGGCGGGTCTTCAAAGAGGTTTGGGGTCTAGCGTCATCATGATGGAACATCACGCGATTAACAGCAGACATTTAAATCAAAAGTCTAGTTTCTTGGAAGCCGCTCACAGTAAACTGTACCCTTGTAATCTCATCATGCAGAAAGCATAATCATCTTTTGGTGAAAATTAGTTTTGCTTGGTCCATGATCGTTTTTGGACTACGTTATCATAAATAATCCATTTTTCATCATCCATTATGATTTTTTTTAGAAATGGGTTGTTTTGGCTACGATTCAGCAAAGAATCGCATATGTTAATGCGTTTGGTGAGCTACATTTTGTTTAATTCATAAAGAACCCAAACATCCACTTTGTTTATTTAACCAAGATGTTGTAAGTGCTAGTAAAAGGTTGAATTTGATATGTTAAGCTGCCTTGCTATCTCTTGGGTGTCATACGCTGACTAGTTTCTATTAACGCCTTTTTATGTCGTCATCAGTAGCGGTTGGACACCCAGCAGGTGATGCATCTTGCACATTAAAATTTCCAGATCGAAAGCGAGCAAACCAACCCTGACACTGGCGTTCAGTAAGGCAGTCCTCACAATAAACTTCACACAATTGCTTGCGAGATAGCACCGCATTCAATCATCATAGGAGCCAAAAGCGTACTGCGTTACAAGCTTGCCAATCTCAGGTTGTTTGTATCCGTTATTATTAGCTATTCTGTAAATCTTGTTTAGTTCGCTGGAGTAGTTGCTAGGAGTCATGGGGATTGAGTGAAGTCTTTGCACCATTGATCTGGATGCTGCCAGCTTATGTTGTGCGGGGTGGTTAGATGCTACGTGTATGCTTTGATGGTTCCTAAAAGCTACCGCCCAATCACCTTGCTGCCTAACATCAGCAAGGCGTTTGAAGTGATACTCAACAGAGCATTAAACGCCCACATTGAGAAATATGAGTTGATGCCGAATTGCCAATTTGGTTTTCGTGCCAGGCATTCGACCGTACATGCAATAACGAAAGTAACCTCAGACATCTGTTGGAAACTAAACAACAAAGAATGTGTTAGAGCATGTCTCATTGATATGGAAAAAGCCTTCGATGCGGTGTGGTTAGATGGACTAGTTTTCAAACTTCTTCAGGACAGTTTCCCAAGACACCTTGTCGCCATGATGTGTAATATGTTATACGGGAAATTATTTGTTGTAACTGATGGAAATCTAACAACAATGCGCGAATTCAAGGTCTTGAATGGTCTACAGCAGGGCACAGTTACTGCGCCCCTGCTTTTCTCAATATTCATTCGCAAGCTATTGAACAGCTTTGATTTTAATGTCTCGTCAACGCGATCATTGGTAGCGTTTGCTGATGATCTGATCATCTAAACGGTAGACCGAAAAGCTACAATAGTTCAGAGCAATCTTCAAAAAATGTTTAATGATGTGCAGCTCTACACCGACAATTGGCGAATGAAAACCAATGCGCAGAAGTGCGAAACAATTTTGTTACGGACAATGCTGCAGGGGGCCAGTAAAGACCTGAAACGTAATTGGAAGGATTTCCACATTATGGCTGGTGAGGGTAGTTCAGAACGGGTTCCACATAAATCCTGTGCTCGATACCTCGGTGTTCATCTCGATCAGTATCTGTACTATACTGAACATGTCAAAATTATGCTCAGTAAAGCACTAAAAGTAGTCATGGCCCTTCGAAAACTCTTTCATTCCAGATACATTGATCAAAAAGTCAAAGTTATTTGTTACAAGACCCTGGTTAGACCAGTTTTGACATACGGATGCCAGATCTGGTACAACCAGAGTGCTAGTACAATGGAAAGGTTAAGAGTTTTCGAAAGGAAATGTCTTCGTGCATGTACTGGTTTGTACAGAAAACCTGAGACGGATTGGAAGCACTATATATCGAACAGAAAAATTTATCAAACCGCTCAAGTGACAAGAGTCGATATCTTCATATTGAAACTTCTTCGGAATCATATCGCAAGATCTGTAACTGTGAGTGAAATCCCATGGTTTTCACAGCCGTTCCACCCTACAGACGGGTATATTGTGACTGGCTTCGTTCCTCCAGAAGCATTCGTGTATTTGGACATGAATCGATATGTTTTTGATTCTGACGGCGTCCAAATCATATATCACATATACCGACGGGCCACCGATAAGAAGATAAAATATCCCCCGAATCTGAGTTCACGAGACCAACAATATCAATGGAGATACTCATTTGCTAGATTCGTTGAGGCTGGTCGAGCTGAGATGGAACTATCTAGGTATTGGTGGCTGAATGACAATGTCTAAATTATTCGTGTTTATTTTCTGTTTTTATGCTTTTTCTCGTTACTTAGTTTTTTAGATTCATCTCATTATTGCTACATCTAGTATTGTTGATTATTTGTATTATAAATTAGGTATAGGTTTCAATATAAGGTAACGTTTTTTTTTTTTTTTTTTTGATTGAACTTATTTAGAATTAGGGTGTAACATATTAGGTATAGGATATAAGTTCATTGTTGTGTTAGTAGTACAAGTAATTTTTGAATAATGCTAGTTGGTTTTTTCTCCTTTTCCAATTGAATCAAAAAATATCTAATAATCTTAATTAATTTAAATTTGCAAGTGTATTTTTTTCATTAAATGTGTTTAACTGATAACGTTTTTAGAGAGCCATTCGGGCCATTAAGTTTTTTATAGTTTTATTGTTTGGAATTTGCTTTATGTTCTTTTACAAATTTATAGCGATTGGTATTAAATAAAGCGCTTTTGACTTTGACTTGACTGCTATGATGGTTGTGGTTGATTTTCTATATATTTCGTAGTCTAATCATCTTCAAATAGAGTAGTTTGTATGGTGCCAGGTCATGACTCATATCATTTTTAAACTCTTCATCAGGTTTTTTTTAACACAAATAAATTGAAACAGCAGCAATGGGTTAACGTGAATCACATCATCATGAATTTTAACTTTGTTGCTTTTCCCCAGTGTGTAAATTTTGAGCCTTTGTATTTTCATTACCTGCAAACCTTCTTCAAACGGACCGATACAATTTATATTTTTTTGTCCAATAATAACAATAGCAATAGTCATATATAACTAAAAAGTAGCTAGAAAAATTCTATCTTCACGTGTCACTACGTATCCAAGGTTACTATGATACTTCATACGCTCCAGCATTTCAAAAAGATATTCTGTTATGTCTATCTAGGTAATATTCAACGCATGGATATGAAAAAAAAAAATATTTCAAATACAGGGTGCAGCAACTTAACTTCCTTTTTTTGAAACGGGCGACATTCAGTCAGTTGATGTCGTAGCGGAACGCTGGTAGTCTCGTTTGAGGGACGGGACTACAAAATTTTGTCTCAACATATTTTAGTGGCCATCGTGTATTGGGCCAGTGAGAAGTGTGCTTTACCCGTTGGGACCTACTTTTTGACTATATGTTTTTTGATCGCAACTCAGCGCGCGTTTCGGAGTCCCTTAAATTTTGTCCTGTTGACAGTATTGATCGTAATGTACTGTACCAAATAATGCTTTGCTTTGGCATCTCAGCCAAATTTGTCCGTCTTATCAAGGTGACATTGACGTCAGCAGCCTCCAAAGTCCGCATCAACAATCAACTGAACGACCTCTTTGACAGGAATATCGGACTAAGGCGAGAGATGGACTGGCCCTATTGCTATTCAATTTGACTCTGGAATATGTTATCGGGAAACTACCCCTTGATACAGAAGGCATGTTACAATACATTTTAGCCAAGTGGAAGCCTACTCATATGCGGATGAAATCAATCTTTCACCACGGTTGTTAATAACCGCCAGAGAACTTTTCTTGAAGCTCGGCAGTGAAGCAAAATTAGTAGAGCTACAAATCAATGAGAATAAAACGAAGCTCATGATGCAGTCATGGAAAAATATTACAAAAGCCCATAATATATCATACTTGGCGAATATAATATTGAAAATGTGGGCGAATATGTATATTCAGGCACTAGAGTAACGAGAGCTACTAATGAAGGAGATGAAATACGCTACAGAATAAATCTTAAACACCAGCTTCTTACACAGGAGAATAAAGCTCCAAGTACACAAATCTGTGATAAGACCTGTGTAAAACATGGATCCTAACTCAATCATCTGCAAACATATTGAACGCCTTCAAAAGACGGGTCCTGAGGTAAATAACTAGAGCGAAGCTAGATAGAGGCCAATGGCAAAAGTTCGGTAAAACCATGCACTGTATGAAATTGTTTACGAGCCAGAGGACTAAATAACTGTAAGACTGTGCAATTAGCTAGTTACGTAAATCATATGGGAGAACTAAGGATACTCAGAAAAGTATTATTTAGGAGAACTGAAGGGCAGAGACCAATGTGGAAAACAAGAAAATGCTAGTCTGACTCGTTTGATTAAAAAAGATCATGTATTTTGAAATTGAAAAACGTGGTCAATGCACCGAGACAATTGGAGGCATTTTTCACACGGAATGAAGGCCCAAGAGAAGCTGTAGTGCTACAAAGAAGGAAAAAATTTACTTGTAATGAAATCATGTTGCTCCACTAATAATTTATGCGCAACTGCAAAGAACGGTATGGAGTATACAACATGCTCCAACAATTTAGGGAAATAGTATAATAAGAATATGAGGCAATAATTTGAAGGTTGGGACACATCACGTATTTTAAAAAGCAAAAGAGTCATCAAGAGTTTAAATGAGTTTTTTGACACCTGCAGGAGAATATATTACAGAAGAATCAAAAGCTTTGTGACAAACAGGGAAAGACAGAACTCAGACACAAGTGGTAGGCAAATTCTAAAGGGAGGAAAAATATGTGCTGAGAAGCTTGTGGCTTATCCTTCAGGGTTAAGGAATTCTAGTCAATGATTTAAGGGAACGAATGTGTTTCCAGGATGACTTAGATTGTTTAAAGATGAAAAAAACTCAATTTTCGTGAAAAGAGAAGCTCTTGCTAATTTTGTTTCCCTTTCGTAGCAGACTTACACTGAAATAAATGAGCTTTAAAAGATCTATAAAGTCTTTAAAATAACACAAAGTTCTTGAGTTTTTTCTTTTAGGGCACATGTAGTAGTTGAGCAGTCGGCATATGCAAATTGCTCAAAGAGCCTTTCAGATTCACTGAAATCCCACACGAAAAATAGAGAAATTTAAAAATCCTAGAGAGACTTACTACTTCTTATTGCTATGATACACTTAAGTGAAAATTGTGTCATTTGTTGATATTGAACGATTTGACGAAAAGACACATACTATCGCCCATTTGAGACAAGCTACTAGACTCACAATTCAGATGGGGTAACAATTGGCACTAATACTTCTAATCACCACTTCAAAATGAGTGTTAGCTATGGCATACTGTTTGGAATGGAAAATGATGATTTTGTAGAAGTCGAAGCCAATTTTGTGAATCCCTCGGAGAAAATATATGAAAATAAGAATATAACGGTTCTTACTAATATAACAATAAGAACAAGTTTTAATGAAGAAAATTTGAATGCTTCACTTCCACTAAATATTAAAAATTGGTTTCAATCCTGCAAACAAATTTGGACGATTTTTAAAAATATCCCCCCATGATTGAAAGACTTGGGACTCTGTTTACCAATTGACAAATCTACTGCTGATTGCTTTGAAACGTTTGTTATTTGCCAAAATTGCATTGATGTAAAAAACAATAGCTTTTTGTTCATAATTATGGAAAATATTGCATGTTTCAAAGCTTCACTACCACTAATTTTGACTTCACGTACTGACGACATGCGCATGATTCAACGTGAATTATGACAACTTTCTCTAACTGCACCAAGAAAAATTGATACCGCAAGAAAAACTACCCCAAGTGAATTGTGATGACCCTCTCTAACTACATCAAGAAAAATTGATATCACAAGAACTTAGTTAATTCTAAGGGTCTCCTTTCGCACACCTCCCCCGAACACAATTACTTCACTTTGTTCTCATTCGGGAATTCACTCCCGAGCCGCACCCATTACACTCTGAAATTTAATGCTTATTTAGTTTAAACTTAATAAAAAGGAAATCAATTTTTTTTATGATTTTCTCTTTTTCTCCTTTAAAACACTCTCTGGTTGTTTTAAAGTTACAATCCCGATTCTTGAGGTATTTCATTCAAAAAGATAAAAACTAAAAGATTACAACAAATAAAAGAAAGCAAGTAATTAACCGTTTCACTTACTGATCTACGAAGAATAAAGGGGCCCAGTTTTGGTAATTCCGACGATGATTCCGGTAATACTTTTGCCAGTACGCGATCCTCCTTACTTTACGTGGATGACTTGCCGCTTGTTCTTCGAATTTCCTTTTCCGATGTCTTCTTTCCAACTTTCCTTCTCATATCCATCTTCTTTTTAACCTTCCACCACTATTTCGTCAACACCTGCCGTTGTTTTTTCAATCGCCACCACTCTTCCAAGCAATTCGAAAATCAAAAATAAGAGGAGGCGCATCACTCGTCCCGCTCTTTAATAGCTTCACCTCTAATGGTCACTTTACTGCTCTCCAAATGACTTCTTTGTCTTGGGTTCAGCCATCTCTCAGGAGTGGTTCTTCCCATAGTATACTCAAATAGTAACCACCCTCCATCAACCCTCCGGAAAAATCCGAACACAAGCCGAACAGCAAGCCATAAATCTTCGGTAGCAGGTAGATGGTAAACGCTGATGCGAGGAATGGCGCGAATATAAACATATGCTTCGATGAGAGATTTCAGGGCTACCAGAGCTAAAAAATCAATAACATTGCAGAAAAACAAATTCGTTCCAACCAATCTTTTAGTTTTTTAATTAGGATCTGGCAGCACTCCTATGTTCTGAAATGCGTAAAAGAACACGTGCGTCGGAAATTTTATCTGCATTTTGCTTTGTTTCTTGAGCGCGCCAAAAATGGATCAGCTGTAATGCCCCTGGGAAAATTCAAAAAGTGTGCAACACAGGGTAAATGAAAGGTGTGGCTACTATTTGAGTATACTATGGTTCTTCCCATTCCAGCGGGTGGTTCCACTCAAACTCGCCACAATTTCCACTCTACCTTTCAACCACTCTGGCGGCAATCATCCTAATCACGGGCTGAATACTTTTCCTGACAGTTGGTAACGTCAGTGAAATTTGTTTAAAATCAAATTTTTATTGCGTGACTCATTTTAGGGTAACTTTTAAAGTTTAATGATTGTCGTTAATTTGTATGAATGTTTTATTGCCAGATTCACATTCCAATTTCAGTACCTCTATTTGGTGCTTGTTTTAAGGCCTCTACGAGTACATTTCACAGAGTACATTATATTCGAGTCCATCTCTCTTTTACTGGTCTGGGAAAATCTTTGAAATAAGGTGTTTAAGATTGTGTTTAATGTATTTTTTACTTGAGATTAAACCAACTTGAGTGACGATGACACGAGCCCGGGTGGTAAAAGCTTCCCCCGGGCAGATTAGTTTCACCTTCAACGTGGAGTACAAGAGTTCAGTCGGATAGAGGAAACTTTGACGTGGGGTCAAAATGTATGCCAGAAGTGGCGAAGGATAGGGCGTGAGTATGCTATTATTTAATTTTCACTTATTAATAGTAGTGGAAATTTAATATTATAGTTTACTAATTTCAATGATGATTTTGATCATTAGCAAGGTACGATTCGATTTTCATTATGACCAGTTGTCGCGACATTTTGTTGATTGCACTGACTCATTTGATTGCAAATGGGAGGAATGTTCCGGCATGAAACTTTAATTGTTGGTTGTCACATCGCTTTGCTATGAAGCAAATCTTATTGTATATAGGGGAAACCTGGGCAAAATGCATATTTTAAGGAAAAGTGTATAAGAAAATACAAATATATAATAAAAAAATGTTTTTTCTTTTGATTTATACTCTGTTTCACAAACTTGGAAAATAGCTGTATAAAAAAAATCTTGAACGGTTACTTCTATAAAAATCAGTCACAGCAAAAGGTGTATATTATCTATCATACAAACAAGGCTCGGGTAAAACGGATTTACTATAAGGGCAAAATTAAAAGCTTTAAAAATTAAACACTTAGTTCTGATATTCATCACAGAAGTAGCTGCCTGCTCCTGCATATGCTATGATGTGGAATTCTTATTTGCCCATTTTTTGCATTGGCTGCACTGTATCCAGTCAAGTTCTACATTTTTGGTTTTTATTTTAACAGATAGCATTTTTTTTCTGAACATTGTTTAAACCTGCTGATTCAAACAATCAAGGGCCATTCAAAATCGCTTTTTTATTTACCAAACCATTGTCGCTCGCTGTAGTGTCCTGGAGGAGCACCATCTAAGAATTGCGCCTGCATACGTTTGCGAACAAATATAAGGAAGGGCAGAATATACATAGCAGCCACATTGCAGCAGCATATAACAATGGTTTTTTTTTGTGATTGGGAGGTAAATGTCATTCAAGCACAGAGAGTGGGACTCCTATGCTCACAAGCAAATGTATTACCCATTAAACGCCTGCCAATCTGAAAGCCCAGCCTGGAACCATTTGACACATTTCTTTGGACCAGGTCTCATTTTGTTATGCAGTGGGGTGCCTTCAAACTAGGCAAACTCCCTTCTAGTGAGAGGTGAGAGGATCCCCCAGCCCTAATGTCCCCAGCTACTGTGAGTCTCTTTTATCTTTTGGGACTGCGTGAGTATAATGTGCCACCTGGCTCCATTTGTCAACCGATTCGAGCATCACCACCACTATACTATCTGGGGTGAGCTCTCACATCTCCCTGTAGAGGTCCTGTCACAGCCTGTCTCATTTTGTACTCGCAAAATACGCGTGGCAGGTATCGTCTTTCTCTCCTGGACAAAACTGACAATCGGGGGACCGTGACTTACCAATCTTGTGTAGTTAGGACTGAAAAAACCCATGACGGCTCCAAAGTTGGGTCAGATAGAAGTCAGTCTCACTATGCCTTTAATTTAGCCACGGTCTCACATCCGTGATAAAGCTCGCAGTCCACCTTCCTTTCGTTCAATCCACCAAAGTTTGCTGCCTTTCGTTGAGTGAGCGCTGTCTCTCCTCGCGGGTAACAGTCTTCCTCCCGTCCTCGTTCCGATGCAGGTGAATAGCGCAACGACCACCAGCAAGGAGAGCAACAGGTTTCACGCTTGCAATCACTATCACCACCAAATCAGAGACTGTCGGATAAGAAAATGCAATCCTCAGTACTCCTCTTTTCTGTACCTGTGGCAAGCATTTTCAGCTTGCTTCCTTACTGATAGCATCACCCGTACTTCTGCTCCACTGACCCTACAGCGCTCATCAAGAGGCGTCTTCTTGATGGGTTTACTCCCCCTACGTTGGCCAAAAGTCCACTCAAAGCTGATACTCCGGAAGCAGCTTTCACATCCATTGCCCTGATTTTCTCAGAAAAAATCATCTTTGAGTCAATCAGTAATACCAGGTACTTCACCGCTGGTCTTGATTCGACTAGTATATCTGCAATACTGATCATACTCACTCTAGGGATTCTTTTTTTATCAAGATGACCACTTTGGTTTTCTTCAGTGCTAAGCCGAACCCAGCAGCAGTCATCCAGTCTCTCTTTCGTCGCGTTACCATACTTAGCCTAAGTTGCGCTTGTTAAATCATGAGTCCAGTGACAAGAGCTGCAGCATCATCTGCATAGCCATCAAACGCAACCCATCTGGCGTCTCCAGAGACAGTCGCGCGTCATAAGACACGCTCCACAGTTCTGGACCAAGGATGGAACCCTGGGCAACACACGATGTATCTTCCATTCTTCATTGGCCCTGTGTCGTATCGTAAAGCAGGCTTAAGTCCTTCAGAAGCCTTATTGGATATTCTTGAACGTGAAAACTGGTTTCCAGTTCATCTAGGATATCCACCCATCTAGCGGAGTTGAAGGCATTCTTAATGATGAGTGTCACCAACAGAACCATCTGTTGCTTGATGTAGCTGTACCCCAGGCCTTGGACTGCATTCACTACCCCTGCAACTGTATCAATGTTGGAACGTCCTACTCTAAAGCCATACTGCCGAGAAGATAAGTCTCCAGCAGCACGAATCGCGTTAGTGAGTCTTTCCTTGACGCATAACGGGCATTACGCAGATGGCGATCTACGATTTCCCTTCCTCTTGCTGATCAATACGAGCCATCTTATATGCTACTACTCGTTTGCATACTTCGTCGTGGTTCCGTACTGGTTGAGCTTCACGCCAATGCTTGTGATACTCCCTTCATGTTTTAGCAACTTCAGTCGACCACCAGTATACAGAGGGCTTCCCGTGTCAGGATTTTTGACGGGGTGAGAAGTATGGCAAGCACTCATGGTGGTGCTCATAGTTGAGTTCACCTCGTCTTGAGCTGCCAGTTTTTCCGTTTCGTGCGAATCACCCTGCAGCGAAGCACCTGCTGTGAGTACCTCGACGAACCTTTTGACGTCCACCCTTTCGATGTTCCGCCCAATGGTAGAAAGTCGAGAGCACGGACCTCGGGAGACAACATCACTGATCGCAAGCGGAATGCAATGATGATCACTGGCTATTAATAATGACACTCGCGTGGTGGTTTGTCAAAGACTAAATTTATTGCCATATGATACAGGCAGGTATGAACACATAGTTCGTCATAGATGCCGCTAGTAGTATTTAAAATGCATTATTTTGATATTAATCCTAACATCTCCACTTATCAAAATAATCTAAACTTTGATACAGATGTATTTTATCAGAACTAATAGAAGCAGATCATCAAATATAAAGTAATTCATTAAACAATGCTTTGAATACCTAACCTCTGTTCGAAATTGTTATGGTATACGCTACTTGATCCCTTTGTGAGCAAGTCTGCCGGAATTTCAGAAGTTGGCAGGTGAACTATCTTAATGAGATTGTTAGTTACCGCTTCTCTAACAAAATGATGGCGCACATTTATGTGCTTGGTTCTTTGATGAAATATTGGGTTTTCCGATAACTTCTGAGCAACTTGATTATCATTATAAAATATAATTACATAATCACAACTGCCTAGAATTACACAAAATAAGCTTCTAAAATAAATAGCCTCTTTACAGGCTTCCCCTATTGCCGTATATCCAGCCTCAGTACTTGACAAAGCTATAGTGCGTTATTTTTTACGTTCATATGAAATAACCTTTCGTGACAGTTTAAAGTAGAAATCTGTGTAAGATTTATTATCTAGAGTGTTCGAGCCCCAATCTACAGCAGCAAAAACTTCCAATTTACAATAATCTTTGCTAAACATTAGCCCATACGATTTACTTTTACATAAGTATCTTAGGATGCGTTTTGCATGCTTCCAATGAGTATGGGAATAACAATTATTAAATTGGCTCAAGTAACTTACGCTATAAGTACATTAAGCTACCTTTTAATTGCTGATATAGGTATTGCTTACAAATATCTACACTTTTTTCTAGTTTTAGATTACTTTCAATGCGAGTATCAACAACATTACAGTTTGTCACATTAAATTTACTTAAAATATGATCTACAAGCCGATCTAAAGAAATGCAGCCATTCTTATGCATTTTCACCATCATACCCGAGCAATGTTTTAATTGCACCAAATCCTTAATTTCAAATTTTGACATTAGATTAGTTTTTAATTTCTCAACCATGTTACTACTGTTTGAAAAGATGTAAAAATCATCTACAAAAATTGCTATTATGATCTGCTTCTTTTCACATCTTTTTATATAAAAACATGGTTCTAACTTTGACTTAACAAAATTCAATTTTAATAAACAATCATTTACTCTTTCATCCTAAGCCCTGGCTGATTGTTTTAAACCACAAATTGCACGATTTAATTTGAGAACACAATTTTCTTTACAATTCAAATTAGGCGGCACTTGCATATAGACATTTTCATGTACGTAACCCTTGAAGAATGCTGTTGTTACATCTAAGTGAGTAATTTCAAAGTTAAGTTTGACACTTATAGCAAATAAAAGTCTTAATGTAGGATAACGAGTCACTGGTGAGTATGTTTTAGTGTAGTCCACGCTTTCTTTTTGGGAGAAACCTTTTGCGACAAGTCTTACCCTATACCGCTTTTGTATTGTTTTTAAATACCCACTTACACTGCACCTTTTTATCAGCTTCAGCTATATACAAATGTCTATGCTTGACTGTCGTCGAAAGCCTTCAGTTCATCTGTTATTGCCTGTCTCTACTGTTCTTTATCTAGTCCATTCATTGCAATTTCATAACTGATTTCTTCATCGCGTTTTTTCAGGTTGTCCAGAATACATAGATTAGTTATACCATAACTTTCTACTGGCTGTCTCCTACGTTTAGTATCCAGCTCCATTTGAACTTCATCAGCCATAGATTGATAAGAATCATCTTCGGATATCGATGACTCAAAAATGTATGTTGGATCATTTGGATCTGAAATTGGATTTTCTGATAAACTTTCATCATCTTCTAAGTTTTCATCGTTCTTTGAATTTTCTTCACAATTATTTGCTATTATCCGAGCTGTGTTCGACTCCGTTTTCTCCGTAATAATAACATCTCTTCTCGTGGTAATTTTTTTGGTTTTTTGGTTATATAATCTGTACCCTTTTAAGTTATCAGGATGCCCAACTTAAATCAATTTATCAGCTATTTTATCCCATTTTTGTCATTGTATTTTGAGAACATGCACCCATTACCTTACTGCCAAAAATTCTGATGTGGCTTAGGTCTAGTTTCTCACCTGTCCACCTCTCAAAAGGGCCCATTCTGCTTCAAAGTGTGAGAATTGGCCTTCTGATGGAGAATACTAACTTGTTTTAAGTAACTCTCCATCTCGCGAGAAGAGAATTCACCTCCATTGCCGGTTCTCAATACTTTTATCTGGTTTTCAGTTTGATTCTCCACTAAGCGTCGAAATTCTTTGAAATGCTGGAGCACCTGGTTCTTTTTCTTCAAGAAGTAGACAAAAGTCATTTTGCTGGCGACATCCACAAACAGGAGAAAATACTTTGCCTGACCAATTGACTTAGTCTCCATCGGCCCGCATAAATCTGAGTGTACTACATCCAGTGGTTTTTCACTTGTATGGTTAGCTGATGGGAAAGGGAAACGTGTCTGTTTTCCCTCACAGCACACTTCACAATTCTGTATTTGTATGTCAGCTTTCTTGTCAAAAGAAATTCCGGCTACAGCACCTACTTTCACTTTCTGCAAGGACTTACAATTTATATGTCCTAACCTTTTATGCCATGTTGACTTTGCCGATAATGAATTCTCGAATTTTTTTGTGTTTGACTCGTACACACCATTTATCAAATTCGCTGTACAAATCTCATTCACTTAGTTGTATATCAAACAGACATTCTTTTTTAACACTACTCTATTCCCACTAACTATAAGTTGGCTCACGGACAATAAGTTTGTCGTGAGATTAGGTATGTATATAATACATTAGGTATTTACAATACATTCTTCACATCATACTGAGAACTCTTTACGCATGTTGTTATTTGTGTTTCACCAACACTAACTACAGGCACCGTCGTTTGATTTGCCATTACGATTTCTTTGTTTTCGTGCACTGGTCGGAGTTGGAATAAACAATTTTGAATTGACTACATGTGTGCACTTGCTCCTGAATCGACGTACCAGTCTTCTGTGCTATAACAGCCGTTGAAAAACATTCAATTGTTTATTTGCTTTTAATTCAGGACACTCACTTTTGTAATGGCCGGTTTTTTTTGCAATTATAACACTTTATTTGCGTACTGCTGGCTGACATATCATTCGACGTTGACATTTGTTAGCGGTTAGTGCTCCCACCTTTTGGCCGCTGTTGTTTTGTCCAAAATGCAGAGTCCGTATCGGTAGTGCCAGCCTCCGAACACATATCAAGTAACTTTGTTTTTATGATGTCAGCGCTAATGGCAATTCCAGAATGCTCTCTCGCCATTATCACCGATGAATACTTATCTGAGAATCCAGCCAAAAATAATGATTCAATCCACTCATCTGTGGTTTCGAAACCTGTTCTCTTCAATTTATACTCGTATGCTGTCTCGACCATTTGAGATACGTAGGATATCATGGATTCATAGTTATCGAGACGTATTGAAATCAATGTTCGAAGCAAACTTATTTTTCGTTGATATCCCGTGTCATCAAGTAACTGTTTCAATTTATTCCACACACCATATACTGTAGTCTTACGCTTGATATGCATATATAACGAACAGTCAATTGTCATTACGCATTTGGCTTTGGCTTTCTTCATCTCAGTTTCACTACCCTCAAGTAACAAAAAACTGCTTGTTGCGAACGTCCAATCGTCATAATTTTCGCGTCCTTTGAGTTTTTTTACATTTACTAAGTGCCTCGGCGTCGACATTCTTACTTCCGCACCATAAAAATACTTGATATTTCGTTAAAATGTGACTGGGTCCATAACCCAATGAAACTCGCGTGGTGGTTTATCAACGACTAAATTTATCGTCATATGATATAGACAGGTAGGTACACATGGTTCGTCATAGATGCGACTAGTAGTATTTAAAATGCATTATTTTGATATTAATCCTAACAGAGAAGTCCTCTTTTACTCTCCAATTGTGTATCCTCCATACTAAGGACTTTGAGGCGAATGTCACGTCCGGTATGTTTCCTTTGCAGCCAACACGGTGGAAAATTAGCATACTGCTGGTGTTAAGTATGACGAGCGCCGTCCTGGCCGCCATTTCCAGGATTCGTTTTCCCTCCGGATCTGTTTGACTCATACCTCATTTAATTGCTTTAGCATTGAAGTCAACTCAAAAAAACAGGTTACCATCTGTGTTTGAGATAGCGTCCTTCAAAGCATTTAGTTTGGCTTGCAAAGATGATATCGATTCATTCGGCGATAGGTACACACTAAAGATGGTTGTCCCTGAGAACTAAATCCGCACAAAACCATCCTCCCGTCTACAATACTCTACCTGTAAATAACTGTTCCGAACTCAGATGGTGCTATCACCAGTTTCATTAAAATACCGTGATACAGAATTTTATCATGTTATTGCCCACTCAGCAGGATGAAGTCGGCTTTCATATCCGTGGCAAACTGCTCAATCAGATTTTGGGCGGTTGAACTGTGGTGTACGTTTAGCTGTAGGATTCAAGTCATCGAAGCTCTCATTTCGCTTTGGCTGGGGTATCCTGGAAAACTTCGCATTTTCCTGATCCCAAGTCGTGCACAAGATCTAGTCGTGGATCAGGGTCCTTGCAAGGAATACAGTTTGCATCCTTTGTAGACTCTTTTCTTTTGTTTCCCATTGCGTTCTATGTGCGGTGTGACCATAGCCAAGACATTTGTAACATTGATGAGGTGCTGCTCTTTGCCATATCCTGCAGACAACCCACCATATTCTTACTTTACCCCTTTTCAGAAATTGTTCGGCGTCCTTTTCGGTTAAGTCAATGATGACCATGCGTGGTCCCCTATAGTTTTCTGGTGTCAGTCTCGCTTTGATCTTGCCTACGCTAGGGAATTCCTTTTGATGGCCTCTTCTACATCGATCGGATGCGTGAAGCAGTCAATGTAGTTTATTTTGATCATTGCCACCGGTTCAAGCGAGGCTACAGTTGCACTTTTGCTGATGACTTTTTTTACTGCGTCGCAAAATGCTTCTTTACTGTCGGCCTCTGCTCCAAACACAACAAGTATCTGGCTCGACCGCGCTGGTTTTAGTGCTTAAATGGCAGTGTTGTTGTCTTTGGGCCTTATATTTTCCCTAACATCCCGCAGCTCTTCTATGTAGGATCGCCCGTCTGAGATTGTATGGGCAGTGCCTGCTGCCGTAGTCTTCGTCGGGGCTTCTTTCTGTCCTGTTTCACATCAAGTCTTGTTTTTTGTTGGGCGTCCGTGCGATCTTTATTTTCTGGCACTTTTTGAAGTAGCTTCTTCGAAGTCGCTCCTTTTGTCAGCACTGTCTAAGACCCCTGATGTGGCATTCTACGTCCATCAAGTGCCTCCTTCTACCTTCTTTTATCCTGATCTCGATCGATTAGGCTAGACGCCATTCTGCTGTTGATGTTTGATGGTGGGATTATCTGCACGGCATTTTAGGCGTAGCCCTAAGGGCTTTTTTAGCCTTCTGCTCTTCTTCAGCCTGGTTCTCTTTGGCATTTAGGTTGATTCTCCAGTAATGCCCTATGCGGTCTAGAAGCTCAAGAAGCCCAATCTTTACTCTTTTGCTAATTTTTGGTGTGTTGCATGCAAATTTTATTTCTTTTATAACATCTCCCATATTTATTTTTATTTTGCTAAGCAAGGTGTAATTACAAACGAAATACACATACATGAAATACAAGCAAAAAAAATAATAATACAAATTTAATTTAATCATTTATGATGAAGGGGCGTTAAGGGCATTTGTTTCTTAAAATTTGATTTGGTGGTGGTTGTGGTGTAATGTATGCTAAACTTGTTGAATGCTTTACAGCATCTGTTAAGCGGCTCGTTGCTAGCATAGTTGGTGTGGTGCATACTCAAGGTTAGCATTGGTGTGTGTCTTGTGGCTCTTATATATCATTCAAGTGAATCTTGTCTGACAAGGATGAAGTTTGAATGTTACCTCTTAAAGAAAGCCAGTGTAGGTACAGGTGGATTAGTTGAAGTCGAACCTCATAAGAAGGAAAATAGTGGAAATAGGTAGGATCATACAAGGATCTAAGAGTGAAGATCAAAAACTGTTTGTGCACTGACTCTTATCTGCGGCTGTGAATGTCAAATATGGGGTTCCAGACTGTGCAGCCGTATTCAAAAAGTAGACGGACAAGCGAGGTATACAAAGATTTAGTGGCCCAGATATTTCTGAATTCTTTTGATCTACGTTTAATGAAACCTAGCATTTTGTAAGCTTTGCTCAGGATTTCGTGTCTAACTACGCCAAGGTCAACAAATTTCTCGACTGTTCTAAGTTGTGTCTTATTAATGTCATAATCATGTAAGATGACGTTCTGTTTTCTTGCAAATCTTATTACCTGGCATTTTTCTATATTGACAGCAACTTGGTTTCTATTGCATCACTGAAAGAGAGAAGCTAATTTGGATTCCAGAAAAGATAAATGGGATAAGGATTGTATACAGAGATGAAATTTGGGGTCGTTGGCATAAAACAGGAATATCAGACAGTACTATAGAAAGATCAGCGATGAAAATATTAAAGAGGAGTGGACCAAGATGAGGTACTCCAGAGGTACAACTGCACCCAAGAGGCAACCGACCTTGAAAATTAACGCATTGTGTGCGGTCTTCCAAATATGACTGAATCCAGTTGAACAGTGAACCGTAGATGCCAATAATGCGATGTTTATTCACTAATATTTCATGGTTCACTCGATCGAACGCTTTACTGAAATCTGTGTGGATAGCATCTATTACGTAGCATTGCTCGATACTACAAAGAATATCTGAAGTCTAGGTAATTAGATTAATGGTGGTAGACCTATTCTTACGGAAGTCATGTTGAAGTTCATTTATAAACGGTTTGATAAAGGGGGACCTTTTTATGCAGATAATTTTTCAAACAGTTTTGGCATGGCAGAAAGGATAGCAATATCCCTATAGTTCTCCACGTGCTGCTTATTGCCTTTTTTGTGAATTGGTGTTATAAATGATGGTTTCCAAAGTTTGGGGAATATACCAGATGTTAGTGATTTATTCAAAATAAGGAAGAGAGGTCTAACCAATTCATCTTTGCAGAGAGACAGAAAGCAAGGAGGCATAAGGTCCAGGCCGGGTCCTTTAAGTGGATCAAGATCTTCAATAGCCCGAAGAATTTCATCTTCAGAAATGGTAATGTTTCCAATGAAGGTCTTTGTGACTATTTCCTACTACCCTAAATGAGGCAAAGCGACTGAATTAGAGTAAACATACTGAAAATAATCTGCAAAGAATTCACAGTTCTTCTCGGTTCAGGATAAGACAGAGTCATTGTATGACATTAAAGAAGGACAACCAAATGTTTTGCGCTTAACGTTAACAAAGTCGAAGAATTTTTTGGGATTGGAAATAGTTTCCTCTGCTATGATGTTAACGTAAGTTTGGTAAGCCTCTTGCGATTAAATTTTGAATTAAAGTGCAAGTTCATTATACTTACTCTGAGTCTCGTCGTTTAAATATTTATCTTTTTTGAGGAACATGTATAGTTTATTTCTCTGATTACTTGTATGTCTTAGATCACTCCCCAGCCATGGCTCTGAAATCTTATCTTTTTTCTTGATTTTCGGTATGAAAGATTCAACGGCGTCAAAGATTATACGATTAAAGGTGGATAGAGCTGTATCCAAATCTAACGTTGACAGAGTACCCTTTCAGTCGACACTGGATAGAAGACTATTAATGTTTCCATAATCGCCATTGCGGAAGTCATGTGAAATAGTTATAAAGGGTTATCCATTTTACGCTTGGGAAAATAAAGCTAAAGAAAATACATAAAATATTCAAATGGAAAAAAAAATTTTTATTCAGTATGAAGATTGAACCCATGGGACTTCTTACAGGCCTCAATCCTTTTAAGGTAATTTTCAATGACTTTTCGGCACATTTCCGGCAATATCTCGGCCATAACTTCACAAATCTTGGTTTTCAATAGCTCAACATTTTGAGGATCGTTCGCATGAACACGATCTTTTGTATAGCTCCATTCAAAGAAATCCAGAGGTGTTAGGTCGCAGGATCTTGCGGGCCAATTGACATCACTCAATCTCGAAATTACGCGTCCTGGAAATTTCTCTTGCAAAAGTGCTCGATTAGTCTGTGTTCTGTGGCTTGTGGCTCCATCCTGTTGGAACCACATGTTCTCCAGATCATAATCTTCAATTTCTCTCCAAAATAATCGGTTAACATCCATCCATAGCGGTCACAATTGACTGTAATGGCTCTTCCTTGATCATTTCCAAAAAAATACGGGCCAATAACACCACCAGACCATAATGCACACCAAACGGTCACTTTTTCCGGATGCAAAGGTCTTTCTGCGATCACTTGAGGATTTTGAGAGCCCCACATGCGGCAATTCTGTTTATTTACGTAACCACTGAGCGAAAAATGAGCCTTATCACTGAAGAAAATTTTGTTCGAAAAATCGTAATCAATGGCTTGTTGTTCAATCACGCAATTCGCATACATTCTGCGTTGTGTATGGTCTTGAGGCTTAAGTTCTTGAGTGAGTTGGATTTCGTACGAATAGAGATGCAAATCCCAATGCAAAATCCACTCTGCAACCTAGCATCCATTGATAAGGAGGACATCCACTTACAACTCCTGACATGAGATTGCGTTGTTGAATTTTCTTGGACCCTTAACAAAAAAGATGTTGCAGTCAGCTTGCTGGTTTGAGTCTGAAAGTTTCTGTCTTCTGCTTTTCATCAGACCAGAAGGTGCCAAATTTGTAGATGCGTCTTGGAATACGTGGAGTAGAGGGCGTTGTCTTACTGTAGAGAGTAACCAATGGGTGAGAGATCGTTGGCCTAGTAAAACTATTTGTTGATCTTGCACGAGATTGCTGCACATCTCTTCGACATTATTTAGTTTCAGTAGCAACTGAGACAAATCTTCTTGGTCTTTAGTTTTGATTAGTGATGAAGTCAGTTTTTAGAGGCTATTATGATGTTTTACGAGCACTTTCTCAACCATATTTTGCAGAGACGAAGAATCTTTGCAGCAATCACTTTCCTTCAGGGAATAGCACGAGAAAGTCTCTTTGATTGAAGCAAGCTGTGAACCAAGCAAACCGAGCGAGCTACACATTTTTTTGTTGCTCCCCATAATTCTGGCAGATAATTCGTCAAAATTGGAAGCCATTTCTACAAAACTATCGTCATTAGCTCGAGACTGCGTTTGCTGTCGTGGAATTAGGTGGTCTTTTTCATCGTTGAGTTTATCAATGTAGCCTATCAGTCTGTCGAACATATTTTGTTGGGTAACATCAAACTCTTGGCAATCCGAGCATATGAAGTGATTGTCCATGCATGGATGGTACCAATCTCTAGGCGCATCCATGCATCCTCCGTAAACTTTCTATTACAGAAGGCCCTGCAGGTGACAAATTTGAAAGAATGGTCGAATGCGATGTAATTCGGGAGGCTGCATTTTATACTCATTATAGTACAACCGTTCTAAATCACTTTTATCAGTTCAACAAATCGTTTAAATATGAGTACGTGCAAGGAGGCTATTTTAATATCAGTGGATAAAAGCACATTTACAGCAGCTTAGTAGGTAGGTTGTAAATAAGAACGAAATAAATCTAAATATAAATAAATTTCGTTCATCAAATAAGAATGCAAGTCATTTTTATATGGGATCTAAAAATCGTTTTTATATTAGTTCGCGCACTGAAGTTATTTTTATTGTTAGTGAATAAAATCCATTTATAGAAATTTAGTAAATAGGTCAAGAGAAGAACAAGGTAACACATCGTGGGCTTATTCCAAAACAAAAAATTACTTTCCACAAATAAAAATGCAAGGCGTTTCATATGAGTTCTACGTTTTTGTAAGAGTTCACGCACTGAGGTAATTTTTATTTCACAGAATAAAATACAGCACTTTAGTAGGTAGGTCATAAGTAAGACACTTAAAGCACTTTAGTAAGTAGGTCATGAATGAAAACAAAACGCGCACTGTGGTTGTAAAAAACCTTGTATACATGTCATGACTAAATACTTAATAAGGTCTTGATTACGTGAGCACGATTTGAACGGAGTGAATGAGAAACACGTCCTCATGCAACGACGGTAAAACTTTCGGATTATCTTCTCTTTTTCTTTCTGCTAAGCGGCAATTGCGCCTTGCGACCACTTTTCTTGTGAGAGCTTATCGGCTTCCATTTCGAATCACAGTACTTCCGCCACGTTTTCGACGATGGTAATGAAATCACACAACTGCGCTTTATTTGTCTAGCCGCTGCTATCTTTTCCTGCCATAAACTCGATGTGTACTTCAGGATATCTCGATATTTTTTCGGGATTTAATACCCTTGTTACAGTCGTTTTGGTAACGACCGCAAACGTGATCATCAATTTCTTGATGTTTTTTATATTTCCCTCCACCGCTCGAATATCTGGCGCATTCTGCAAAGTTTCCCGCTCTTTCTTTTTAGGACACTCTGGCGTTTGTATTGTTATTTTGCTGTGCCCAAACTGTCTCAGTCTCGACAACATTGTCTGTTAGTTTCCGTTTTTCGTCCAATGCTGGCCTTCTAGAGTACCCCTATCAACGGGCCACAGGGTGCAATTTCCTCCGGTACGTAGAGGCGGCACTCCGTAAAGAATGCTAGCTTCCAATAGTATTCCTGTTGGCTGGCATTCCCCCTACGAGGGTAGCTAATACTTTTGAGGCTTTTTGTTTGTTGTTGCGAAAATTTCAGTGATCTGAAGAAAAGTGTTTAACCAAGACCCCGAAAGGCCAAAAATTGCTGTTTTGCATTGCATCGTAGGTGTGCATGGCATTTTAAAAGTTGATACTATCCAATTTATTAAATTTAGTTGCGTTAGCTTCTTACATTAAAATATATTAATCTGGTTATCAAGCTTTTTTTCTTGCTTTGCAACTACAGCCCCTTCTAAGCCTCTGCTTAGAGATATTTAGACTATTTCTTATCTTGATCGAATGTATTGGCACTCAAAAAGGTGATATGATCAGCACCAGGCTTTGAAAGTGTATCCATCCACCCAGCTGCCACGTGTTCTGATTTGAAATCAGTACGTATCATAAAAGAACAGGCTTATAGTCCGTCCAAAGGATCATTCGAAACAACTTTCATTGTCACTAAACAGAGTCGAACCAGGGACCTTTGATTTAAGTAGCAAGTACTCTTACCAATACACTATGCGGACGCGGGTCACCAATCTTATTTATTTATTTATTGAAATATAAATGGACAACTGTCCTTATAAATTACAATTAATGAGTATATGGTAGCTTAGCACTAAGATAAATAATTTACAAACTAATTTAAATTCTAAAAATAAGAAGAAAAAGAACTTAATAATTCAAAGAAAAGAATGATACATGTGTCAAGTGCAACTTACATTCAACTAACAGGATTCAAATATACTACTTTTTATTTTGCTCTGGTTTGTATTGAAGAAATCAACATGTCGACAAAGATGATTTCCGGTGCTTTCCAAACGTTCAATAGGAGAGTATTGACTGTAGTTCGTTTTACATTTTCGAAGCTTGAATAGATCATTTGATCTCGTGTTTCGTGGTGGAATTCTGAATGAAATATGTAGTAAAAGCTCAGGCACATCAATATTGTTGTTAAGTAAATTGTATAAAAACATAGCATCAAAATACATTCTTCTTGCTTGAAGTGTATTCATGTTAAGCAAGGATAAGATTTGGCAATAATCTAAATTTTCACGGGGGATGCAAAGTTTGTGGGCAACGAATCTTGGAAATTTATATTGCACCTTCTCTATACGATCAGAAAAATTTTTATAGTAGGGATTCCATAAAACTGATAAATATTCCAATTTACTCCTCA
Source organism: Odontomyia ornata (assembly GCA_963969285.1). NCBI lineage: Eukaryota > Metazoa > Arthropoda > Insecta > Diptera > Stratiomyidae > Odontomyia > Odontomyia ornata. The sequence goes on from OZ017738.1 coordinate 447,815,881, forward strand.
CAAGTGAGAAATACAGCGCTTTAAGCGCATGAATATTGCTGAAAGTTGAGGTATTTCTTATGATAAGCCTAAAATTCTGCGTGCTTGCTCCGTTATATTGTTTATATGTGCATTAAAGTTCAACGATGAATCAAACATTATACCCAAGTCGATTACATTATCAACTCTCTTTAAAGGGATGTTATCCATGCTATAAATATGGCTAAGTGTAGTTTTACATCTGTTAAAAATAATATATTGGTACTTGCTGGTGTTAAGAAACAAACTATTCTGTTTAGCATAAGAACAAATATGATCTAAATTTGATTGAAGTGTCAGTATATCATTATAACAAGATACGGATTTAAAAATTTTGCAATCATTCGCAAACATCAAGAATTCCACATCATGTAGAGTTTGACAGATATCATTGATGAAAATTAAAAATAGGAGTGGTCCTAGGTGAGATCCTTGTGGTACACCTGATGAAGGATAAAACTGTCGGGAGTATTGGCCACCTACTTTAACTATCGACGATCTGTTTCTAATATAATCATTCAACCAATTCAAAATAGCTCCGTTGAAACCGATGTTTCCAAGTTTCCTGATCAGGAGATCAAAGTTAATTTTGTCAAAAGCTTTTCTGAAATCGGTATATATCGAATGAACTTGAAAATAATTATCTAGTGATTGACATTTGTAATCATGGTATGATATAAGATTAGTTGCAGTCGATTTACCAGAAACGAGTCCATGTTGTTTAGCAATTATAATAGGCCTTAGTAACGGAGTTAAGAAATCTGTGACGAGAGACTCAAACACCTTAGGAATAGCGGACAGTATTGAAATGGGACGATAGTTACTGACATCTGCTTTGTCACCAGATTTGAAAATAGGCATTACATAACTAACTTTCCACACATTAGGAAAACATCCTGATGATAGAGAACTGTTGAATAGTAAAAGTAGTGGAAAAGTTAAGCTATAAGCACATGACTTTAGAAAGATGTTTGGGATGCCATCAGGACCAGCACTTTTGGTAGTGTCTAACGAAAGTAGCTCATCTATTAGAGACTGATATTTAATTTTGTGATGAGAAATATTTAATGCATAATTTGGTATTGGTGGCACGAACGTGTTAATATCAGTTGTGTAAACTCTCGAGAAACTATCAGAAAACATATTAGCTATTTCTACTTCGCTTGAACTCCAAACACCATTCAAATGCATAAAGTCAGGCAAAGTATAATCGTTTTCGAGAGAGTTATTGTGCCTCCAAAAGTATTTTGAGTTGCAAGGAATTTGAGATTCTACTTTCCTAATGTAACATTGAAAGTCAAGTTTTGAACGTCTTTTGTATTCTGATCTTAAATTGGAAAATATTTTATAGTCATCTAAGCTGCCTGTGCTTTTAAATTTTGCATGAGCATATGTCTTTTGAAAAACGATACGCTTCAAATCAGGTGAAAACCATTTTGGAAATTTATCACTGTTATAACAGATGGTAGGAACATAAGTACCGATTAAGCTACTTATAATGTTATAAAAATAATGCAACGCGTCCACGAGAGGCATATTTTCCATTACCAGCCAGTTTACGGAAGATAATTTACCATTCAAGCTAGAAAAATCAGCATTAGCCCAGTCATATTAGGTAAAAAAAGGGGTCAACCTCGGAATGAAAGATAATAAGCTGCAAATTGGTATGAACCTTTGTTTTGTCATTCTAAATGTTGTCTCAAAAGTCACAATCGTTATCGTGTTCGCGTCTCAAGATATTCAAGGTCAAAGGTCACAAAAATCGGTTTTTCGCGAATATCTGGCTTCCTATCGGTTAAATGAGATTTGCATTTATTATAAAAGTTGTAGGCTATAAAATTCCCTACAACTTTTGTTTAAACTTTTTTTTCATACGATCAACCGTTTTGAAGGTAGAGCGCGAAGAGTGCACATCGTACAGTCATATACGGCCTAATGCAAGGTCAAGCGTGAGTTATGGTTATCAGTACGTTATAAAGTCAATTATTTACTTGGAAATTATAATTATTAAACAATGCCTATTATTTATGTACTAACTATTAATTATTTATATTTAATTAAAGTAGAACCTAAAGAATGGGGCTGGATGCTTGAAAATGAAATCCTGGAGCCCATACGAACGTTATTACCTCCAGCACCAGCCGAACTACTAAACGTAATATTTTGCAATTGCAAAAATGGTTGTGGTTCCCGCTGTGGATGCAGAAAATCAGGGCTACAATTTCTTTAGCTTGCGGCCAGTGCAACGGACAAGCTTGCCTCAACGCTTCACTGTATCCAAGTAATCCCGATGAAGAAAATACATATGATCCCGATATTCTGGAAGGTTTGGAGATGAACATGACAGATAATGACGATGATGACAATGAATCGAACATTTTTGAGCGACAAGAAGAAGAATTCATTGTCATCATCCTCTTTATCTGTCATGTTCATCTCCAAACCTTCCAGAATATCGGGATCATATGTATTTTCTTCATCGGGATTACTTGGATACAGTGAAGCGTTGAGGCAAGCTTGTCCGTTGCACTGGCCGCAAGCTAAAGAACATTGTAGCCCTGATTTTCTGCATCCACAGCGGGAACCACAACCATTTTTGCAATTGCAAAATATTACGTTTAGTAGTTCGGCTGGTGCTGGAGGTAATAACGTTCGTATGGGCTCCAGGATTTCATTTTCAAGCATCCAGCCCCATTCTTTAGGTTCTACTTTAATTAAATATAAATAATTAATAGTTAGTACATAAATAATAGGCATTGTTTAATAATTATAATTTCCAAGTAAATAATTGACTTTATAACGTACTGATAACCATAACTCACGCTTGACCTTGCATTAGGCCGTATATGACTGTACGATGTGCACTCTTCGCGCTCTACCTTCAAAACGGTTGGTCGTATGAAAAAAAAGTTCAAACAAAAGTTGTAGGGAATTTTATAGCCTACAACTTTTATAATAAATGCAAATCTCATTTAACCGATAGGAAGCCAGATATTCGCGAAAAACCGATTTTTGTGACCTTTGACCTTGAATATCTTGAGACGCGAACACGATAACGATTGTGACTTTTGAGACAACATTTAGAATGACAAAACAAAGGTTCATACCAATTTGCAGCTTATTATCTTTCATTCCGAGGTGAAAGCCCTAATATGACTGGGCTACATTCTTGAAATTTAGTACGTAATAACTAGAATTATTTCTACAAGAACGAGGTGAAGGCAACTTGACACATATATCCAAAGCAGGATGATGAACATCAATAGGCAATAATGGCGAATCAGAAGAGGTGACATCAATTTCATATAAATTTGAGAAAACTAGGTCCAATGTATTGTTACTTATGTTATTAATTGGTTAAAATTTAAAAAGAAAAATGAGTCCATTATACTCCTACTTTTTAAACTATAATTATTGAAATACCATGAATCTAAATTCCAGTTAATTTCTGGCAGATTATAATCGCCGGTGACAATAAAGTTGGCGTTAGGAAAAATTTTCGAGGAATTCATTATATCATTCGCATGCTTACTGTAATGATCAGGGGATGCATCCGATGGCAGGTAGACGGTAGAGAGGATTATTTTCATGGGTTTCGCATCAATATAAACGATCAGTTGTTCGACATCATTGTCTTCGCATTTCAACCCCTTTGATTTTAGTGTTTTCCTTACACCAATGATAACACCACCGCCTTTCTGTTTCGTTGATATTAAATTATTGCGGTCTCATCTGAATACATTGAAATTTTCCAGTCCTAATTCAGTAGTGAGAATATTCGGTTTCAACCATGTTTCAGTGAATATAATAACATCATAATTAGCAGATGATATATTTATACGAAGTTCGTGCAGTTTTGAGCAAATTTCGCGAGTGTTCTGGTAGTAAATCGATAGATCTAGTTTTTTGATTGCCTACGTACAATACGTGGAATGCTGTTTATATACTTGATCGTAGCATCCGGATTGCTTTTCTTTACCTCTTCAAGCTCAGACCTTAGTGATGTTAGATGTTCCCGTTGATGTAATGTTTAATCAGAAACGATATTAACATTTATTGATCTTAGATAACTCCGAACATTGTTGTCTGTCTTTTTCCGTATGATGTCAATTGGGATAGTTGAGTTTGAAGTTATTACTTTAATTGATCTGACTTTTTCTGCATTTATCTTAACGATTCGCGCGGTTTTATCCTCTTTTGATTGTAAAATAACTGGATGTAATATTTTGTTCAGTATTTCCAATGTTTTCAGGTGATCAGCTTCGGTGTTCGTTTGCGACGATTTCAACAGTTTTATTTCACTTTTAAGTTCTTCGACTTCATCCTTCAAATTGGTAACAAGTTTGAGCAATACCTTGTGCTGCTTATTCCTCTCCGTACATTGCGTGCATAGAAATACCACTTTCTTGTTGGTGAACTTGAGAGCTAATATAGAAGATCTATATAGTCCAGCGCATGTAGCATGTTGCGGTCTTTTGACGAATCGCAATAAAAGAGATCATCGCCTGTTTTGCACTCTTTTTCACAGAAAGAGCAATCATTCAAACTAATTGGAGACATTGTCACTATATCGGGGTTATGTTATTGTTTTCAAACTTCATAAAATATGAACTTTACAAACTAAGTTTTAATTGCGCACTTCAATGAAACACGAAAGATGCACTTTACGATTGAAGATTTTATATTGTTTTACTAACTAAGATTTACCAGGATAAATTCAAAATTTTTAAGAGAAAAGCTTGACAGCTACCATCACTCATTAATGTCACTGAAAGTAGTTATGCAATATGAAATGCAGCACTTGTTCAGCAGCTTTGTTATAGGTTAAATACGAGATGAAGAGTCAACGTGGTGGAGATACAGTCCAAAAGCAGGATGTCGAGAAAAGACTCAGCATATTGTATTTGGAAGGGTTGTTCTACATTAGCGGAACTATGGAGTGGTTGCAGATATGCCTGTCGAAGCAAACGTTACTAACGATTCAAATTTAGACTCTGCTGTTGCCTTGCCATTTGCTGTTGTAGACGGTTCTGTTGTGCTTGTTGCTATTTTGCTTAACACGGGAACGCAGGAATGTGGTGAATGCTAATTTGGCTGTGATACCCGCAGTTAGCGATGATAAAGGTAAATTGTTTGTCGCCCCTTCCCTATCATACATAACCGGGCAAATTTTTGCATGTCTCATATCATTTTAAAAACAAGTATCCATTAATTCGTAAGAGCTATTTTTCTCTTACAAAAACAGCTAAATCAAAAGATTCTTCATGATTAACGAAAAAATACTGGAGAACTTCACATTAAATATGAATATAATATTCCCACATAACAAACAGAAAAACTTCACAAAGCAGTTCAGGACAAACCAATACGTTGAACTCATTCTGTTGAAAGCATCGCCCCTGAACAATACCCTTGACCCGCAATAACGATTATATTTCAACTCGATTAATAGGTCGTGATTTGCAGCTGAAATCCCCGCTCAGCACAAATCCACCCCATCAAGTATAATGGCCAACTCATTCGCGTTTCCATTTGTCGCTTCTTCATATAAAAAAATATTGCACCCTCATTGCGGAAATCTTAAAGGTAAAATGAAACCACTGAATGTAACCACCACCACTTAACCTTTCTGGCATTAAATTCTTATAAAAGCATGTGCCTTCAATTATTCATAGAGGCATGAACTCATTAAAAGTTCCATGATACGTTCGTACAGACACCCCATTCGGATTTCCCTCTTGTTTGAGCGTATCCCCCTATATCCTCTGACACGACTCCTTTTCTATGTTAATTAAACACTGCTCTTTCGCTTGGTGTTTATTAGCTCGTACCGCTCGTTCATTCGGTCCCCGCTCGCTAAACTCATTCATTCGTTGCACACCAAAAAGGTGTGCGTGTTTTGTTTATTTTTCACCTGTTTTTGTTGCTTTGCTGTTTTGTCAAGTTCTCTTATCTCCCGTCCGACCACAGTGGGTACTTTCAAGATTATCCTTTCATTTCGCTGTTTCTGCGGTGCAAACGTAAACCTTCAAGCATATATATGTATGTACAGGGACTAACAGGGGTAGCTTTTGCATTCGTGTTTTTATATGAATTCTTTATTAATAAACCGTTGTAGAGTGCGAGTACATATGGAAATTTGTAGTAGCAATAATGTCGATGGAGCTCTGATCCTTTCTTCGGAAACCTTGTTGGGATTTATAGAAGGTGACCACTGGGGCACAACATAGTACAGATTGTACGGATTCCCGTGTTGCTTTCACGAGGGAGAAGCTTATCCCCTAAAATAAGAGGGTTCGCGATATTCGCTAGAATATTTAAGGTATGATTAAAAGTAAGCGTGGCTGTAATTAGGACAATATGCAGATTATCTTTTTAAAGGTTTGAGTAGGTTTGGGAGATACGTGACTTTAAATTATATTATATTAAAGCAAAAAATTCAGTTGTAATTTGGAAAATTCCTCCATTACAACCTAATCATCATTTCGTTCTTTGAATGCTAAAACATTCATTTATTACGTTAAACGAGACAACTGCGCAATTCAAGCAAATATTAACAATTCCTTCGTACAATTATAAGCAAATAGAGATGGGCTAGCATATCCCATTAATTAAAAGTGTTTCTGCAGGTTTGCCGGCACACAAACGTAATCCAATTTAGTGTTGACCTTTAACGAGAATCACTGGCCATATCTCTTATTGCTTCTTCTGCCATAACGTTTGCGAAATTGAGATTTGGAACACTGTAGTATAGGCAAGGACTCGCTGTATCGACGGCCATCTGAATCGAAAGCATTCTATGAACGAACGAGCATTTTGAAATGATTATCATTATTATGCGTGGCGTTTAAGCGAGTGAGCTTATGTTTAGTGAAGCATGTTCCAACATGTAGGGAGAGACGGGTCTCGTTACTGACTATTCTAACATGGTTTCGTATTTTATTTTATTTTTTTTTATTTATTTATTGGAGAAAACAACAGTTACAGTTTCAGTTGATAATTCAATAGAACATATTCAGGGAAAAAGTAGTAAACAGTAACCTAAAACATTTTCTCACTGAGAGATTTAATATAGAAATTGAATGTTAATGACAGTGTAGTACGTATACTTTGAAGCATTTTTAATTTTTAAAATTTTTTGTTTATATGTTTTTTTTTAATTTTTTCATTAATATTTTACTAAATACTAAACTTAATTCTACTATATACAAAACCAAAATAAATTTCAACACAATACAATATCCGTTACATTATGATGAGTTTAACTTCATTTTTGAAAGCCTCCCTGCTTTTATTTTAAAAATCACAGCTACTGAAATAACGGTTAAAATCGCTGCATAATCTGTACAAAGGAGCTCTTTGGCCTGCGTTAGTTCGACACTTAGTCAAGGCAAATACATGGGACGATCTAGACGTGATACGTGGGACTCGAAATTTTATTTGAGCTAGAAGCTCTGGACAATCTACATCAGATAGACAAATATTTCTCAAGCTAATCGCATCAAGGAACAAACATCTATTTTCCAGCGTCGAAATTTTAAGTTATGACAAACGATCAATATAGGGGCGTTGTTTCAATTTTAGTCGGTAGAAGAGAATCTTAGAAAATTTTCTTTGTATGGACTCTATATTATTTTTATAAGTCTCATAATATGGAATCCAGATCGGGGATGCGTATTCGAGTTGAGGCTTTACTAATGCTTGATAAAGCGTCAAATACGTAGAACACAACTTAAATTTCTTCGTGGTCCGGTACAAAAATCCTAGCATATGATAAGCTTTATTAGTCATCATCTGAATATGTTGGTCAAACAATAATTTAGAGTCAAATATAACCCCGAGATCTTTGATATTACTCACTCTATTCAGGATTTCATTAGAAAGAGTATAATTATGTTTGATTTGAAGTCTCTTTCTTGAGAATGTTATTACTTTACATTTATCGGTTGCAAGCGTTAGCCTATTTAAAGAACAATATAATGTGAAGCGGTTAATATCATCTTGAAGTAGCACACAATCCCTACGACTGTTTATTTTTTTTTATATATTTTTAAGTCATACGCATATAACAATATTGAGCTATTAAGAAAGCACTTATATATATCGCATATATATAGAATGAAAAGAAATGATCCTAAAATGGAGCCCTATGGAACATCAGAAGTGATAACACCCGATGGAGAGGAGTAACCGTTGAGCGTAACTGATTGACGCCTACATTTCAAATATGAGGAAAACCATCGTAACAGATTTCCCTTAATGCCGTTGAATTTTAGTTTCTTAAGTAAAATCAAGTGGTCAACTTTGTCAAAGGCTTTTCGAAAATCGGTATACATACTATCAAACGAAGCACCTTGGTCTAAAGCTTGAAAAATGAAGTTCGAATATACCAATAGATTAGAAACCGTAGATCTTGATTTTAGAAAGCCATGTTGGCTGAGGAATGCTAGATTTTAAAATTGAATACAAATTATCATGAATTAATCGTTCGAATATTTTTGCGATACAAGATAAAATAGAAATAGGCCTATAGTTTTCAATATTATCCTTACCACCTGATTTATGAATTGGTGTGATATTAGCTGTCTTCCAAATAAGAGGAACGTACCCTTCCACAAGACTCTTGTTAAAAATAATAGTGAGAGGTATGTACAATGCATCAGAGACGTTTTTAAGAAAGAAGGGAGTAATTCTGTCCGGACCAGCTGCTTTATTAACATCCACCGATTTTAAAGCTATTTTAACTTCATCACACGACAATACAGTATTTGAGATACATGTATTATTTTTATCAACACATTCTGTTAATTTATTAATCAGATCAGCATCATATGCAAGGTCAGATGTAGGTTCAAAAACAGATAAGAAATAGTCAGAAAGCATTTTGCAAATTGTATCGGGATTACTAGAAAGTTTATCACGCAGTTTCATCAAAGAAGGATAACCATTACTGCTATTAGGTAAATTTCTCGAGAGAAATTTACCTATTGCGGAGAGCATCATATATATATATATATATATATATATATATATATATATATATATATATATATATATATATATATATATATATATATAAATATTTATATATATATATATATATATATATATATATATATATATATATATATATATATATATATATATGGGATATAACGAAATTTGTGACCACGCTAGAGGTTGCAATTTTGCTTCGATTTTCACCAAATTTTCAGGAAAGGTGTATTGGGTAATTATCTCGGTTAGGTTCGTGAACCAGCTGTATCGGCCAAACGAAAACAAAATGGCGGCCATTTTAGACGAAAAATCGTGATTTCTGTTCTGACCAAAGTATATGTCCGATTTGGATGAAATTTGGTACATAAGTTCATTAATGTATGTGATGATTCTCACAATAAAAAATCTAAAGTCGGTAGGGCAGAAACAAAATGGCGGCCGCTCAAAGGTCGAAAAACGTGCAAAATTTTGTTGTTGTAATAGTGGTCAAAGGTTTCAACAGATTTTCATGAAATTCGGCAGTTAGTTGGAAATCATAAATATCTAAAGAATTACGTAAAAAACCTGGAGGTCAGGTTGCAAAAAACAAAATGGCGGCCAGTTGAAGGTCAGAACTTCAGAGGCTCTTAAAAGTCGCAATTTCGATCCGACATGTATGAAACTTGGTTTTAAGATAGGCATTACTTAGGCCTATAGTCTTTGATATTTTTGTGATCATGCATATGCAAATTTCAAAATGGCGGCCGTTGAAATATGCGTTTTTTTCATGTTTGGCCCTCTAGCGGTCACATTTTCCAACGAATTTTGATGAAACTTGAGATTATGGATCTCTGTACTATGTTCTTGTATTTTGCAGGAAATTATTAAAATTGAATGAAAAATAAAAACTCGAAAATTTAAAGCCTAATATTTTTAGCTGCCATTTTCTTTAAAAATTGAATTATTTTGCCCTGTCTAGAGTGAAACTCCTATTTGAACGAGATAGTACATTGATTGATGAGGTCCTAGCATACAAAGATTTAAAATACTCCAAAATCAAATGCATGCATTCAAAATGGCGGCCCCCAAAGGTCAGAAGGCAAGCGCAATTCGCTATTTTAGTGCCAACTGAAATAATGAATATTTTTCATGGAAACATTTTAAATGACTTTACTTGAAAGAACTTATAAGCTAGATCATTTTTAAGATATTGTAAAATATTTTTAACAATACCCTAAAAAATTATAAAATCGCGACTTGTCTGTCTGTCCGTCCGTCCGCCCGTTTGTTCGTGCGTCATAACAAGTTTTCTCGCAAACCACATGAGCTAGAATGAGGAAATTTTCTACGTAGGTCAAAAGTGCTGCCTCTTGAAATTTGCATTGCAAGAAAATATTTTAAGGTGTTCAAGGGGGGTCTCCCCATACAGGCGGGTCTCCCCATAAAGGGGGGTGGCATACAATTTTTTTTATTTCTGTAGCCTTCTAGCAGCCAAGATTCTCAACAGATTCCGTTGTAACTTGAAATTATTAGTTATTAAGGCAAGTTAATTTAATTTAATTGTGCGAATCGAATGACAAATAAAAAAGTCAAAAATTTACAGCTTAATATTTTTAGCAGCCGATTTCAATAATTATAGAAATGACGGCCCTCATAGTTCAGAAATTGAAAATGTATATATTAATGGCAATGCAAGTGCTGATTCGAGCTATTTAAGCCTTTGTGTGGTTACCACTGTGAACTGTGTAAACAACAAATGCGAGAAGGGCGAAACCGTTTATGTTCATAACAATTTATGATCCGCCGATTTTCAATATGTAATCCATACGCGTGCAACTCATTTTAATTAGCAAAATATTTGCGCCCCGATAAAAGGTCTCTAAAAACGAACGTAGCCAGATTTTTTTTATGTTAATAAATACCCATGTGGTACTACGAAAATTGCAGTAAGAAGTTTAGTAGTAGGCAAGCCAAATTCTTTTTCGCAACTTTACGCTACATACGAGAAATTTACCTTTCCGGCTGGTGCTGCCAACGGGGATTTTTTTTAAGTTGTGAGTGAACTTCCAAAACGATTTAATGTTATATGTGGTAGTTTGCTCAATTTGAGAGATATATTTATCGTGACAACTTGTTATCAGTTTTTTTTGCGTTAGCGCGAGCCCAAGAAAATTTATCATAATCAGATTTACTACCATAAATTTTCCAATATTTATGTTTTTATTCAATTGGGTTTTTAACACTTTAGAAAACCAAGTGGGATATTTTTGCGATTTGAATTTATGTAGAGGTACATGGGTATCTAAGATTCGGTACAAATTTGTGTTAAAGAAATCTACAGCTTGCTGTGTGCTAAGCCCATTTAAGCGGTGACTCCAATCAACATTTGCAAGCTCCTCATTTATGAGTGAATAGTTTACTTTTTTGAAGTTGTATTTCCTTATACTTTTATTATTGCTTATCTTATGTAGGGTTTGCGATATGTTGAACTCACATATAAGTAGCAGATGCAGTGGATCAACGTTGAGGAGTGGTGAAAAACACTTAGAAACATTGCAATATGAGTTGGCCAATACTAAATCAAGTAATCGGCTATTTACATTATGGATTAAGTTATATTGTTTAAGATCTAGGTACGATATGATATTTCTTATATAGTGTGGCATGATAGTGGCACTACTTTCTAAGATTTGATTACTTTTAGGACACCAATCAATGTTAGGTAGATTATAGTCCCCTATGAGTATGAACTTATGATTTACGAAATTAGAGGCTATGCGGTATAATTTGTTAAAATGTGTGTCAAAAGTACCCGGACTTGAGAGTGGGGGAATGTAGCAAGCTGTAAGTATGACACCATGACCTACCAAGGGCAGTACCAGTATGATCTCTTCTAAGGATACACTCTCCCAATCATATTGCCTTAAAGAGCAGATACTCTTTTTAATCGCAATTAAAACCCCGCCCCAATCACTTTTAGCAGATGTGGAAGAACATCGATCTTTCCTATAAAGATAATATCTATCATCAACTACTTCATCATCCCGTACACCAGCCCTAAGCCAAGTTTCAGTTAAAATGAGAACATCATAATTACTGATTAGTAGTTTAAACCACTGGTCAGAAAGCTTATTTCTAATTCTTCGACAATTTTGAAAATATATATTTAAGGAATTCATTGGGTTAATCATAAACAAAGAGACAAATAAAATTTATACCAGACGCAGCTAATTTCCGTAGATCAATGATCAAAGAGATTTGACGAATAGAAAATAATAAGCGTTAAAGAGGGGTTGGCTAGTAAGTAAAATAAATTTGAAATATTGTATTGCGTTGAATCGTTGTAATCATTTTCAATAAAAAGACTAGGAGTACGATAGAAAGAGAGTACTTTACATAAATTTAAGCATAAACAAAAACCGGCAAACTCTTCAGACAGTCAAACAATTTTTTCAATATCCGTTTCATCTGTTATGTGTAATGTCTTCGATGTATCCGTTTTTGAGCAAAAATCTGAGCGTTTTTCACCCACACATATTTAAAGCCTGTATTTCTAGCATGCAGCCGTACTCGACTATATAACATTTTGTTCCTAAGCGTAAGGTGTTCATTTATGTAGAACTGCTTTGGTGGTGTCGAGTTAATATCCAAACTGTCTGTGCTGAGTTGTCACCGAACTCTAGCGCCATGCAATAAGTCGTCTCTAAGCCGGCGCGTAGTGAGCTGCAGCACAATGTTTCGTGGGCGAGCTGGTGTAGTAGCAAATGCTGATGCCGAAGCGACTCGATGCACAGATCGGATTCTTTCCAATAAGATCTGCACATTCAACATTCTGCCAATGCTTTGAACTATGTTCACCAAGTTCTCAGTTTTTGTTTTTTCGGGGGAATTTTGAATTTCCACATTACAACATCTGTTTGCCTGATCAATATCATTGAGCTTCTTGTTTATAGAGGATAGCTCTGTACGTAGGTGCGTGTTTTCTATTTTAAGCTCAGATACAATGTTTGTGGTATCGTCTGAAGAAGTCACTTTTACTTCCAAGCATTCAATCCTATGCTTCCAACTGCAAATATGCTGCGACAGTGATTTCAACTCTGAGAGGATGGGGGACATTGAACCAGAAATTTTTTCAGGATATCTTTATTTATATATATATATATATATATATATATATATATATATATATATATATATATATATATAAATATTTATATTTATATATATATATATATATATATATATATATATATATATATATGGGATATAACGAAATTTGTGACCACGCTAGAGGTTGCAATTTTGCTTCGATTTTCACCAAATTTTCAGGAAAGGTGTATTGGGTAATTATCTCGGTTAGGTTCGTGAACCAGCTGTATCGGCCAAACGAAAACAAAATGGCGGCCATTTTAGACGAAAAATCGTGATTTCTGTTCTGACCAAAGTATATGTCCGATTTGGATGAAATTTGGTACATAAGTTCATTAATGTATGTGATGATTCTCACAATAAAAAATCCAAAGTCGGTAGGGCAGAAACAAAATGGCGGCCGCTCAAAGGTCGAAAAACGTGCAAAATTTTGTTGTTGTAATAGTGGTCAAAGGTTTCAACAGATTTTCATGAAATTCGGCAGTTAGTTGGAAATCATAAATATCTAAAGAATTACGTAAAAAACCTGGAGGTCAGGTTGCAAAAAACAAAATGGCGGCCAGTTGAAGGTCAGAACTTCAGAGGCTCTTAAAAGTCGCAATTTCGATCCGACATGTATGAAACTTGGTTTTAAGATAGGCATTACTTAGGCCTATAGTCTTTGATATTTTTGTGATCATGCATATGCAAATTTCAAAATGGCGGCCGTTGAAATATGCGTTTTTTTCATGTTTGGCCCTCTAGCGGTCACATTTTCCAACGGATTTTGATGAAACTTGAGATTATGGATCTCTGTACTATGTTCTTGTATTTTGCAGGAAATTATTAAAATTGAATGAAAAATAAAAACTCGAAAATTTAAAGCCTAATATTTTTAGCTGCCATTTTCTTTAAAAATTGAATTATTTTGCCCTGTCTAGAGTGAAACTCCTATTTGAACGAGATAGTACATTGATTGATGAGGTCCTAGCATACAAAGATTTAAAATACTCCAAAATCAAATGCATGCATTCAAAATGGCGGCCCCCAAAGGTCAGAAGGCAAGCGCAATTCGCTATTTTAGTGCCAACTGAAATAATGAATATTTTTCATGGAAACATTTTAAATGACTTTACTTGAAAGAACTTATAAGCTAGATCATTTTTAAGATATTGTAAAATATTTTTAACAATACCCTAAAAAATTATAAAATCGCGACTTGTCTGTCTGTCCGTCCGTCCGCCCGTTTGTTCGTGCGTCATAACAAGTTTTCTCGCAAACCACATGAGCTAGAATGAGGAAATTTCCTACGTAGGTCAAAAGTGCTGCCTCTTGAAATTTGCATTGCAAGAAAATATTTTAAGGTGTTCAAGGGGGGTCTCCCCATACAGGCGGGTCTCCCCATAAAGGGGGGTGGCATACAATTTTTTTTATTTCTGTAGCCTTCTAGCAGCCAAGATTCTCAACAGATTCCGTTGTAACTTGAAATTATTAGTTATTAAGGCAAGTTAATTTAATTTAATTGTGCGAATCGAATGACAAATAAAAAAGTCAAAAATTTACAGCTTAATATTTTAAGCAGCCGATTTCAATAATTATAGAAATGACGGCCCTCATAGTTCAGAAATTGAAAATGTATATATTAATGGCAATGCAAGTGCTGATTCGAGCTATTTAAGCCTTTGTGTGGTTACCACTGTGAACTGTGTAAACAACAAATGCGAGAAGGGCGAAACCGTTTATGTTCATAACAATTTATGATCCGCCGATTTTCAATATGTAATCCATACGCGTGCAACTCATTTTAATTAGCAAAATATTTGCGCCCCGATAAAAGGTCTCTAAAAACGAACGTAGCCAGATTTTTTTTATGTTAATAAATACCCATGTGGTACTACGAAAATTGCAGTAAGAAGTTTAGTAGTAGGCAAGCCAAATTCTTTTTCGCAACTTTACGCTACATACGAGAAATTTACCTTTCCGGCTGGTGCTGCCAACGGGGATTTTTTTTAAGTTGTGAGTGAACTTCCAAAACGATTTAATGTTATATGTGGTAGTTTGCTCAATTTGAGAGATATATTTATCGTGACAACTTGTTATCAGTTTTTTTTGCGTTAGCGCGAGCCCAAGAAAATTTATCATAATCAGATTTACTACCATAAATTTTCCAATATTTATGTTTTTATTCAATTGGGTTTTTAACACTTTAGAAAACCAAGTGGGATATTTTTGCGATTTGAATTTATGTAGAGGTACATGGGTATCTAAGATTCGGTACAAATTTGTGTTAAAGAAATCTACAGCTTGCTGTGTGCTAAGCCCATTTAAGCGGTGACTCCAATCAACATTTGCAAGCTCCTCATTTATGAGTGAATAGTTTACTTTTTTGAAGTTGTATTTCCTTATACTTTTATTATTGCTTATCTTATGTAGGGTTTGCGATATGTTGAACTCACATATAAGTAGCAGATGCAGTGGATCAACGTTGAGGAGTGGTGAAAAACACTTAGAAACATTGCAATATGAGTTGGCCAATACTAAATCAAGTAATCGGCTATTTACATTATGGATTAAGTTATATTGTTTAAGATCTAGGTACGATATGATATTTCTTATATAGTGTGGCATGATAGTGGCACTACTTTCTAAGATTTGATTACTTTTAGGACACCAATCAATGTTAGGTAGATTATAGTCCCCTATGAGTATGAACTTATGATTTACGAAATTAGAGGCTATGCGGTATAATTTGTTAAAATGTGTGTCAAAAGTACCCGGACTTGAGAGTGGGGGAATGTAGCAAGCTGTAAGTATGACACCATGACCTACCAAGGGCAGTACCAGTATGATCTCTTCTAAGGATACACTCTCCCAATCATATTGCCTTAAAGAGCAGATACTCTTTTTAATCGCAATTAAAACCCCGCCCCAATCACTTTTAGCAGATGTGGAAGAACATCGATCTTTCCTATAAAGATAATATCTATCATCAACTACTTCATCATCCCGTACACCAGCCCTAAGCCAAGTTTCAGTTAAAATGAGAACATCATAATTACTGATTAGTAGTTTAAACCACTGGTCAGAAAGCTTATTTCTAATTCTTCGACAATTTTGAAAATATATATTTAAGGAATTCATTGGGTTAATCATAAACAAAGAGACAAATAAAATTTATACCAGACGCAGCTAATTTCCGTAGATCAATGATCAAAGAGATTTGACGAATAGAAAATAATAAGCGTTAAAGAGGGGTTGGCTAGTAAGTAAAATAAATTTGAAATATTGTATTGCGTTGAATCGTTGTAATCATTTTCAATAAAAAGACTAGGAGTACGATAGAAAGAGAGTACTTTACATAAATTTAAGCATAAACAAAAACCGGCAAACTCTTCAGACAGTCAAACAATTTTTTCAATATCCGTTTCATCTGTTATGTGTAATGTCTTCGATGTATCCGTTTTTGAGCAAAAATCTGAGCGTTTTTCACCCACACATATTTAAAGCCTGTATTTCTAGCATGCAGCCGTACTCGACTATATAACATTTTGTTCCTAAGCGTAAGGTGTTCATTTATGTAGAACTGCTTTGGTGGTGTCGAGTTAATATCCAAACTGTCTGTGCTGAGTTGTCACCGAACTCTAGCGCCATGCAATAAGTCGTCTCTAAGCCGGCGCGTAGTGAGCTGCAGCACAATGTTTCGTGGGCGAGCTGGTGTAGTAGCAAATGCTGATGCCGAAGCGACTGAATGCACAGATCGGATGCTTTCCAATAAGATCTGCACATTCAACATTCTGCCAATGCTTTGAACTATGTTCACCAAGTTCTCAGTTTTTGTTTTTTTGGGGGAATTCTGAATTTCCACATTACAACATCTGCTTGCCTGATCAATATCATTGAGCTTCTTGTTTATAGAGGATAGCTCTGTACGTAGGTGTGTGTTTTCTATTTTAAGCTCAGATACAATGTTTGTGGTATCGTCTGAAGAAGTCACTTTTACTTCCAAGCATTCAATCCTATGCTTCCAACTGCAAATATGCTGCGACAGTGATTTCAACTCTGAGAGGATGGGGGACATTGAACCAGAAATTTTTTCAGGATATCTTTATTATTTAGTAAATTCATCAGTTTTCTTTTATAAACGATCCTAGAAACATATCAAACTTAATCATAAGTTTGTAGAAGTAAACTCCTGTAAAAAAGGTTTTTTGCAGATACGAGTCTTAAGCTGTTGATGAAAAAAACAAAAAATAATAAATCGATGTATACCTCGATGGCTTGAGTAGTAAAAACACTTCCATTCCATACGACCACCATTTTTTGCAGTATTGCTCATACAATTTTTAGGGTTTTGTAAAATAATTTTAACAAAGACCTACTAAAATCGCGTCCCGATGTCCGTCCGTCCGAGTTTCACAGCAATTTTTCTCGCAAACTACATAAGCTAAAAGCATAAGATTTTGTAAGTAGGTGTAAAATAGTGCCCCATCTTTAAAGTTTTGCCACAAAAGAAAATTTATAGGGTGTTTAAGGGGGTCTCTAATATCTTTAGGCGTACATGGGCAACAAATATCTCAGAAGTCGGAATTCGACTAACTTTGTTAACAAAAGTACATTTTATAAATTTTACATTTTTGCTTATAGAATCTAAATCGGACCCTTAAATTATCTAAAAACTACTATTTAAGTTTTTTGATAGCAACTATCTATACCTAACAATAAATAGCTAAGTTACAGCCGATTGAATATTTAACAATTACAACAACATTAACACGTGATACTAGGAAGATATACGTTAGCAACGGACCTAGACACGATAAATATGTAAGAATTTTGTGGAAAATTTTAGAAATTGTTTTTAATATTGATGTGTCATCATGACTATTCCAGTAATAGGGTCAAAAACTTGAAACGAAATGGCGGCAAATTTAAATACATAAAAACAAGAGTTTAATTTTTCGAACTCAATTTATGGAATCTATAGGAGAAAGTGGTCACCATTTGTAGGCGGGGCACATTTGTACAGATAGTATAAGAAAAACTACATGGCACACAAACACGCTTTTGCTTGTGTGCATAGACATATACCGGCCTCCATCCCACTAGGAAATGGAAGTAGTCTATAAATGATTAGGTAATTGATTCCTGGCAATCATGAAGTCGTTCTAATTTAGATTTTTTGGTTTATTTTTCTCTTATCTAATAACGAAACTTCCGAAAGTTTTAAATTTATTCAATCTTCAAACGGTTCAATCTTTTCGCACTACAGCATCGTCAATAATTAAAAAATATCAATTTCGAAAAAATATCATATTTTATCACTCAAAATTTGAAACAAATTAATGCAAGTATGTTTTGAATTCAATGAAATATTGCACATTAAATAAAACTTAAGAATTCATAAAAATAATATATGAGAGAATATCTATTGCTTATTATTTACACATGCTTTTTTAAAAAACTTATTTTTTGGTCTTTTAATTGCTTTCTTAATTAGGGTATCATAATACTCTGGGCCGACTGCCTCTGAAAGTGTGTTAAAGCTTGTTATTGTAGAATCCTAAATTTTCACCATGTTTTAATATACCTGCGAAAATTTCATTGACCTTTTCATAGGTCCGTAATGGTAAGCGTACCATTGTATTTATGGGAAAGACATATATCCTCTGACAGAAGTTTTTTAAAATTTTTCACGAATCCACCGCCTTTAATTTTGTTTTTTACAGCTGCCACCTGGTAATTTGTTAAATTATAATTATCATGTATAAGCGAATGGAAAACAAGAATACTCTTACCAAATAAGGAATATCCTCCTGAGTTAACTTGTAATTTAAAAGCTTCAATTCTTCCGAAGTTTTTATTGGAAGGTTTGTTAACATTTCCTTTTCGAAATTTTCTTGCTTAAACGGTTTTTTCAGTAGCAATGAATTTGCCGCTAAAACGTCCATTATCGCTTTGTTTTTAGGCTCAATTTTATCTGAAATAAAATTGTTTTAATCTCGAATAAGTACCAGTAAATGCCGTAGAAATCATACCTTCCAATTTTTTTATCTGTTGTTTTAGTTCATTGCAAACACAAACGTTTTCACGAACTGCAAGAAAAAACTATCAACTTTTGGAATATTATGAATCAACAGTTGTACTTACAGAAGGAAAACATCTGCTCTTCTCCAAAAACTGCATTGTAGCGTTTAAGTTTTGCTGGTGTCGGGGGAGTATTATCTTTGGTGTCACTCATTTTTTGAAATTATAAATCACGTATGTGCTCGCTATTATTCATCGCAATTGTGCAATAGTGGTATGATTAAAATTTCTTGCTGCCATGGTAGTGTCATTAACTTGCAGTTCATGTCTTCTAAAGCGAACTTTTCATCTTTACTGCTTAAATCTTTATTTGCGAGACATATAACCAGAACGTTCATCAATGGTACTGGTTCCGTAAAAAAGTCTCTTAAATCTTTGAATCTTTTCCTGATGATAAGATTTGGATCTCTTTCTAAGAAACCTATAATTTTTTTAGGTATATAGGGCTTAATAGCGCAATAGCGTGCAGTTGGGCTCTTTCAGGCTTAAGTAATACGAGCTGCAGTGTAGCTTATTATTTTGTCGGTGTTATTTTTGAGAAACGGAATCGTTGAATGTAGTATTAAATCTTCATGCCTTTGTTTATTGCTTATTTGTTGCAAAATGCCAGTCGGTTTTTTCACTTGCTTTTTTAAAATTTGCAAATAATTTTCGAATTTATACGCCGAATAATTAGAAACAATGCCATGCTCTCGGACACAATCTGGCAAATGAAGTAAACCATGGACGTTGTATGTTACGCTGTTTTCTCCATATACCGTCGGAAAGTTTTCAACAAAATAATTGATCATCTCCTGTATATTCGCAATGTTTCGAAAATAATTCTTTGGACACAAAAGAAGGCGATAAGTACAATGAAGTAGTAAAAAATGGTAGTATTAATCGTCATGTACATTGTCTTTTAGAACCACAATTCCAGTGTATAACCCAAACTGTCTAAACTCGGTTGCTTTGAATTTTTTAAGCTCAGAAAGAAAACTTCTCGGTTTTCATGAACATTCTTTGGAAATATAGGGCCGTAGTGAGACTAAGGACTCAGATATTTTTTTTTTCGTTTCCTTAGAGATCTTGTAAGCAGTTTTATTTTCAAATAATCGGACCAATATTTTTCTGAGTATTCCCTGGTCTAGGAAGTGCATGACATATGGAAATGGTGATAACATAAGTATTCCGATTTGTTCTAATCGTGTTTTTTTGTTTTTAAAGGGATGATTATGAATTTCTAGGTAACTTCGTGCGGTAAATTGACTATCAGTCACCATCTCTCAAACTATTGTCTCAAAAGTTGTTACTCCATGAACTGATTTGCCCTTTTGCTTACATCTCATGCACCCATTTAAGGATGTGTGTCCAACAGTCCCGCGAAGAAATGCTTTAGCAGGAGCATCGCAAATAAATGCCCGTATCTGAAATTTGAGTGACCTCCCATTAATTTCAATGCCATTTTTAAGTAAACCATCGACTTCGGCAACCAAGTCCTGAAGGTAATTTTGATGACTTTTAGTTTTATTTCTGCGTAGATAAGTCCCGATGAGAAAAACTGCAATGTTTTCAACATTCACTACTTTTCCGAGAATAGGCCATAAACTTTGATTAAAACTTTTGTACAAGGGCAATCCACCAATCCCTATATCCAAGATAATAGTATCATATTTTCCAAGTGAATTTGCAATTTTATCAAGTTGATTTTGGATTCCGCAACGCCAATATTCTCCAGGTAATACTTTTTTAACAATAATTCTTGGTGAATCACTAATAACAGTTTTAGATGATTTGGGTACATCGACATTTTCAAGGCTGAGAATCTTCAAAAGCTCATCGAAAGCTTCTCTGAAATATTTGATATACCACTTCTTCAATCTACTCTTCAGAGATTCTGCGTCTACTTCCTTTCCGCTATCTTCGATTTGTGAAACTTCTATAAATATTTCACTGTCATCGGTGTTAGCACCATAATTGCTTGTATCAGGCACATTAATTGTCTCAACAATTTTTAATTGTTCTGACATCCATCCCTTTCTTCTTTTATTAAACGTGACAACGTCCTCTTGCTGTTACTGGAACGATCCATTTCTGTTCTTAGTTTTGTTTGATTGAACTATTAACACGTTCTACTAAAGGTTACTAAAGTTCCTTTAACATCCATACTTCATTTTTCGTGAAACATGGATGAGTGCTATAGCATTTACATACGCCCATGAAATTGTTACCTTAATAATCAAATTGGTACTTACGTTTGTTTAAATCTCAATGGATTTCAAAAATATTTTATGCACTTCTCACGCAGTATACAAAACTCTTCAAAATATGCACTCGCGACTCGACTTAACAAATGCAACTGATAAAAATGAATGATGTGCGTAGATTGCTTCAGACAAATATTTATGCTACGAAAATTCCACAGTCCCGCACGTGTGTATCTATGACAACTTCGATCTCATTACAGACTGCATTACATTTTCTAAAACTGTAGTGCAAAAAGGAAGTAGTTACTTGTTCTTCATAATAATTTAATATCGAACTAATTACATATTTAATTAGTTACCGATGTAAAAACTTGCTATATTTCCTGGAGGGATGTTGCTAGCAGAGTGTCGCACCAATCGCACCACGGTGTATCGGCTGACAAGACGTAACGTGTTTTCGCGCGCGGTATGTAGAATTGTTATTTTTTTGAAAAAAAATAATGATGATTAATATTACTGTTAACATTGATTATTTTAAGCTTTACTTGTAATATTTCTGAAATTAAATTAGAATTTGTATAAAGTTGTATTTGAATTTTTTGGAGTGTTGAGTGAATTCGGACAGCCAAACAGGGCGCATATTCATGCGCGTACGAATGCTCTCCTTTAGATTTTATAAACTACCAGAGCAACAAAATTAGATTTTTAGCGAATAAAATATAGAAACCTTTTAAAATTATCGTGAAGATAGCACAATAACATATTTTTCCTTTTATAAAGTATTCTACTTCTAACAAAACGATATATTTTTATAAGGTAAACCTTATAATTAATATTTTATTGTAGAGTCATGGTACAAAAATAAAAAAAAGGGTACGCGTACTCAAGACGTGGATGAAAAGTCCATGAAATTAGCAATTGATGACGTAACATCAAGACATCGACATTGGAAAGCAGAGTGCAGAAATTCAAAGATGGCTCTAACATCGATGGACCCTCACGAACATTTCATTCTAAGTTCACGAGTCTGCTGGTCTTCTCTTTGGAAGAAGAGACACACTTAGATGACTATATTATTAATTGCTGCATAATGCATTATGGGCTAACAAAAGTACAAATTCGGAATCTTGCCTACGAACATGCGAAAGCGTTAAATTTAAGATACCCCACGAAACGGGATGAAAACCAAATGGCCGGCTTAGAACAGATGCGTAAATGTAGAGAAAGAAATACTGACCTCAGTCTGCGAAAACCGGAAAAGACAAGCGCAGCTAGATCATTCGCCTTCAATAAGACTGCAGTCTAAGAGTTCTATAATAATTTGGCTGATGTGTTACAATGACATAATGTTGCTGCCCACAGGATATTGAACGATGACGAATCCTTCGTGTCTAAAGTTTAAGAAACTCCCAAAAATTTGGCTCTTAAATCGCAGAAACAAGTGGGAGAAATTGTGTCAGCAGAAAGAGGCATATCTGCAAACGGAAAAATTATTCCTCCGCTATTTGTATTTCCACGTGTACACTAGAGTGATCATTTTTTTGAGGGTGCGCCTAAAGGAAACCTCGGAGCTGCTAACAGAAGTGGGTGGATAAATGCTGACATATCTTTGTCAGTATTAAAGCATATTCAGAAACACACACCGAGCTCTAAAAAGCATCCGATTATACTATTGTGTGATAATAACGAAGGCCATATCAGCTTACAGGTTACAACATATGCTCGACATAATGGTGGGGGGAAAAGCCTCCAGACACCTTTGCACGTTGCAGTATTCGGCCCATTCAAGTTTAAGTTGAAAGTATCGTTCAATAATTGGCATATATCGAATCCTAGCAAAACAATCAATATTTATAAAAAAAGGCTTTCCAATAACAGGTGTTATTTTGAATAGCCCGCTATTTCGGTAGATGTCACTTTTGAAGCTGTCATTTTTTGATATTTGACAAATAAAAACTACTTCATTAACCAAACTGGAACAATACTCGCTTCAACAATGCACAGAAATTATTAAAACACACTATAAAAATGGTGAAAATTTGTTAGAGACGGTTCGTAAAACTCGAACATTTTGGGTCGTCGTGAAGCACCTTGTCGAGACGCAATACAGAAATTTATGGAAAAATTCGAGCTGTTGGAACAATTTAGTGATGTGAAGAATAAAACCCGTGCACGTCAATCAAGAATAGCCGAGAATATTGCTGCTGTAGTCAAAAGTGTTGAAGAAAACCCAGGTTCGTCCATTCCTCGTCGTTTTTTTGGAATTGGCATTCCACAAACGTCATTACACCGTATTTTGCATGAAGATTTGGGTCTTAAGGCTTATGAAGTTCAGTTTACACAAGAACTCAAGCCGGTGGATCATCAACAACATCGTGTCTTTGCTGATTGGGTCGTTGAAATCCATGAAAATGATCCAGAATTCCATCAACAAACCATTTTGAGTGATGAGGCTCATTTTCACCTCGGTGGCTTCGTCAACAAGCAAATTGTCGCATCTGGAGCTCGGAAGACTCAAGAGTTATTGCTGAAAAGCCTCTCTATTCTCAACGTGTGACTGTTTGGTGCGGCTTATGGTCTGGTGGGGTCATTGGACCTTACTTTTTCGAAAATGAGGCTAGAGCAACAGTCCAGGTGAATGGATTGCGCTATCAAGAGATGATTAATAATTTTTTATGGCCGGAATCAGATGGTATTGATCTGGACAACGTTTACTTTCAACAAGATGGAGCTACGTGCCACACAAGCAACGAAACCATTGATAATTTACGGGAAAAGTTTCCGGACCGTGTTATCTCTCGAAGAGGTGATCACAATTGAATACCGAGATCTTGTGATTTAACACCTTGTGACTTCTTCCTTTAGAGCCACATAGAAGAGAAGGTCTACGCCAACACCCTAGCGTCGATGCAAGCCCTCAGAGATGGAATTGTTGAGGCTATCGAGGAGATAGGGCAGCCAGTTTGCGGTCTGGTTATGGAAAATTTCATGAGAAGGAAATGGTCCTGTAAGCGTGGTCGTGATGGTCATTTGCCTGATGTTATTTTTCACTATTAACGGCGCACGATTTTTTTCTAATAAAATAAAAATTTGATCACTTTATTAAAAAATGGCATTTTTCTTTTAATATCAAAATAACACTTCTTATTGAAAAACCCTGTACTATCATCATGTGAAACGACAACAAAGATTCACCGTCTACCGAGGCTGATGCGCTGAGCAGCAAATCAGCGATAAGACCACGAACCTTCTCATTCGACCACCCGTCGCCTTGGTTCACACAGGTTGAAAAACAATTCGAGATATTCAACATTACAAGTGAATCAACACAATTCACGTATGCTGCTGATTATCTTGATACGCGTGCTGCTATCGAGGTAGAGCCAATCATCAACAATCCGTCCATCAGAAATCCATACCAAACACTTCGCGACACTCTCATTGAAATTTTATCGCAATCACGCGAAGCAAAGCTAAAACAATTACTGGAGAAAGAAGAGTTGGGCGACAGGAAACTGCCACAATCCTTACGCTACCTTTGCGCTCTCGACAACAGCGAACCTAAAAATATTCTTCGCGAAGTCTGGCTGTCACGTCTACCTGCAGCTACACAAGCAATTCTTGCGCATCACAAAACTGATCCTCTCGATGTAATAGCAACAACCACCGACAGTATCCACGAAGTGACGCCACGACTTCATCTGGCCACAATCGGCCAACAACCGTCGATGCAAAAACAATTCAACGAGCTAAGAAATAAAATGAGCGAGCTTATAAATATCGTCAGACAGCTACGATCACGCTCATCGTTACGTGATCGATCACGATCACCATCGCGTGGCAGACCATCGAGAACCGACGTTAATCCCAATCACTGCTGGTAGCACCAAGTGATGCAGTATCGCGCGAAGAAGTGCAAGCAACCTTGTCCATATAAGGGAAATGACAATCAGGGTCATTAACGGCGGTAAATGGTCCTCCACCCACGTCAAACCACCTCTTCATCACTGATCGAGTCACAAATGTCCAATATTTAGTGAAAACTGGCTCAGACCTCTATTTCTATCCATGTCGGTTGCTCCAGGGTTGCAGAGAGAGGCTTGCTTACACATTATACGCTGCAAATGGCTTGCAAATCAACACTTACTGTTGCATCAACATCGTAATCAACGTTGGTTTTCGTCGAGATCTCTCGTGACGACTCGTCATCGTTGATTTGTCAAAACCAATCATTGACGCTCATTTTCTCAGTTTTAACGGCCTTCTCGTCGATCTCAAATATGCCAAACTTATCGCCTCAACCACTAGATTTAAAACTCAGGGCAAGGTATCTTGCTCCAGCAACGTATCATCCATTAAATCAACACAAAATCAATGTCCTTATTCATTGATAATAAAATAATTCTCAGGCGTAACACGATCCGATGGCATCTGCAGAGCAGCTGAACATTTAACCAAGCATTGCATCGAAACAACGCCAGGTCAACCAATTGCCAGCAGAGCACGTCGTCTTGCTCACGATAAACTAAAAATCGCCAAAGACAAATTCGACAAAATGACAAAGCTTGGACTTGCATGACCGTCAAACAGTCCATGGTCTTCACCTCTCCATCTGGTTCCAAAGAAATCTGGTGACTGGCGATCTTCTAAAGATTACCGTCAACTCAACAATCGCACGCTGCCTGAAAGATACTCTATACTTCTGTTAGAGGGCTTTACGGTTAATCTTCACGGCACAAAAATTTACTCGTTCGTGGCTTCAACCAAATCCCTGTTGCTTCAGAGGATATTTGCAAAACCGCAATCATCACACCACTCGATCTCTATGAATTCTCATCCATGACATTTGGGCTTCGTAATGCATCTCAAACCTTTCAATGTTTCATTGACAAAGTCACGCAAGGACTTGACTTTGAATTTCCATATGTCAACGATATTCTAATCGCTTCATCTACCGAGAAAGAGCCTCACCAACAATTCTTTACTCGCCTGAAAAAATACGGCATCGTCATCAAAAACGCTAAATATCATTTTGGCCTACCAGAGGTGGATTTCTGAGTATCTTCAGCAGGCATCATATCACTTCCAGAGAAGGGCAGCAATAGCAGAATTTCCCAAGCCATCAACAATCAAACAGTTACGTAAATTTCTTGGCATGTTTAACTTTTATCGTAAACATTTTAAAAACGCTGCTAAGTTTTAGGCTACACTCAATTCTCTAGTCCAGTACCCTGGAGACCTGAATGCGAAACTGCCTTCGGAAATTGCAAAAAACAGCTCGAGTCGCTCGTCATGCTCGTTCATCCAAACACTGAAGCAACTTGGGGCATCTTCACCGATGCTTCAGACCTTGCAATCGGCGCCATCGTCCAACAGCGAGTCAACGACACATGCCAACCACTCGCATTCTTCAGCCAAAAGCTCTCACCGTCACTAAGTAAACACAGTACTTACGATCGTGCACTTCACGCAATTTATATGGCCGTCTCTCGCTTCAAACATATCTTCGAGGGAAGACAAATCACAATTTACACTAATCATCGACTGCTCCTCCATGTCTTCAAGCAAAATCCTGATAAAGCAACGCCTTGGCTATCCTGCTGGCTTTATTTGTGAGAATGTCTTCATCGACACGCAATCGAGACTCGAAACAATCTCTGCAGCAATCAAAATCACCGATCTCACTCGCGCACAAGCCAAAGATGAAGAACTTTGCACGTATCTTCAACACGACAATCACTCACTTCATCTTCGACCGATCAACGTTCCCAACATCGATCTACCAGTCTACTGCGATACATCTATCGAATTAGCACGTCCATTTGTCCCAATGCAACTACGAAAACATGTCTTCGATATTTTTCACAGCATAAGTCACCCCGGCCAAAAAGCAACAGTCAAATTGGTATCACAGAGATACGTTTGGCCAAGCATCAAACGAGACTGTAAAGCATGAGCTCAAGCCTGCATCGAATGCCAACGTTACAAAATTACTCGACTCGTTGCAGCGCCAATACAGCCCTTGGCAGGTCGCTCTGGCCGATTCGAGCATATTCATGTCAACATAATCGGACTATTTACATCATCACGAGGCTACAGACACTGTCTGGCAATAAAAGACATATTCACACGGTTTCCTGAAGCCTTTCCACTCAACAACATCCCCGCAGATTGCGTAGCCAGAACACTCTTTGCTGGCTGGATCTCTCGCTACGGAGTATCACTCAGAATCACCACTGACCAAGGGCGGAAATTTAAGGCTGATCTATTCAACGTATTAGCTCATTTACTAGGCAGCAAGCACATTCATACGACGACATATCACCCAGCATCGAATGGTCTAGTCGAACGTCTTCATCGTCAGCTAAAAGCTGCAATTCGATATCACACATCCAACGCATGGGTTGAAACGTTACCAATCATTTGGATGAGCATACAGGCTACTTGGAAAGAAGACGTACAAGCGACGCCAGCTGACCTAGTTTTTGGCCAACCAATACGACTCCCTGTTGAATTTTCGTCACGATCAGGAGAACTTGACGCGCCTCCAGCCGACTTAGTACAACGACTTCGTAGCCATTTCATTGATCAATGACTTCGACCAATGTCTCGACACGGAAACAAACTAATCTTTGTCTTCAAAGAGCTACCCACATCTTCTCACGTACTCACCCGAGTCAATGCACCTCGACTAACATTCGAGCCACCATATGAAGGTCCATAGGAAGTCGTCAGGTGAACCGATCGATACTACATCGCCAAAATTTGCAACGTCGACACGCCGGTAAGAATTGGCAGACTAATCGAGCAGCGATTCATCACCCCAACGACAACGCAGAAAACGTGTGAAATTCAACGACAACAATTAATTCATTTTCCTTCCTTTCTTCCTCTTTAGAGGGGGGAGAAGTTGTAGCGGTCAGGTACAGTATTTCAAGGCCCGCACAAACATTTCTCACACACATGTAACATTCAGGCAAACGCTCATTCTCTGAAGTTGTATTGCATTTAGCGGTTAGTCGTGCACACGCCATCAATCAAGCAACACGTGTAACTCCCAACTCCCAAATGTTTAGTTATTTGCAGTTGATTGAATAATTTGCAATGTTAACAAGGTATGAGCATGTAATAATATTTACAGATTCAGAGGAAATTCAGTATCTCCGAACAATAGAAATTATATGCATGTTACTCGGATATATTTTTAGATGTAACTAAAATGGCTGGGTCATTTGGTAAGAGCTACTACGAATATACATGGCTCCAGCTTAGAAACTTACTTTAGCACTGAATGGGCTTCATAGCACTTAGAGTGTACCTAAATTAAATTGAAATTCAGTTGTTTTGTAAACATTCCCACTTTGTAAACTATATTCCCAAAGTGGCGCCCCACTTTACACTGCGTGATATTTCGCAATACCTACAGTAATAGGTCCTCAAACTATCAAAGTACCAATATCAAAGGATGGAATGTATAAAACCGCAGCTCCATTCTCGAAACGTATGTATACCTCTAGTGCTAGGTCACTTATTATATAGCCAGCCTTAGCATTCCACGTGTCCTCCCCAAAGGCCGCGCCGTCCTGGGCGAATTTAAGTTATTGAGTTCAATGGGATTAAATAAAATCGTCGATATAATCAGCGCAACCAGTGTAGCCTACGAAGCAGGATTGCAAAACCAACAATAGTGCAGTAGTAGTGAATCAAGAATGGAGCGGGTCGTTGGAGTGGTGGAATTGTATCATAAAATGGTAGCAGTAAATGTACGAGAACGCACAAAATCTATTCATTTGAAAACTACTATGTTGAAGCAAACATTGCGATCTGCTTAGCTGGAATGGAGTAATTGATGCGAATATCTAACGAATGTAGGTTAGCGCTGGCACAATCCCTGCCCGCACTAGTGGTTACGGACAGTGCAATTACTTTGTCGGTCGTATCGCAGCGCAATATTACGATTTTCCACCGGAAAAGTTTATCAGAAATTAATGAGCTTTTAAGTATAATAACGGTGGAATAATGTGAGCTGGCAGGATATTTCGGGAATTAATGTGCTGTTGCTTTAGTACGTGCTTAGTTGAATGTCTCTTATCAACGGATGGGTTATATTTCCGAGTTAATAAAGTGTTTCGAATACCTACGTCTATAATTTGGGGCCAGGTCCAGCTTTTATTGGTCAAAAGATCCTTTAATATTCAGCGGAATAGATTCAAAGGCTACAAAGTGGAAACAAGTCTGTCGCGCTCCTTTAAACTCATTGAATTCCCATCAAAGCAGTTTAAATGGAATTCCGATTGAATCCTCAATCATAATTTACAATACCAAGAAGTATTCAATCCAACAATGCGCTGAAGACGATGCTCAAATTCATTGAAATTATTACCTGCAAGAGTTTTGTAGAATCCTTTTGAATAATTCCCCGGTGCTGTCGTCGTTTAAATCAGCGAATCGTGGGTATCAGGAGGATTTTCGAGGTGAATCTCAGTCGTATTCGAATCTACCGCATCGTCCACAGATTTTCAAATTGGCGAATTGCAGAGTTGAATAACAATAACGAAGGAGAAGAGTTGTGCAACTTGATATCGGGAAATTGCAATGAGATTTTCCGGAAAGAGACAAAACGGGCATGAATGCAAATCCACATCCAACGTGGGCAGGGTGCCGGGGTTTTGTAGCCAGTGAAGAGAGATCGCAACTTGAAACGAAACTCCAATCATGCAAATTAGATGCCCGAATCAAAAACCAATTTGATGCGAACTCGAGAGGAATTCAATTATTCGCAGTGCACCTTTCCATTCGTCTCCCCGATGACCTGAACCTGTGCAGTGTGTTCCGTAAATGTTGGAAAACTTTTGTTGAATTTCCAATTGAACCACTTGCGCTGGAGGAAAATGATATGGTCACAAAGTTGTCAGCTTGATTATTTTTAACTGTTGAGATTTGTTGTATTGAAGCTCTGGGGTTGCACTACGTTAGTCAGTTGAGAATATACGAGTATAGAGAGAAAGCGACATCAAGCGATGATCTTTTCGCATGATCATTTTACAATCCAATATTTTTTGTTTTTAGAATAACAGGGATAGATAACATATGAAGTATCGCTTTCAAGCTATTCATTTGAAAAGTTGGTAACACTTTCTGTCATGTACACCTTCGTAGCCAAATTACAAATCCGCTGAACATTCAATATCCAAAATCCTTCAGCTCAGGTCGTAAGTGAAATCCTCCTGAAAATCCCGTTAGCAAAAAATACACTACACTAACTCTCATCAATGCACACTTTTCATTTAGCAGGCACCAACGAAGAATTTACACAGGACTACACAGAGCGGCCGGCAGTTTCACTGACTCGTTGACTTCTCGCTTCCATTTTTCTTCACGTCCTGATATTTATCGTTCGCATTTCATTTGTTCCCGTCCAATTGAGAAATTTAATTAAAATCGACTAACGATCCAATTACTGCGACGTCTGTCAACAAAAAGATAAATGCGTTTTCATCCGCCATTTACTAGCCTGAAGCAAAAGTTGCTTATCTATAGATTCCATTCACTCGGAACCAGGAAGGACGAAAAAATACCAGCGTAGTCGTGGCCAATGGTAAGTAAGGCGAAAATGGGCCGCGGGAATTAATAGAAAAGTGGTTGGGTTAGATGTGGGTGGGTAGTATTTACATTGATTATAAACCAGGCCAAGATAATTTGGTCCTTGAGAAGAAGTTTCAGTAAAATTGCAGTCTTTAAGTGGGATGAGAGTTAATTTTCTAAGTAAGCATGCACCAAAATGAAATTAAATACATGACTTTGGTATACTTTGTCACGTCATTATAGCCGCAGGAATATCCCAAAGAACAATTAGAGCTCGGCATATTTTTCTCCGAACTTGTTGAGCAAGGTGAAACAAGATATGTATCATCAAATGCATCAATTTTTAGGGTTTTGTAAAATAATTTTACAAAACCCAAATAAAATCGCGTCCTGTCTGTCCATCCGTCCGTCCGTGGGTCACAGCGCTTTTTCTCGGAAACTACCAAAGCTAGAAACATCAAATTTTGAAAGCAGTTGTAAAGTGGTGCTTTCTTCAAAGAACAATTACAAAAAATTTTATAAGGTATTTAAGAGGGAACCCCCCCAACATTCTCCAAGCATGGAAGCCCCACACTCTGTGCATAAATGGCATTCACCTCCCTACCACAAAAAAGGGAGGGTCTCCCATATAGGGGAGTGGCCCCCGAAAAAAATTCATCAATGATAGTCGATATGGGTATCAAATGAAAGTTCTTGATGAGAACTTTTCAAAACAGATCTTTACTTGACACTTTTTGCTTCGAGAGGCGCACAGGGAGGGGAAATACACGATAAATTTGTGCCTCCCCTCGCGATACCTGTGATCCGAAAAATTTGAAAAATATTATGGAGGTAGGTTTATATGAGTACAACAAAAATAAATTCCTTAGAGGTCAAAACTTACGCAACTTTGTTAATAATAGTATGATATTCAAATTTCACATTTTCTCCAATAAAATCGTATACGTACCCTTAAACTGAACGAAATTTGATATTTAAGTAGTCCTATAAGAGGTCCTTAAACTTTGTAAGTTTGATGAAAATCTAATGTTAAACACGGAAGTTATCAACGTTAAAATAAAATCGATTTTACCTTAAACCACAGAATTTATTTAATAAAAAGGTAAATGTACATTTCGGAAACAATCGTGTTCCTTCTTCAGTACCAACTGACTTATTTGTCTAAAACATCAACCTTATATACAAACAATATTCAATGAACGAGAAAACCAATTAAATAGTAATTACAAAAGACAGTCATAAAAAAACCTAATTGCTGAGGATATACTCAAATGAACTTGAATAGGGGTGATGACGCGTTACCTGTATCATGATTCATTCGCTGTTGTTGTGGAATTTTTTGAATCTCAATACATTCGATGATATCTAGCTTCCGTATGTCGCTTATCTGGCTTATGACCTTCAAATTGTCCGTCTTGATCATATGTCCTGATTCGACAATGTGTTGCGCGACTGCCGATCGTATGTCGTTATTCCCTCTTCGCTTTTTGATAGCATTTTCCGCCTCGCTCAGATGTTCTTTGCAACGTGTAGTTGCTGGACGTCTTGTTTGTCCGATGTAGACCATGTTGCATTCGGGACAGTTGATCTGGTACACTCCGCTTTGTTCGTTGACTTTGCGAGGATCCTTGACAGACCTGAGAAGGCTTCCTAATTTTAGTTGCCTGCTAGATGGTACCATTTCGATGTTTACAGATTTCAATATGATCATAGACGGACAATTTGAAGGTCATAAGCCAGATAAGCGACATACGGAAGCTAGATATCATCGAAAGTATTGAGATTCAAAAAATTCCACAACAACAGCGAATGAATCATGATACAGGTAACGCGTCATCACCCCTATTCAAGTTCATTTGAGTATATCCTCAGCAATTAGGTTTTTTTATGACTGTCTTTTGTAATTACTATTTAATTGGTTTTCTCGTTCATTGAATATTGTTTGTATATAAGGTTGATGTTTTAGACAAATAAGTCAGTTGGTACTGAAGAAGGAACACGATTGTTTCCGAAATGTACATTTACCTTTTTATTAAATAAATTCTGTGGTTTAAGGTAAAATCGATTTTATTTTAACGTTTATACGTACGGCAGCAAAAAAAAATCCGACACTATACATACGGAAGTTATCGCCATTTGTAATTTCTCCGATTACAACAACAATAACACATGATTTTGGTATTTTATGGAATTTCCATCGAATCAGTCACTGCAGTTTTGACTTGATCTTCTTGAATTTTCAAATTAAGTTAATAACATTAATATTTTTTGGAATTCATGATTTGAGTGATTTTTGTTGGTCGTCAACAAAATGGCGACCATTGAAAATAAAGAAACAATGGATTCTCTTTTGAACGTTCACATCTCTTTAACATAGGGGAAGACGGGAAAGCAGGCAAGACGGGCCAACGCGTTTTAACTGTCACACAAACTATCAATCCCAGTCGCTCTGGCTTGCAATGATGTGCCGTCATGCTGCTCATCAGTCAGTGCAGTGACCGGCTTATAGGTACACGCGTTCTCGCTTTGGCGCCAAAGACTCGGTTTTTGTTAAGTTAGTTGTGATTTCAGCGTTATACATCGATGGGGTTTTGTACCTCAATATTAGTTTCCTAGAACTAACTGAAGGTTATTCTTGTTTATCAATGATTACACCAGCAGGTAAGAACATGTTTATGTCCATATTCTGAGGGCAAGATGGGGTATAGAGTACCCCATCTTGCCCCTCGAAGAAATTTAATTATTTCCTTATGGCAGTTTATGCTTCTTCATTACTTCTTTGTTTTTAGTCTTGTTTCAGGGCCATTCTCAGTGCTCCTCTTCCTTGATATACCTCCTTACTGAGAGCATCGCCCGATATTTCTGTTCTTTACAGTAGCACTGACCCTACAGCACTCATCAAGAGGTGTCTTCTTGATTGGCTGGGTCCCCCTAAGTTGGCCATAAGTCGATTCAGAGCCGATACTCCTGAAGCAGCCTTTTTAGCCGTTGCCCTGATCTGTTCAGAGAAACTCATCTTCGAATCGATCAGTAGCACCAGGTACTTCACTGCTGGCTTCGATTGGATTAGTATGTCTCCAATACTGATCATCCTTACCCTAGCGATTCTCTTTTTTGTCAAGATAATCACTTCGGTTTTCTCCAGTGCTAAACTGAAGCCGCGACAAGTCATCCAGTCTCTCACTCAGCGCACTAGCATACCTAGCCTAAATTGCACTTGTTCAACGGTGCATCCAGCGACCAAAGCCGTAACAGCATCCGCATAGCCGATCAAGCGCGATTCATCTGGCACCTCCTGTCTCATTAGCCCATCGTTAGATACATTCCACAGGTCCAAACCGAGGATAGATCCCTGGGCAACACTTGTTGTAACTTACATTCTTTGTTGGCCCTGTGTTGTGTCGTAGAGTAAGCTTCGGTCCTCCCGATAGTCCCTCAAAAACCGCACTAGATATTTTGGAACTTGAAAAGGGTTTTCCAGCGTATCCAGTATATCATATTGCGTCATGTATGCGATATTTCCGTAGGGCACCAAGTTTCCGCATAAATAGCTTGTAGCCAAGGCCCCATAGATCGTTGTTCGCATTGTCTGTTAGAGATTGCCAGCAGCGAGCCTTGCTTTTGTTAATCAATCGGCGAAGGTATTTCCTAGTCAAATTTTATGCTGCTATCCACGTGCATTCCTCGTCACGGTTCCTTACCCATTGAGCCTCACGCCGACACTGGCACTGGGAGCTTGCCGTACGTAGAAGCATTGCAAGCAGTCGTGATGATGCTCATAGTTGAGTTCATCACGTCTTGAGCTGCCAGTTCCTGTGTGCCCTGCGAATTTCCTTACAATGGGGTACCCTTTGTGACCACCTTTCGACGTCCATCCTTCCGATGTTCTATTCAATTGTAGAAAGCCGAGAGTATGGATGTCAGGGGATAGCATCGCTTATCTCAAGTAGAATGCACTGATAATCACAGACTGAATGGTCATTCAATTCTCTTCAATTGTGTGTCCTCCATACTAAAGACTTTAAGGCGTATGTTACGTCCATTATTGTTCCTTCACGGCCAATACAGCGGAAAGTCCAGTGTTAACTACAACGAGCGCCATTTTGGCTGCCATTTCTAGGATTCGCTTTCCCCGTGGATCTGCTTGAGGTCTACTCCTTTCGATTGCTTTAACGCTAAAGTTGCCCCCAACGCGCATGTTGCCATCTGCGTTCGAGACAGTGCCCTCCAAAGCATTAAGCTTGGCTTGAAAGTATATTCATTTGGCGTTCGATAGACACTAAAGAATGTTGCCCTGAGCACCAAACCCAAAAAAAAACTATAGCTTTCCATAGCTCTTCACCTGGAAATCAATATTTCAAACCCAGATGGCCACACTACCAGTTTCATCAGGATACCATGATGCCGAACTTCTATCATGGTGTTGCTCACTCAGCATAAAACCGGCTCTCATGCCCGTTGCAAACTGCTCAAGAAGATTTTGGGCGGTTGAACTGTGGTGTAGGTTTAGTTGCATGATGCGGTTCATCGAAGTTCTGATTTTGCCTTGGCAAAACGTGCCCAAAATCATGTCTTGCAGCAGTATCCTTGCAAAGAATACTGTGTGCCTCCTTCGTACACTCTTTCCTTTTATGTCCCATTTCACCGCATTTGTAACATAGGAAACTCCTATGAGGTCCTTTGCATAATTGTACGGTGTGATCATAGCCAAGGCATTTAAAACCTTGAAGTGGCACTGCTGTTTGCCGTATCTTACAGACAACCCACCCTATTCGTACTTAGCTCTTGTTCAGAAATTGTTCGGCGTCCTTTTCGGTCAAGTCAATTATGGCCATGCTTTGCCCCCTATGGTTTTTTGGTGTCAGCCTTGCTTTGGTTCTGCCCACGCTAGGGAACTCCCTTTTGATGGTGTCTTCTACCTCAACCAGATCCGTGGCGTAGTTAATGTCTCTTATTTCGATCATTGCCATTGGCTCGAACGAGGCTATAGATACGTTTTTGCCGAGGACTTTCTTTGCTGCGTCCGAAAATGCTTCCCTATTGTAAGCTTTTGCTTCGAATTTTACCAGTATGTGTCCCAACCGCGTTGATTGTACTGCTTTAATGGCAATGTTTGTGTGTTTGCACCTTACATTGTCCCAGATACCCCGCAGCACCTCCGCGTAGGAGCGACCACCTTGGGGTTTTACGAGCAGTGCCTGCTGACAGGATCTTAGTCGGGGCTTCTTTCTCTCCTGTTTCGCATCATATCTTTTTTCTTGCTGAGTGTCAGAGTGAACTATGTTTCTGGCACTTTTTCAAGGAGTCAAAGCCAAAAGCGCTTTATTTAATACTAATCGTTATAAATTTTAAAAGAATATAGAGCAAATTCCAAAAAATAATAACAAAAAAAAACTTAATGGCCCAAATGGCTCTCTAAATTTATATGTTATCATTAATCACATTTTCAAAAAAAAAACTATAGCAAATTCAAATCAATGAAGATTATTATATATTATTTCATTCAATTGGAAAAAGGAGAAAAAACCAACCAACACTATCTTAAAATTATTTATAATCTCAACACAACAGTGAACTTTAATCGTACACCTAATATGTTCCTATACTAAAAACATTTTATAACAATCTTCCTAACCTAAGCGTTTAACCTTATCCCTAACCTAATATAATAAACATAACAAATATCTAACCTATGCCGTATTTTTAACACAAATAAACAACAATACTAAATGTAGCAATAATGAGCTGAAACTCAAAAACCAAATAACGAAAAAAACACAAAAACTGGAAATAAAGAAAAATAATTTAGACATTGTCATTCAGCCACCTGGATTGCGCCGTCTCAATTCGATTAACTTCAAGGAATCTAGCAAATGAGTATCTCCATTGGAATTGCTGGTCTCGTGAACTCAAACTCGGAGGATATTTTATCTTCTTATCGGTGGCCCGTCAATATATGTGATATATGACTGGGACGCCGTCAGAATCGAAAACATATCGATTCATGTCCAAATACACAAATGCTTCTGGAGGAATGAAGCCAGTAGCGAGGCAAGTCGCTATATACCGGTCTGTAGGGTGGAACGGCTGTGAAATCCAAGGGTTTTCACTCACACTCACAGATCTTGCGATATGATTCCGAAGAAGCTTCAATATGAAGATATCGACTCTAGTCACTTCAGCAGTTTGATAAATTCTTCTATTTGATATATGATGTTTCCAATCCGCTTCAGGCTTTCTGTATAAACCAGTACATGCACGAAGACATATCCTTTCGAAAACTCTTAATTTTTCCATAGTACTAGCACTCTGGTTGTACCAGATCTGACATCCATAGGTCAAAACTGGTCTAACCAGGATCTTGTAACAGATAATTTTGACCTGTTGATCAATGTATCTGGAATGAAAGAGCTTTCGTAGGGCCATGACTACTTTAAGTGCCTTACTGAGCATGATTTTGACATGTTCAGTATAGTACAGATACTGATCAAGATGAACACTGAGGTGTCGAACACAGGATTTATGTGGAACTCGTTCTAAACTACCCTCGCCAGCCATGATGTGGAAATCTTCCAATAACGTTTCAGGTCTTGACTGACCCCCTGCAGTGTTGTCCGAAACAAGTTTGTTTCACATTTCTGCGCGTTAATTTTCATTCGGAAATTGTCATTGTACAGCTGCACATCATTGAACATTTTTTGGAAATAGCTCTGAACTATTGTAGCTTTTCGGTCTGCCGTATAGATGATCAGATCATCAGCAAACGTTAACAATGATCGCGTTGGCGAGACGTTAAAATCAAAGCCGTTCAAAAGCTTGCGAATGAAGATTGAGAAGAGGAGAGGTGCAGTAACTGTTCCCTGCTGTAGACCATTCAAGACCTTGAACTCGCGCATTGTTGTCAGATTTCCATCAGTTATAACAAACGATTTCCCGTATAACATATTACACATTGTGGCGACAAGGTGTCTAGGGAACTTGTCCTGAAGGAGTTTAAAAACTAGTCCATCTAACCACACCGTATCGAAGGCTTTCTCCATATCAATGAGACATGCTCCAACACATTGTCTATCATTTAGTTCCCAACAGATGTCTGAGGTTACTTTCGTTATTGTGTGTGTGGTTGAATGCCTGGCATGAAAACTAAATTAGAAATTTGGCATTAACTCATATTCCCGACCTTCTTCGTTTGAACTGGTCACCATTTTTTTATTGATTTTTAATGGTGGAGCTATCTGCAAGTGACCTTTAGATTTAACCCTTAGGGCTTTTTTAGCCTTCTGCTCTTCTTCGGCCTTCTGGTCCTCTTCGGCCTTCTGGTCCTCTTCGGCCTTTAACCAGCTCCTCTGATAATGCCCTATGTGGTCTAGGAGCTTCTCTAGTTCAAGGAGCCCAATCTATACTGCTTTGTTGATTTTTGGTGAGTCGCATGGAGATTGTATTCTTTTTAGAACATCTCCCAATTTTCGGAATAGTCTTTCTTCTTCATGTTGCTGAGCGGTAATCGTACTTTGTGACGTCCTTTCTAAACAAAGTTTATCGGCTTTCATTTCCAAACACAGCACTCCCGCCACATCTTCGACGGTAGATGTGAAATTACACAACGTCGTTTTATTTGTCTGGTTAATTCTGTCCTTTCCTGCTATTATCTCTTTGTGGACTTCAGGATGGTTCGTTATTATATTGGAATTAACTTAGGATTGCTTCAGTCGCTTTGGTAGTGATCGCATCGGCCGATGTACTTTATATTTTCCTCTACTACTCAAACATCTGAAGAAATTCGTTTATCGAGTTTCCACTAGTACACCTTAGAACGGTCATGAAAATGAGATACCATAACTATCTCTAAGCGAAGGCCCGAGAGGGGCTGTAGTGCTACAAAGAAAAAAAGAAGAACACCCTAGAGACCAAGAAACTGTCGAAACAGGGGACTTCGCCCAGCAAAAACGCTCCAAAGTAGGCGAAGATCGTTCTATCGGCCAAAAAGGTGATGGCCATAGTTTTTTGGGATGCACAAGATGTGATTTTTATCGACTATCTATAGAAACGCAAAGCGATCACAAGGCTTTAAGTATACCGATTTATTGGGCCAGTTCGATGCCAAATTGCAGACAAAAAGACCCTTTTGGCAAAGAAAAATGTGCTCCTCCACCATGACAACGCGCCGACTTACACCTACTGTATCCTCTAAATTTGGCATTTTGCACCTTCTTTTCAAACTTAAAAAGTCACTTCCGAGGCAGAAATTTGAGTCGAAGGAGGAGTTCATTGCCGCCAAAGAAGCCTACTTTGCAGACGTCAAGAAGAGAAATTTTTCAGACGGATCTAAGAAGTTGAAGTATAGCTAGGCCAAGTGTATCGAGCTAAGAGGGGATTATGTTGAGAAATAAATTGCTACCTTTCTTGAATTTTCGTTTCTCTTTTATAAGCTAAGTACTTACTGGACTGTATTTGAAAATGTTAACTTGAAACCAACTTTCAGTGCCCTCACGCTTCGTTTTTGTCACTCGTTGAGCACTCGGAAATCACAATAAATAGTAGTGCACAAAACATTTGGTTTTTTTCTATATTTTCAACGCCTGTGTTATCAAACTACTATGTTTTTCCGTTCATTGAAAATTATATTCACATTTTGCATGGAAATTCTTTTAGGGGTCTGCTGCGATTTTATTTCTCCTTGATTTATACTAGACAATTGTGCCGGTTATTATAATAATTTATTTTTTACCAAACGAACCGGCTATGAGTCGTTAAAAACTATTTTTAATTTCTTAAAATGGCTCCCCCTATTCTTTCCTTCCCAATGATGCGTTAGTTTTTATTTGTCTTTGTAAGGTGGCCCAGCATGGATAGAGAATTTTCCGAAAAACCCACGACACGGCTGAGTACTACTCGGCCTCAGTATCCCACTCCCGGTTAGGGAATCTTCTGCCAAATTCAAAATATCTGCAACTGCGTTGACTTAACTGGTTGTAATAATGAGTAGCAAAAATATACTTAAGGATCTAGTTGGTCAATAATTTTAGAAATATTGCGAAAATAGGTGCCCGGTATAATTCTTCTTCTTAAGGCTCTGTAAATTAAATTTTATAAGACCCAGTAGTTTCGCCATCTGTCTGTCTATTTGTCCATGCATCACAGCAAGTTTTCACTGAAACTCTATCAGCTAGTAAGCAAAAAGTTCAGATGTGGTAGTCTCTCAAAAGCTTACGTCTTATCATGCATATCAACAATTTTTAATGAGATCCTCCTTTTTAACAAAGAAGCCCTTAAACATTCTTTTTTCAAAGGTAGTCAAATGGGATATCAAATGAATGTTTTTGATTAAAACTTCTAGAATCTAAAACAAAAAAGTAATTTTGTACATCAGAGGGTCCAGTGGATGACAAAATGTATACCTTAGAGATGAAAAATCTGAAAAAATCACAGAAGTGCGTATTCAGGAGTACAAGGGTAGAAAATACCTCAAAAATCAAAACTCAATCAACATTGTTCTTGACAGTATAATTTGTAAATTTTACGTTTCCTACATAAAATCAAAACGATATTCTTAAACTTCTTAAAATTTTATGAGTATATAAATTGATATAAGTCCCTTATGCTCACAAAATTTTATGGAAATCAGATTCCACCCAAGTGAGTTGTAGCCATTTCAATTGTCTGGAATTAAAGCAACTTTTACATATATTGCTGATTGATACATATTTCAAGTCTATCTAGTTTATTTTCTCCAGATTTTTAAGAAAATTTAAGAAATATGTTAGTGTTTCATGAGAACATGTTCAATTTGTGCCGGCATTTCTGTACATTTTTATATTTCACACTTTGCATTTTGCCAATTTGACACCTGGTAATGTATAGTTTCAGTTTGCCATGGCGAGTGAAATTTTATATAAATGCATAGATTTTTTTGTGGAGAGTTCCAGTAACGATTTAGTATTTAACTACTTTACTTCCACTTGTTGCAAAATCGAAAATTAACATTTTCATTTATAAACTTATAATAAATAAAAATAAAGTATTATTTATTGAAGAATTTCAAATAGACCTTTTCATCAAAAAGATTACTTCGTCAACCGCAACTCTTCAATTGGTGACCAGCGCGACGTGACTCTTCAATTTATTACTTCGTTTGCTTCAACTCTTCAATTGGTGACCCCGACTGAGCATGCAGTCTCAAGCACACTGCATAATGCTACTGAATCCCACCAGCGCTGCACCACATAAGCAACATCAAACGAAAGGTAAAGGAGTCGTTCACGACGAACTTCTGAAGAGGGCCTCACACAACTGGTTCCCGCTACCGACTGAAGGTGGCACATCCCAGCGCGACGCAAGTTCCTGTTGTTCCAGTCACAACAACATAGGTTGCCGCAGTAGTTCCATTGAAGTTTTAGCCAATACCTGAAACAAATCCAATCACCTCAGCAGCAGCGTATTCTGGCTTACAGGTATGAAGACCACCCTATACATCACTTCCCCTTAGACATGCAAGAAGAGTTAGGAATCACCTCTAGGAAAAATTTATTTGAAATTAATTTAGTTAAAATATTCTTATTTATAGTAAAATATTGTTATTTAAAA
The DNA here is from genome assembly GCA_963969285.1 of Odontomyia ornata. NCBI lineage: Eukaryota > Metazoa > Arthropoda > Insecta > Diptera > Stratiomyidae > Odontomyia > Odontomyia ornata. The sequence goes on from OZ017738.1 coordinate 447,857,442, forward strand.
AAAAAGTATCTTCTGTCATAGCTATATTTACTCGTCATGGCAACAATACTTAACATCAACACATAACAATACAGGGTTCGAACGGCCACAACCCAGCTTTGCGATATGCGGCAGAACCGGCCACAACTGAGCCCCGCTACATATTTCCTACTACTACTACTTCATTTTTTTACTCGACCAGACACAACTTAGCATTGCTTTATGCAGCTGAACCAGTCATAACCGAGCAGCACTCTTGTCCATTTATCAAACAATACATAAGTTGACATGGACTAGAAAATTTATAGTTTAACCGAAGGAAGAGTAATGTGGCGACATTTCTGTACACTTTTATATTTCACACTCTGCATTTTGCCAATTTGACACCTGGCAATGTATAGTTTCAGTTTGCCATGGCGAGTGAAATTGTATATAAATGCATGGATTTTTTGTGGAGAGTTCCAGTAACGATTTAAAATTAACCTTTTTATTAAAAATAAAATTAAATTACTTCGTTTACCTCAACTCTTCAAAATAACCGCATATTCAGCAAAATTATTTAAGGTGGGAAAAATGGTAGCTGTGTTGCGCTTATGAAAGAAACTATACATCTTTTGGATAGATCTGAACGATTTCTTACACAAGTATTGGTCATCTAATCATGCTTACGAGGAAATTTCTTTTAAACCCCTTGTTTTCTTTTAAAGCAAAAATATATTTGTTGTCAGTAAAGTTTTCATTGAGTGAAACCATTCTCTATGCCAGTATAAGGATATTTTACATATTAGGGTGTACTGGTGTACTAATTTTAACACTAAAAACATCAAATAACGCTTAAATAGCCGTCAGATTACATCCTCTTGCTACTTTAAAGCATCTCAATAGATTTGAGAAAGAAGACAACCCATAAGTTTGCATGAAAATAGAGCACATAAAACAACCCAGGAGCGTCTAACCCGGATACTAAAGAAGTGGAAACTCACAAAAATATCATAAATAATTTACTTATCTTCAGCGCATTCAAGTCTATAAAAGACTCATTTACTAGATATAAAACTTTCTAGTACTCTATTTAATATACAATTATTAACTCTCATTCTTGTCACGAAATAAAACTTTAATTACACCACCATAAAACTCAAATTACCACGAATTATTATAGGAAGAAGTAGTAGATACCCTGGTGAATACGAGTGTATAAATTTACCACCCCTACATGAGAGAAAAGAAAAGTTCCCAAAACTTTTTGTATACATATGTTAATAAAGTTTCCTTTGTTTGCTACAAACATTCAACATACGATTTAAGTCGCACGAACATGAATGTTTGTAATAACTTTGCCAACTACTTTCGCTACAATAATATAAAAGAAACAAAAAACTAAACTGAAATGAAACGAAAGTGTTATATGTTAATGAAGCGTATAATTTGGAATGTTAATTCTCAACCACTTTGTTCACCCTGTATGCTGCAAAGTTTTTCCCGGGAATCGTACACGTAAACAACGTTCACGTGGGAAACACCTGGGAACGTGTCCTTTGCTATGCTTTGCCGTTTTTAAACGTTGTTTGTAGGCATTTATCACCATTCCTTTCATTTCACTCGCAACATTCCAGCAACAGCGACGACGTTTTTGCCTCGCCTGTCTACCATTTAATTGTCTATAATTTGCATTTAAACGAAGCTCCTTCATGACTACCTAAGCGAAAATATTATCTTGAAACAAGTGCTGAAGATTATTTTGGATAATAAAGTTCAGTGTCCAACAGTCGAGAGTCGTCATCAAAAGCTGGCTCGTCCTTAAATTGCTAGCAACATGCAACGCGATCCCTGGACAGTTGCTCAGGCACCAGCGCGGACCGAATCACATTAAGCGGACTAGCCGAAGTAAGTCCTTAATTAACAGCTAGTTAAATTAGCAATTAGACATTATGGTGGATATCATCATCATCATCGTGCACCCGTTTCTGCCCGCAAACCACATTCCGGGTCATAAATAAAATTTCGTTTGCTTTCATCTTTTCATTAAGAACATGAAAATGTATTCATGACCTCGGAGTCAAATTTCGAAATAGAGCTCATCCTTCTGCTTTTTAGTTGATTCTCGCGGTTATGTTTAAAATATTCCGCCCACTGGAAAGTGCCGCAGAGATGTGTTGCCTACGTGAAGGTGTTTTGTATACAACAGTTAATTTGATTTTTTTCTCGAACAATATGCGATAAAAGGTTTTGAAAATCAAGATAAAAGTGTGGCCGTTGATGAAATAATTTGATATGGTAGTCGTATTTGTCTTAATTTTTTTTTTCCTTAATAATCTTGTTTAATTTATCCTAAAGTGATGAATTAATTGATTCGTCCATAGGAACTGTAAGCATCTCATTCATGTCTGGCGCATTATGTAATTTAAGGAAAGACAATATACAAATAAGCTTTCCAAATTTTGGATGAAGATCCACATTGCAATTGAAATGATACTTCCGATAGCGTCAAAAATATTCAAGCCCGACTGTAGGTAAATTTCTCGAGAGAAGATATATATATATATATATATACAGTCTTCCACAAAAGTCAAGGTACAGAGAATCGGTAACTGAAAATTGTATTACTGAATCAATATTTTTATTTGAAAACCAAAAGTTATGAAATGGTAATAATACGAGTTCTGTTGAATTTAAGTTTTCATAAATTTAAAGGGATTCGGCAATAATGATCATTGAAGACAATAATTTTTTGTTGGCGATGTCTCTTTTCTACTCCACAAAAGTCTTGGTACAGTTGCAGAAAATGCCCTGTTATTTGTAAAAAGGGGAATCCCCTAAGTTCATATTATCAGAGTGAGTTAACAACCGTTGGCCGCTGTCTTTAATATCGCGTCCGTATTCGTGGTGTATCTTTTATTTAATAAAATTTTTAAAAAATGAGTCGAAAGGAGTTGAGTATTAAGGAGTATGAAATAATTATTAATCTGCATTCAAATCAGAGCAAATCATATTCTGAAATAGCTGAACTAGTGTTGCGAAGTCGGTCAACCATTCAAAAAGTGATAAATCGATTTAAGAAGGAAAATAGAGTGGAAAATGTGCCCCGAACAGGTCGTCCATCTAAACTAAGTGCAAAGGACAAGAGAAAAATTTCACGAATGGTAAAACAAGATCCATTTTTAAGCTGTAGAAAAATCTGCGATGTTCTTGGAATTAATGATAAGAAGGAGGTTAGCGCAGAAACTGTGCGTAGAGCTGTCGTAGAAGCTAGATTTTCATCTCGTACGCCTAGAAGAAAACCTCTTGTAAGTTCCATAAACAAACAAAAAAGAATAACATTTGCAAAAGCATAACCAATAACGTTTTGGGATAATGTTTTATTTTCGGATGAGTCTAAATTTTGTATATTTGGTGTAAATGGGCATAAGAGGGTCTGGCGAAAAGTAGGAGAAGCATTTAATCCCAAGAACACTATTAAAACAGTAAAACATGGAGGCGGTGGTGTTATGGTTTGGGGTTGCATGGCTGCTGCTGGAGTTGGATATCTGACATTCATCGAAAATACTATGGATCAGAACTCTTATTTAGAGATTCTACGAAACAACATGAAACAAAGTGCAGCCAAATTAGGTATGCGAGAAGATTTCTTGTTTCAACAGGACAATGACCCTAAGCACACTGCGCATAAAGTTCGAATGTGGCTATTGTACAACACTCGCATGCTTGCTACACCGCCTCAAAGCCCTGATTTGAACTCTATAGAGCATCTTTGGAATGAGCTTGAGACAAAAATCCGAAAAAGAGTGATATCAAGCAAGGCGCAGCTTAAGGATGCTATATTGGAGGAGTGGGCCAGAATCAGCAGCGAATTTACTAAAAAATTGGTATCTTCGATGCCTAAAAGACTGAAGTCAGTAATTCAGATGAAAGGATATCCGACAAAATATTAAGAAAAGTATAATTCAAATAACTATGCAAGACTATAATTACAATTTGTATCATTTTTCTTTAGGTGTACCATGACTTTTGTGGACTTCATTCATTGACTTTCCAACACATCATATGTAATAATACATTAATACGACAGAATTTTCATTTTGTTTTACATGAATTTAAAGTGTAATGATTATAGTTGAAGTAATACCAAAAAAATTTTATCACTATAGGTTTTTTAAATAAAAATATCAAACAATTTTCATGATATTTATCACTGTACCTTGACTTTTGTGGAAGACTGTATATATATATATATATATATATATATATATATATATAAACATGTGTATATACTCGTGTATACATATATATAAAATATTGTATCGTAATTCGAGATCAAATAATGAACACGTCCGCCTTGTTTTACTAGCAACTTCGAAAAGAAAAAGAAATCGAGTTCTTTATTGATAGTTATCAGCAACCAGTTTTCCAGTTCACAGTTATTTGATTCACAATGATTAATTCGGTTTTAAAATTTTAGTCGTTAAGTTTCTTTTCTCTTATTTGTTTTATTATATCAAATTACGTTGTTTACATTCATATAGTATATTATAACCTTCGTTTAGTTCATATTTCATTATGTTAGATTCTGAAGGGGCCGTAAAAAATTTCTTTTTTTTTTGTTAAATAAAACGGCCATGTCTGTAAGAAAAAAATGTTTTTCATTTCTTAAAATGGCCTTCCCTTTCCCGTCCTTATCCCTTCGTGTTAGTTTTTATGTGTAGGGTAGCTCAGCATGAGCAGAGGGTGTCCCGGAAGTCCCGCGACACGATTGAGCGCTAGCCGACCTCAATACGCCATCCCGGGTTACTCACCCCTCCGCTGAAAAATAATGTCTGCAACTGCAGTGACTTCCGTGGTTCGCAACACTTCTTACTTTCACCAATACCTACGTTCCGACTTATGATGTGCACCAGATTACCAATTTTATAATTATAAGCATCCACACGTTCCTCATCATATTGTATTTCCTTTTATTATATGATTGCGTTTTATCGTTGTTGAAAATTATCATTTCGTGAATTTCATTTAAATCATTTTCGCGTTCAATTAATAGCTCAAGATACTCACTTATAGAATCCATAAAAGTTAGACGTTGGTTTACACCAAAGAGTGTAAGACTGGCGGGGGTTTTAATACTTCGATGAACGGTATTATTCATAGTGTACTCGCAACAACCCAATACAGTATCCCAACACAATTTTCCATTACAGAACTTCTACAGCATTTTTCTCAAAAATCTATTCATACGCTCAACTTGTCCATTCGACCTAGGGTATGCGGTTGCGTTCAGGACATATTTGATATTATTTTCTGTTTTGAATTCCTTGATTTTCGAGGAGGTAAATCCTGTACCTCTATTAGATATAATACACTGTGGTCTACTATGTGCTTCAAAGTATTGACGTAAACATCGTTTTGCTTCAACTGAGTTAGTTGTTTTGGTTGCATACAGATTAATAAAACAAGTGAAAGTATCGACCACTAAAAAAATATATTTTTTACCCGAGTTTGTTGTTTCAAGTGAGTCAAAATGTTCTGTCTGCAAAGAATTCAATGGTACGGAACCTTTATTAACGCTGTATAAATAACCTTCACCCTTTCTATTTTTTGGCGAATAGGCTATGCACTGAAGACATCTTTTAATGCAGTCCTGGTCTCAAGGTATCATATTCGGAAAAAAGTATGACAGACAGATCAATTTGATAGTTTTCTTCACACCCACGTGACTCATTTCGTCATGATACGGCCTTATAATTGAGTCAACCAGTACATCTGGAACGAGTTAAAACAACCTCCTTCTTTGTTTGCAAAATAATAATCCATCAATTACCTGATACAAAGAACTTTGTTCTTTAGCCGAGTAGCTATGTCGTGTGATTGATTAACCTTGAGAACGTGATTAATAATGACTCCCTCTATATATGGCGTATCTATTGATCTTCTATTCAACTTAAGGCATCAACGTGATGCATACCGGTTCCTTTTTGATGTTTTAGCTCGTAGTTATAAAGAGTGGTCCAACCATTATGCACGATGTTAATTGTAAGTCACACCTTAACGTCAAGTTTTTTGCCCAACTTAATTTGATATTTTTTGGTTTCAGAGTGTGATAAATTTAAGCATAGAGACATACACAATTGAGCAGCGTGTTAAGGTTGTTGATGCCTTGTAAAAAATGGGCGTTCAAATCAAAATGCATTTCGTGCACTTTATAATTTTTTGGTCAACATAATCGATCAAACATGTTCACAATCGGGAGAGTTGTGCGCAAATTCCAGCAAACCAGGTCTGCAGGAAATGTCAAATCCCCTGTGCATGCTCCCCCAGTTCGTTCTGCGGAAAACATTGCTGTTGTTAACGGTAGTGTGGCAGAAGAGCCGTCAACCTCGAGTCGTGGTCGTGCTCAACAATTGAACATCTCACAAACATCCCTGATGCAAATTTTGAATATAGATTTGAATTTAAACGCTTACAGTGTTCAATTGACTCAAGAGCTGAAGCCTATTGACCATTTCAAGCGTTGACAATATGCGGAACCGTTGGTTGAACAGACAGAAGGGAATGGTGACTTTACAAAGAAAATCATCTTCAGCGACGAGGCACACTTTCCCCTCAGTGGACTCGTTAACAAGCGGAATTGTCACATTTGGGCAAATTAAAATCCATGAGTGATTGTTGAAAAGCCGATGCATCCACATAGAGTGACTGTTTAGTGCGGTTTATGAGCTGGTGGCATCATCGGGCCGTACTTTTTCGAAAATGAGGACGGCCAAGCAGTTACCGTGAATAATGTTCGCTATTGCGAGATGATAACGGAATTCTTGTGGCCAGAAATTTAGGTTATGAACCTGCACAATATATAGTTCCAACAGGATGGTGCCACTTGCAGCACAGCCAACGAAACAATGGATCTTATGCGCGAGAAATTCAATGGCCGTGTTATCTCACGTTGTGGCCATATTAATTGGCTGCCATGATTATGGAATTTGACACCGTTGCACTTCTTTCTCTGGGATATTTAAAAGAAAAAGTGTACGTCAATAAGCCAAGAACAATTGAAGAGCTGAAGAAGAGATAACCTCAATGATGTTTTCGAGTCATTGAAAATATGGACCATCGGATAGAAGTATGCTACCATTGCCGTGGCGTGCATTTGGGTGATATTTTGTCTTATACGTAAATGTCATAGATCTTTCTATTATAATAAAAAATATTAACATAATTGTCTGAAAACTTTTCGTTTTATTTATAATTAACATCGTGCGTTTTGGTTGGATAAAAGTAACACAAATCTGCTGATACGTGGATTTACTGTGTCCAAAATATAAGGTGGCATGGTGAAGGATTTGGAGAATTATTTTTAGGTAAATTTCTCGAGAGAAATTTACCTATTGCGGAGAGCATCATATATATATATATATATATATATATATATATATATATATATATATATATATATATATATATATATGGGATATAACGAAATTTGTGACCACGCTAGAGGTTGCAATTTTGCTTCGATTTTCACCAAATTTTCAGGAAAGGTGTATTGGGTAATTATCTCGGTTGAGTTCGTGAACCAGCTATATCGGCCGGACGGAAACAAAATGGCGGCCATTTTAGACGAAAAATCGTGATTTCTGTTCTGACCAAAGTATATGTCCGATTTGGATGAAATTTGGTACATGAGTTCATTGATGTATGTGATGAATCTCACAATAAAAATCCAAAGTCGGTATGGCAGAAACAAAATGGCGGCCGCTCAAAGGTCGAAAAACGTGCAAAATTTTGTTGTTGTAATAGTGGTCAAAGCTTTCAACAGATTTTCATGAAATTCGGTAGTTTGATAGAAATTATAAGTATCTAAAGAATTGCGTAAAAAAACTGGAGGTCAGGTTGCAAAAAAACAAAATGGCGGCCAGTTGAAGGTCGAAATTTCAAAGGCTTTTAAAAGTCGCAATTTTGATCCGACATATACGAAACTTGGTTTCAAGATAAGCATTATTTACACCTACAGTCTTTGATATTTTGGTGATCATGCATGTGCAAATGTCAAAATGGCGGCCGTTTAAATATGCG